>CM074310.1:7503939-8103939 GCA_037194245.1 Opsariichthys bidens | reverse complement strand
CTTCTCAAAGAAGCTTCCCCATCCTGACTTGGTTGGTGTCCGCTGAACCCTTACTGTAATCTGATTCGTGCTTGCTAAACCATTCAGTTAAGAACCAACCAGTCGTGAAAGAGGACAGAAAAATGCTGTGTTTGCGACGTCAGATTAGATGAACTATTTGTTTTTGAATGGTTTCATAAGTTTCCGTCCTTGTTTTCTCACAGCCTGCTGAAGAGAAAGAAGCCCTTCTCCTTAAGGAAGAGTACCAGGAGGAGATGTCGGAGTCCACCTTCCTGTACCTGACCCTGGACCTGCCCACTGCACCCCTCTACAAAGATGAGAAGGAGCAGCTCATCATTCCTCAGGTTCCTCTCTTCAACATCCTGGGCAAGTTCAATGGAAACACTGAGAAGGTGTGCATTTACTTTCAATTTGCGGTTTTTTTTTTTTTTGTTATTGTGTTTTTTTTGTTTTATTATCATAAAGTCTTTATATATATAATGCATTATATAAGTATTTTTAATGCATTAATTATGGCTTGTAATGAATCTAATATTGCATTATATGATCTCATGAATTGGAACCACAGTTATAATACTTTTCTAATCATTATTACACCTTTTAGAAAGTATAACGCATTAAAACAAATGACAAACGACCAATTTCAGACTTAACGTGGAAACTGCAAGTGTTATTTTACTATTATTTATAAAAAGATATAATGCATATGTTATCAACACCTTTTTATAATGCATTATACATAAAGCCTTCAAAGTGTCACCAAAATAAGTTCCTTAACGCTGAAATAAATGAAAAATAGACATTTTTATTTATTTAATTATTTTAGTTTTTCATTTAAACTTACTGACTAAAAATTGAATTAATTAAAATATAAATGGAAATATAGAAATATATCAAAGAAATATAAAAAAAAATGGTAAAAGCACCCAAAAATCAAAACGTTTAATAAGTACTATAATATTTAATACTAAAATAACAGCTTTTTTTAATGATATTTTCATTGGAAAATAATCATTGAACATAAATCACCTGTAAATTTTTTTTTTCTTTATTTATCCCTAAATGTTGACGCACTAGTCATACTGTGTTTAATATGACTAATGGTTTTTGTGAAGGCTGAGAGGGGAAATGATTACATCTAACTTCTGACGTTTTTTTTCGTCACAGGAGTACAAGACCTACAAAGAAAACTTCCTGAAAAAATTCCAGCTCACCAAACTTCCCCCATACCTCATCTTCTGCATCAAACGATTCACAAAGAACAACTTCTTTGTCGAGAAGAACCCAACCATCGTCAACTTCCCCATCACGTACGAGACCGCCGTTGCTCAAGACGAGTTTTTATGCTCTGTTTCACGTCTCTGTGAATCTATTTTGAAAATGTCCTTGTGAAAACATTCAGGAATGTCGATTTGCGCGAGTACCTCACGGAAGAGGCGCAGGCCACTGAGAAGATCACCACCTACGACCTGGTGGCCAATGTAGTTCATGATGGAAAACCCACCGAGGGTTCCTATAGAATTCATGTTCTGCATCATGTGAGTGAGTCTCCATCAAAACATACTCTGCTTTGTTTTTTGGGATGTGTTGTATAATATGTCTGCCTCCTACTGTTGGACACAGGGCACAGGGAAGTGGTATGAGCTTCAGGACCTGCAGGTGATTGATATCCTCCCACAGATGATCACGCTCTCCGAGGCGTACATACAGGTTTGCTACTTTAATCTGCCATTCGCTAATTAAATTGATGAAGATTGAAACATGGCGGAGAGGATATCTCACGAAAATTGGGTTACGCTTTAATTCAATCGCCAAACTGGTGTGATGTCATTTCAAACAAAATCAGGCTAAAACTGTTTGTTTGGAGATCGTTTGTTTCAGGAAATGTTTGTAAACCCCTTTGTACTCCCATTGGTCCGTGGTGATGACGTAATGGGTGGGTGTGGCTCTGAGGCTTTGCCGCCTGTAAAGCTTCTTGCTTGTAAATACAGAGATTTTATAAATAAACTAGAGATGCACCGATCGACTGGCCAGGCATCAGAATCGGCCGATTTTTCCCATATGATCGGCCCGGATTGGTGAGCTTTAAAGCCTTTAAACTTTATATTAACCATAAAGTCGGGCCTACGCTGAGCCATTGCACACCTGATAATCGTGTCAAATGAGCTGTGATTGGATCGAGCGTGCCATTCTCACGGGTTCTCACAATAAACAGCTTTCGTGATTCAGAGAAACTTCGCTTCTGAACAGATTCACTGTATATGATGAAATGTATTTAAGATTAAAATGTATTATTTAATTATTTTATATATGGATTATATTATAGAATGAATATAATTTACTGTAATATTATTATAGTGTTGTTGGGATGAAATTTCATATTTATACAACTTCATAACAAGATTATAAGGCCGTACAAAGTGCTTTCAGTTGACTTTTTCTCAGAATTGCGAGATTTAAAATAACAATTGCAAGTTATAAAGTCAGAATTGGGAGATATGAACTTGCAATACTGACTTTTTTCCTGCAATTGTGAATTTAGTATGTGAGTTAAATGTCATAATTCTGACTTTTCTCAATACTGTGAGTTTATATCTCATAATTCTGACTTTATAACTCACAATTGCAACTTTATATCACGCAATTCTGAGGGAAAAAGTCAGAATTGTGAGATAAAAACTCTCAATGACCTTTTTTGTGTTCGTTCCACACTTATTAGTATTCCAAAGTATTCTAAAGTATTCAGATGAAGTGACTAAACTTGAGTAATGTAACGAAATACGTTACAAATGACTTTTTAAAGCATGTATTTTGTAATCTGTAGTGAAATACATTTTAAAAGTAACCCACCCAGCCCTGATCGTGACTTAAAATTGTTCCTACGCACATTTTGGTGAATGAGACCCTATTTCACACAATTCTTCTTTTGCAGATTTGGAAGAGACAAGATAAAGATGATGGAGCTGAAAGCCATTCAGGGGCGTAGGATGCCTAAAAAAGCAGCATTGGCGAGATTTAAACGAAATGCATCGTTCCTGTTCAGGCCTGAATGCTCCGCTCTGGAACCCTGACTTCGACAATGAAGAGATGAGTGAACGTTACAATGAGAGAAGACGTTCACCTTAAAGCGATAGTTCACCCAAAAATCGAAATTCTCTCATTTATTCACCCTCATGCCATCCCTGATGTTTGACTTTCTTACTTCAGATTAACACAGTTATAATCCATCTATGTGAGTCCACGTAATGGCACTGAATCAATGTCTTCAGAACCCAAACAGTAGGTGTGTAAGAAAAAACATTGAGCTCTAAATCAATGCTTCCGGTCTGCTATCGTTTTACTTACACTCATGGTTTGGCATCTGAAGACGTTGATTCGTCCACAGGGGTTGTATGGATCGATTGTCGTGTGTGGATTTGCAAGCGTCGGCCATTCAGTGGCATTATATGGACTCACAGAAATGGATTATTTCCCTTTTATGTTTATCTAAAGAAAGAAAGCCATGTACATTGAGGAAGGCATGAGAGAATTTTCATTTTTGGATGAACCATGCCCTTAAATCCTGACGTTTCATTTCATGTAACGACGCAAAGAAATGTGAACGTTACGCGTTTCTGTGTTCCCAGGTGATTTTTAAACAGAATTATTTCAGTTTGATTGTGACTGTTCCTTTGCTTCCATGTGGCTGTTTGTTGTATGAGACCTTTTTATTAAAGTTTTCAAGACTATATACAGTGTATTTCATTCGGCTGTTTATGAAAAACAAGTATTGTGAAGAATAAGCTAGACTAAAACCAACAAAATTAAAGTGGAAAGATGCACTTGAGGATTCATTTGTTTTACAGTAGCTCTAAATTTAAATGGAAAATGCACAAAAGTTTCTCATACAGCATGACCACAAACAACAGGTGTGTTTTCTGGCACATTTGAAATGATTTCAGCTACGTTAGTGAGGATAAATGTAAAAGGTTTTCATTTGAGTTGACAAAAAACAGAATGGTCATTATTAAAAAGTTGGCCTAAAGGCGTTTTTTTTTCCGTGCTTTTCTCTGTTAACTGCGGCACAATGCCTTAAAATACAAATTTGAGTTTATTTCTTGTAACTTTTCGGCACAAAAATGATGATGCAACCGCTTCATACACACAATTCACTAGTTTTTATTACATCTACCCAGTGTGGTTTGGGTTGTTGGATACAGCACACACCTGATAGGAAGTAATTACGAAGGGTTACATTAAAAACTGGTTGGTAAAAAGTAATTTGAAGCACATTTAAGTCATTGCCTGCAATCTAATTTCTGTACGTCTCACATTTCCCTTGATTTTGTGTGTTGGAAGGAAGTGGATACAAAAGTATAGTATACAAGTATAGTAGAAAATAAGTTGTTGCTTTTCTGATCTGGAATCTTATTTGATGATTGCTTTCACTTGTGTCCCCTGCAAAGGTAATCTTCCTGTTGACAAAACGCACAAAAATCAGAATCTCTTGCGATTTTTCTCTAATCTGCTCAACAACCCCAATGTAAAAGTCTTTTAAACTCAACTGTAGTGGGTGAGGTAAAGTTGAGCGGTTTTTACCTGACATGTGGAGATGAATGGGTGTTTCCCATCACTCCTCAGGAGCCTGTGGCCATGAAGATTCACAAACTGTTCACACTAGGATAGAACAAGGAAAATACATGTGTTGGCATTGTATATCACTGCAGAAAATAGAGTCAGAAACAGGGTTGGGGAGTCACGAAATACAAGTAACTTAGTTACGTATTTAAAATACAACATTTGAGTTACATTAGTTACATTTTAAATGGGTGGTAATCAGATTACAGTTCCATCTGAAAAGTGTTTTAGATTACCAAAGTGATTACTTTGAGTTTTAATGTCATTTAAACAGCGATTGGTGATTCTCTGACTCTGACCGTCTGAAAAAGACGAGTTCAGTTTCATCAACATTTTAATACTTTTAAGAGGGATTATAAAAATGTTGTTATTTTTATTTAGTTCTGTCCTGAACAAGACAAAATGACTGAATTTATTAAAAAAATGTCAACTGAACTGTCCTGTCATGACCTGATGATCCACGACTGTTTTCATGTTTTGTGAGTCATTTTATAATTCACTCGTCACTGTGACTTTTTCTCACAATTTGTTTTTTTTCCTCTCAATTGTGAGTTTGCATTTCACAATTCTGACTTCTTTTTCTCAGAATTGCGAGATTTAAACTCACAATTGCAAGTTATAAAGTCAGAATTGGGAGATATGAACTTGCAAAACTTTTTTCTTGCAATTGTGAATTTAGTGTGTGAGTTTATATCTCATAATTCTGACTTTATAACTCGCAACTGCAACTTTATATCACACAATTCTGAGGGAAAAAGTCAGAATTGTGAGATAAAAACTCTCAATGACGTTTTTTGTGTTTGTTTCACACTTATTAGTATTCCAAAGTATCCTAAAGTATTTAGATTAAGTTACTAAACTTGAGTAATGTGACGAAATACGTTACAAATGACTTTTTAAAGCATGTATTTTGTAATCTGTAGTGAAACACATTTTTATAAGTAACTCACCCAGCCCTGCAGATAGAGTTTATACTTCATGTGACAGGAAGTCTTGTGATCATTACCTGAGGAATAGCATTAGGGTGGAGGTGGCATATCTTGTGGAGCAGGTCAGAGGTCTGGATCTCCGTTGCGTTGTGACCCAGATGAAACTGGGAGAGAACCGCCAGTACTTTACAGGAATCACAGTCTGTTAGCACTGTGGACATGGAGAGGACGCGCTTAATTCAGCACGATATCAACAAAGACTGATTGTTCATTCAGTTCTGGTCTGAAGAAGTCTGTGGTTCGCAATCTTTCCGTGCCAAACCCCACATCAGAATATCTGATATTAAGTACCACCTAGTCACATTCAGCAAACCTGGAGTTCCCCTCCAGCTCACTTAAAGTCTCATGATGTAGTTTCTGTCATCAGCACAGTCTGCACGGGTTTTCATGTGTTGTTACAATTGGTGGTGAAAGCTGTTTGTTAGGGGTTCGTTTCGCCCATTACTCTGACCTGCAGCTATCCCTGTCTTTTGTTTTTTTTTTGTGCTCATGAATGTGCCAGTGATTTCCATGGTCAAAAAAAAGGTTCACAATGTAGTGTGCAAAAAAACCCTCATATTTCGTAAATTTTCAGATTTTGTATGTATTACCACAGTTTCAAAGCCACCCGATCTTGAACTATTTTACCAGGTGGTAATTTCATATTTGTATGACATAGATTGTTACAGAAAAATACGAATGGGATCTTACGAATTCATGCAAATTATCCACCACAACAGTGAATGTGCGAGTGATTTGCCTCGAAAAACAAAGGTCCACAGTGGTATGTGGTTTAAAAGGCAAAGTCCTCACTTATATATATATATATATATATATATATATATATATATATAAATATAAAATCACATGTAAATGTTGCACTTAATTTTCCTGGTTAAATAAACAGGAGACCAAGAAAGATTCTTAGATAAATGAGACCAAATACAATTCTATTTTGTATTATTACACTAACTATGCAATGTTCTATTCATTAAAACCAAGTTTTTTTTAAATTTCATCTAATGTTTTTATGCATTTTTATATTTATTCCAAAACAACTAAAGGCAGTAACAATTTAAACAATATATTTTATTTATGAACTTATGTTCAGCTTGTCACAGACTTACTTTTTAATCAGGCTTCCCATTAAGGCCATGACTGTCTTCATTAAAGAATGCGCATGAAATCAAGAGGCGGGATTTATTGCACAAACCAATCATATCCAATCATAATTAATCACATCCAATCATAGTGTGATGGAGGCACTGCCTCCTCTCATGTGACTTTCCTCCATTCGTTCTCAATCACCGCCCACTAAACCCAGCGCACGCTTTAGGGTGTCTGTTAAAACTCAATGGGATCAGGGGAGGCACGAGCGATACTGTTGGAAAAAACTATAAAAACAAGTCACTTTTACACTTTTTAATTTCAGTTTGTAATATTTGTGTTGTCTTATTTTTGTAATAATTATATATATATATATATATATATAAATAAGGTCTTATTTTGTAAATTTCTAGATTCACATTGCCACAGTTTGAACGCCACTATGTGATAAGAATGATTCATCCTGATTTCATGAGGAAACGTTACTATTTTACAAAGTAGTGATTCGTATTCATTTATACAATATGATTCGTATTTGGTTCATCATTATGACATTGGATGAATATTCATGTCTATTAGTGCATGTGCTCAGAAACAGATGTCCCCTAGGTGGTGCACAAAATTAGAAAAAAAAATTGAAAATACATAAATAGGGTTATAATATTTCGTAAATGTCCACATTCGTACTGATTTGCACAGTTCATCCCAATCTCATGAGCCACAAATTCGCCAAATCGCCCTGAGTTTGTGTTGCACTGATGCCATTCATACTACTACTTACATGACGCCGGTGTTTCTGGGAAGAGACACGCACCCAGTGCCGTACAGATGGCATGTGGAGGGAGAGAGGACATCAGGAACTCAATCAGCTTCTTCGCATATGTGTCTACGAAGGTGTCGCACATGTCCTTATAATGTGCAGGCAAATAGTTACAGATTTTCTCCAGAACTTTCTCTATAATCTCCTAAAACAAGGCCGACAAAATGGAGCAAAAACAAGAGCATTTATAATATTCAGGTGCTTTGCAAACAACTTCAGTTATGAACATATTAACTAGTAAAGATGTGTCTTACCTCAGTTCTCTCTTTTGGCAAGAAGCCCTCTACTGTCTTTATGAAGAACAGACAGAAGGTACAGATGGGATTGATGTGAACCTAAGAGACGAAGCACAACGTGAGAGTCATGGCAGTCATATGTTGAGTTATCCACTATCTAAACATCAGAATAGACTAGAACTTCTCAAACTAGTAGCATGGTCTTTTTCACATTTAAAGATATGAACTTTGAAGATTTGTTTCCCAATGAAACCTGTTTATTGAGTAACTGTCATTTAATATATTAGGTTAAGTCAGGTCCGATTTATTTATATCGCACTATGTAGCTAAAGCAGAATTGCAGAAATTCATAATATCAACGTTTATAATAACTTAATGCCTCAAAATTGATATCAATGATCAACTAGACGAGATTTGCTATATTGAAAATATCAGTGTTGGGAAAGTTGCTTTTAATATAATGAGTAAAGCAACATTAATTTAGAATTAAATAAACATCCAAAAAAGTAACTTTTTATAGAAAGTATTGCATGACTTTCTCACCTGGCTCTTTTTTGCACAGTGTTATGCTTTCAACATATATATGACATGCACCTTTATTTTCATTTCAAAACATATTTAAAATATTATTATATTCTAAGCACTTGGACAATGTTCTGACCCCTAGAGCGATGTGCCTAACTTTCGATGTACACTAACCTTAAAAAAATCAAATTTTAGAACAATTGGAATATTTTAATTATTTTAATATATTGATTTGAACTACCTACGGCCCCCTTTGCAATACCGCTACGGCCCACTGGGGGGCTGCGACCCACAGTTTGGGAAGCACTGATTTACGTTATCGAAAGAGCAAAAAGTCGGGGTAAGAGATGAAATGACCATGACAACTTGCCTCGACCCTGCAGACAACAGGTAAATGCTGTTACCTCTCTTTTCCATGTTTTTGAAGTAAATATATTTACACAGCTTTTTAAAAATGGCCAGTGTCTGTGTTTCGCATACGTTTGGCCAATCGACATGCGCTTAAATCACTGGTAGTTCCTATAGAGCTGGTGTAGACCCTACTCTGAAGCAGAAGCTAATTTATTTCCCCCAAATGGAGCTCCAAGAACTAAAATTATTCCTAGTTCCTACAGTGCAGGTGCTGCAAAATCCGGGAACTTCAGCCCAATAAATCTAGGAACTATGAAACGGCTCCTCCGGCGCAAAAGTAATGCATAAATTTCAAAAGTCATCTGTTACTTTACTCATTACATCAAAAAAGTAATCTGATTACATGTTGCTTGTAATGCGTTACTCCCAACACTGGTAAATATGGCTTTATGTGGATGGTGAAGATGGATATTGAAGTTAGTTATTCTGTTTTGCAGTGATACTGAGCATTATTAAGAACATTTTGCTGCAGACCTTTTTCAGCTAGAATTATGATAAAAAGATGTTCACTGCTGTATTTAAAATATAGTTTAAGATTTTAGTCCACTTCCAAGCAGTTTCATCAAGAAGTTGATTGAAAGTTATGCCATTATCTTTAGTCCCCATGTGAATTGAATTGAATTTCTTTTCTCTGCTTAAATCAACCTCAAGGCTTTTATTTAAAGCCACGAATGTTAAAACGCTGTAATCTTTGATCCGTCAACACGCACCTCTTGACCGGTTCCTCTTGAGGGTTTTGCATAGAGCAAGCCTTGCTCATTCAGCCCAACCATCAGCTCTGATGAGGCTTTTCTCTCAGACCGGACGCCACACAGTCCCAACATTGAGCATATGCCACCCTCTTGATTCTGCGATCAGGGTAAAAACATCATTGCGTTCACATAAAGAAGATATTGCTCATGTTTATACACTCACCTAAAGGATTATTAGGAACACCGTACTAATACTGTGTTTGACCTCCTTTTTCCTTCAGAACTGCCTTAATTCTACGTGGCATTGATTCAACAAGGTGCTGAAAGCATTCTTTAGAAATGTTGGCCCATATTGATAGGATAACATCTTGCAGTTGATGGAGATTTGTGGGACGCACATCCAGGACACGAAGCCCCCCGTTCCACCACATCCCAAAGATGCTCTATTGGGTTGAGATCTGGTGACGGCGGGGGTCATTTTAGTTCAGTGAACTCATTGTCATTTTCAAGAAACCAATTTGAAATGATTCGAGCTTTGTGACATGGTGCATTATCCTGCTGGAAGTAGCCATCAGAGGATGGGGACATGGTGGTCATGAAGGGATGGACATGGTCAGAAACAATGCTCAGGTAGGCCGTGGCATTTAAACGATGCCCCACTGGCTTAAAGTGTGTCAAGAAAACACCCCCACACCATTACACCACCACCACCAGCCTGCACAGTGGTAACAAGGCATGATGGATCCATGTTCTCATTCTGTTTACGCCAAATTCTGACTCTACCATCTGAATGTCTCAACAGAAATCGAGACTCATCAGACCAGACAACACCAAACAAAGCATTTTCGCCAACAGAACTGCCGCTTACTGCATGTTTTTCCCCTTTTCACACCATTTTTTGTAAACCCTAGAAATGGTTGTGCGTGAAAGTCCCAGTAACTGAGCAGATTGTGAAATACTCAGTCCGGCCCGTCTGGCACCAACAACCATGCCACGCTCAAAACTGCTTAAATCACCTTTCTTTCCCATTCTGACATTCAATTTGGAGTTCAGGAGATTGTCTTGACCAGGACCACACCCCTAAATGCATTGAAGCAACTGATTGGTTGATTAGATAATTGCATTAATGAGAAATTAAACAGGTGTTCCTAATAATCCTTTAGGTGAGTGCATATTTTAAGTATTTAGATTTAAGACAGAATAAATCTCTATTGCAGTCCACTGATTATAAATATGCTATTACCTATCTATTAGTAACACTCTGACAAATGTTTAGTATCATAAATGAACCCCCCCAAAAATTATTCTGGAAACTAGATCCACCCGCTGTCAGAGATGTTAAACTGAGAAGCACTCACGGCAAATGCGCTGAAATATTTGACGACCAAGTGCACATATGTCTTCGCTCCATCCATACACAGAGGAAGGACGGGGTGTTCAGAACAAAACTCGTCCAAAGCGTTTTCAATAAGATGCTGTGAAGAGGAAACAATGAGTTTAAAAACATGTCATTTAGTTGAAGCTTTTATTCAAAAGCACACTTATTACAGCAACGGAAACTACAAATTTCACTTCCTATATTCGACCAATGGTGCAGCAGACTGTACAAAAACATATGAAGGAGATCATTCACATTTATAAGAATTATTGCCGTGAGATTGTGTTGTAACACGTCATTTATCAAAGAAAATAAGCATTTAAAACTAAATAACCGTTTTAAACATTGAATTACATTCAATGAGTTTCAGTAAACATCACACACACACACACACACACACACACACAATATCACCTGAGTGTCTTGATTGGAGAGCATTTCCGCCAACAGCTGAGTGATCTTGTTGCAGTCGGTGCACATGGCGTTCATCTAAAGCATGATGTATAGTCATTAATGTTGTATTCTGTGAACTCATTTGATGTAATGTGAATAAAACCTTTGAACACGTTAGTGCATTTTAGTGCTTTGTTTATTAGTCCACCTGGTAAAATACAAGAAAGAACGATGTGTGCCATGTGATTCAGTTTCTAACACAAAACCACAAAATCTCACAACCTCTTTTCTAGGGTTGAACTGGTAAAACACGAATCTATCTTTAATAGAAAGAAGGAAGTGTGAAAATTACCATATTTCAGATCTTGTTTTATGGGTTCACAGACAGATTTTAGATGTTGATCTGATCTTTTATTATTGGAATGGTGATAATTCCTGCAACGTAACTTATACGCAGGGCTGGGTGGGTCGCTTTTAAAATGTATTTCACTACAGATTACAAAATACATGCTTTAAAAAAGTCATTTGTAACGTATTTCGTTACATTACTCAAGTTTAGTGACTTGATCTGAATACTTTGGAATACTAATAAGTGTGAAACAAACACAAAAAAGGTCATTGAGAGTTTTTATCTCACAATTCTGACTTTTTCCCTCAGAATTGCATGATATAAAGTTGCAATTGTGAGTTATAAAGTCAGAATTATGAGATATAAACTCACAATATTGGGAAAAGTCAGAATTAAGAGATATATTTAAACTCATACTGAATTCACAATTGCAAGAAAAAAAGTCAGTATTGTAAGTTCATATTCCCAATTCTGTCTTTATAACTTGCAATTGTGAGTTTAAATCTAGCAATTCTGAGAAAAAGAAGTCAGAATTGTGAAATACAAACTCACAATTGTGAGGGGAAAAAACAAATTGTAAGTTAAAGTTGACATTTGGGCATTTTTTTTTATAATCTTGTTCAGGACTGTACTAAATGTTTAGACAAAAAAAATCTCATTCGAGAACTGAGCCAAAGCGATTGAGAAAAACTTTAAAAGCGTGTGTTTCCCTTCTGACGTAGTTATAATACAACTGACATGAAGGCAGACAAGAGCTATGCTGGCATTTCAGCAGTTTTTGAAATAAATACAAACGTAGGCTATGTAATAAGACAGTAGTAGCGGACTTCCATAACTTCCATATAGAAAATTTATATTTCATCTGCATTGCTGCTTCTGTAAATGCAAGTCAACCGTTGACTCTTAGAAACGACATTGATGGCTTTCAGTCCCACTTGAGTAGAAATAGGTTCTTCAGATTAATGTTATTATACTAAGAAAGTAATGGTTCTTTTAAGAACTGCTCAGATTCTAAACTCCTTTTAGAACCTTTAATTTCAAGAATGTTGGTCACATGACTCACCATGGGATGGCTGGATGTTCGAGGTCCTGTGGGCCGAAGATCTACATTTCTTGCCCATCCTATAAGAGAAACCAGAGCACGTCAAGTATTTAGCTAATGTGGAATTATATAAACTACTTGACTTTGAAATATGCTAAATGCGTACATCTTAATTCAACTCTTACCTTTAAATGTAATGCTTATGCTAATAGAACACAGCCAGCTTTAGTTAATATTGAAACTCTCTTACCTGAACACAGAGTAGAAGTGAAGAGACAAAAAGTGACAGAGGCGAGCAGCATCATGTTTTAGTCAGAGCTGTGACTGAGAAGCGCTCCTCACCCGCCCAAACCTTTTATTGTATTTTGATGAGGAAGTAGTTTAACCAGCAGACGCCGAGTCTGCCTGATTCGCTAAAAGTAGACTATAATGTGCGACTGTGTAAGACTATACGCTTTTTTTTATGTTGGATAACTATTACACTACATTTTGAGTGAATGTTTTAGCCTATGGCAAGCCGTTTTGACTTTTATTCATTCTCAGGATATGAACTTGTGATATCAACAATTACATTTTCACTAGTTAAAATGTTAATTCTTGATATCAGGAATTAGATTTTCACTAGCAACAATGACAATTTTTGGTATCAACAATTCAATTTCTACTAGTATAAACTATAATTGTTGATATCAAGAATTGTATTTTTACTAGTGAAATCTCGCCATTCAAATTCAATTGTTGATATCAAGAATTCATTTCTTACTAGTTGAAATTCCAGTTTCTCATATCAGGAATACAATTCTTACTAGTAAAAATGCAAATTTCTGAAATCAACAATTACATTGTTACTAGTGCAAATGTCTATTCTTGATACCAACAATTGAATTGCTACTAGTAAAAATGTTCATTTCTGATATCATGAATGTGATTTTTACTAGTAAGAAAGCCGTTTTAGATATCAGAAATTATACTGATATCAGGAATTCATTTCAGATATCAGAAATGAACATTTTTACTGGTAGCAATTCAATTGTTGGTATCAAGAATAGACATTTGCACTAGTAACAATGTAATTGTTGATTTCAGAAATGAACATTTTTACTAGTAAGAATTACATTCCTGAAATGTGAAACTGGAATTTCAACTAGTAAGAAATGAATCCTTGATTTCAACAATTGAATTTGAATGGCGAGATTTCACTAGTAAAAATACAATTCTTGATATCAACAATTATATTTTATACTAGTGGAAATTGAATTGTTGATATCAAGAATTAACGTTGTTACTAGTGAAAATCTAATTCCTTATATCAAGAATTAACATTTCAACTAGTGAAAATGTAATTGTTGATATCACAAGTTCATATCCTGAGAATGAATAAAAGTCAAAACGGCTTGCCATATTAGCCTAGGCTAAATGTTTAAAATTCAGCAGTATTTATGTCATATTTATGAGCCCCATACCTCCTTTTAAATAGAATAACACTAAACAAACATAAACAAATGGGCCAATGGATGAATTAAGTCTGGCACGCCAAACAGAAAGAGAAAACTGATGCGCACTTTCATGAGTTCTTGCTCTCATTTTCATATTACAGACTGCTCGTGTATCCAAAGGGTAATGTAAAAAAAAAAAAGCCTTAAAATAATTAATTTAATACAGTCTGCAGGATTCATATTAAAACAGATGTTGGTGCTTTTCCTTTGGGTGGCCCAGAATCAAAGCATCAGAGTCTCACGCCTCGCGCATTTAAAGCCTGCACAGTTTCGAGAAGCAGTGAACTTGACAGCTCTGCTCTCCTCTGATGTGCCTCGTGGATCACAGGGATTCCGAAGACACCACAGGATGACAGGGGTCATCAGGGGCCAGCTGCGCGCTTTAAAAGCGCTGTCCAAAGCTCGGCCACCCCGATCAGTCGGACCTCAGGCGAGCCAGGAGAAGGAATCGGACGCGCAATTGAAAACTTCGCAATGCTGATCCTATCAATCATATTGTTCGCCTCTCTGATGCACGTTGACTGCGTGGAGATCGATGATCCCGGCGCGCGCATGACAGACTTCAGTCTCCTCCAGTCGTCTCCAAGGTACCCGCTGTACATGATGCAGTTATACAGAGACTTCAGCGGGAAGATGGCATCTTCTCCAGCCAGTGATGACTACCCAACTCTTCATCAGTCTGACTTCATCCTCAGCCTGATTGCGCAAGGTAAAGCATGCACTATATAGGGTGATTGGGACACATTTTCCCCATTGGGATGCAGGGCTACTTTTAAAATGCATTTCACTACAGATTACAAAATACAGGCTTTATAAAGTCATTTGTAACGTATTTCGTTACATTACTCAAGTTTAGTAACTTAATCTGAATACTTTAGAATACTTTGGAATACTAATAAGTGTGGAACAAACACAAAAAAGGTCATTGACAGTTTTTATCTCACAATTCTGACTTTTTCCCTCAGAATTGTGTGATATGAAGTTGAAATTGTGAGTTATAAAGTCAGAATTATGAGATATAAACTCGCAATATTGAGAAAAGTCTGAATTATGACATTTAACTCACATACTAAATTCACAATTGTAAGAAAAAAAAGTCAGTATTGCAAGTTCATATCTCCCAATTCTGACTTTATAACTTGCAATTGTGAGTTTAAATCTCGCAATTCTGAGAAAAAGAAGTCAGAATTGTGAAATGCAAACTCAAAAACAAATTGTGAGAAAAAGTCGCAGTGACGATTGAATTATAAAATGACTCACAAAACATAAAAACAGTCGTGGATCATCAGGTCATGACAGGACAGTTCAGTTGACAGTTTTTTATAAATTCAGTCATTTTGTCTTGTTCAGGACAGAACTAAATAAAAATAACAACATTTTTATGATCCTCTTAAAAGTATTAAAATGTTGATGAAACTGAACTCCGAGTCAGAGAATCACCAATCGCTGTTTAAATGACATTAAAACTCAAAGTAATCACTTTGGTAATCTAAAACACTTTTCAGATGGAACTGTAATCTGATTACCACCCATTTAAAATGAAATACAATTACTCAAATTTTGTATTTTAAATACATACTTGTATTTCATTTCTCCCCAACCCTGTTGAAATGACTTGGAAGTCACTCTGAACTTATTTTTGGATGTAAAATTAAATGTAAATTAATTAATCTGTACCACCCTCTTACCAAAAAGCTGCTATGGTTGTACCATAATTATTCATCATGACCATAGTTTATATCAAAGTACACTAAAACAATTAAGCCATTTCAATTAATAGTAAAATTACATCAATCCTTACATATTTTAACTGAATAACTGAATAATCCTTACTAGGGGAGTAACAATATATCGTGCGGCAATACAAAAACGCAACAATATGTATCGTGGAAAGTGACAATATGAGTTCACAGAAAATGAAAATGACGGTGTGAGGAAAAAAAGTTCACGTTTACAGAGTTTTGAATATAATAATACAATGAGGGAATATTTGTGTGTCCGGTCGTGTTACCTGTAAAAGTGGCCTACATTATTTTAAATAAGTATTTTTCTGTATTTTCAGCTACAGAATAGTTTTATTCTGGTGTCACGGTTGTCCTGTGAATTGGGTTACCAAGTCCAAATTTAGCATTTTAATCAAAACTTCATTGTTTGCTAAAATGTCTTGGAGCATCGCGATACGATATGATCAACAGTTTAGGTCTGCAAAGAACAGAACATGTTTCTTTCTTCGAGTCTTGATGTTTATTCGAGCACGAGTTGTAAAGTCGAGGAAAGGCATCTGGGGAGCTTGTGCTCATTATCAGGTCCGTCGCTCTTGAGCGATCTGACCCTCAGATTTTACAACTCAGTAGTGTCACAATGCTTATTCAACTTTAAAGAGCTGGCTGTTTCATGTACACGGGTGTGTGTATTCGCCCTGCAGACGTCTGTTAGAGCGCGAGGTTCAATACACATCTCTTGTCAAGCAGCGTTGACATTTGGCTCTGACAGAACCTCACCAAACCTGCTGAAAGGTTTAATACACTGATTATTCTTCCGTACCCCATTTAAAGTTTTTAGTATTATTATAATTATTGATCGCCATAAATAATGGGAAGTGTAAAAGTAAAAATTACCAATGCGTATTGTGTTGCAAATAATGTCAGAGTACAAAAATAATTTACACACAAATCGGTACAAATGTGTTACAGAATATTCCTATAAATGCGTTCAGATACGTTTAGCTCGCACAACTCTTACTCTGACTTTTAGCAACATGTAGTTCAATAAATGACAGTTCAAATTTCATTTTGGAACTATTTTTTATCCGTGACTGGAGGGACGTCTTTTCAACGGTCATTAAAGTCCAAACGTTTGCTGGGATTCTTCATTTAGGCTTCGTTTTCTAATCAATGCTTATTCATGCCATTTATTATTTAGCTATATATATATATAAGCCTAATATAATTTATTATTATTATTCTTTCGTTTTTCATCACTCTGACTCGTAGTTGCGTCGCGTATGAATATATTTCGGCCAAGCCTACAAGAAACCCGAGTCGCTGCAAGAATCTTTAGTGGTTTTGAAGAACACCAAAACGAAACCCTAATTTTATGGAGAAATTCTTAACGATAGGCTATAATGTTGGGATTGTTGTTATAATTGTTGTTGGGGGGGGGAAGGAAGGTAATTTTATTTCCATTGTCCGCTTTAGACATTCTACTAGGCTAACCCTTACAAAAAAGAACTGCAGTATATTGAAGTAGAACTGCAGTGCCAAGTATTTTAACTGCAGTTTAATTCAGATTTGCAGTATAATGAAGTATAGTCACAGTACAACTGCAGTAAAACTGTAGTATAAGTACAACTGAAAGTTGCATGAAGTATAAAAACAGTAGAACTGCAGTTTTATTTCACTAGTACTTTAGATGTATTGCAGTATAGTTGTACTCCAGTAAAACTACAGACATTTTAGGTTATACTGCAATACTGCAGTTTTTTCGTGTCCAAAAAACTGCATTTTTCTATATGTAACAAAAACTGTAGTATTACTTCTAAAAAACTGCAGTAATCTTTTGTAAGGGAAATGACTTAGCAACTGGCCTATATGTGAGCTAACGTCATTAGAGTGTTAGTAGACGGCTGTTAGTAGACTGTTAGGTTAGGTGTTAGGGTTCGGGTTGGTAGTATGAGTTGACATGTAGTTGCAAAGTTACAGACAATGTCTGTTGGGGAGCATCAAAATAAAGTGTTTGCCGATATTAAGCAGACTAATAGGATACTCTAATGACCAATGACTGAAGTGGACTATGGAAATAAATAGGCTAAACCGATCATTTTGTTTAGAATGTCATCCAGTCTTATGTGACGGCGTTCGCTTCTTTGCTAATTACTCCCTCTATTGCCTTAATTAGTCCAGCAAGAGGAGACACTAACATTTTCTTGGTTTTTCAGAGTGTCACCAAATTGGTGAGCGATGGACCGTCACTTTTGACATGTCTTCCCTCTCAGCGAGCGACAATATTCAACTTTCGGAGCTACGCATCCGTCTTCCCGCCTTTTCTGCATCCAGGCGCGTAATTGTGGACATCTTCCACTTGCGTAAGCAGGATTGCGAATCAGCGTTTTGTCACGATAAGAGACTTTTTCTAGGCACAATCAAGTCGGTGCCCGGCACTCCGACATCAATCTGGAGGGTTTTCAACGTCACGGAGCTGCTCGAACACTGGTTGAATCAGGGAACGGAGGCGCCCGAGCAGCTCCCGGCACCGGAGGACGGAGATGACGCTGGAAGCGGTGAATACTTAACGGAGCCGCTTCCAAAGAGCGAGGACACTGGAAGCGGGGAGGGTGTAATTGAACCGGTTACAGAAAGCTGGGGGCGAAAAATTCGTCATCCTACAGCAGAACGAGTTATGATTGTCGTTTTCTACAAAAACAAATCTTCCCACCGTAGCCAACGTGCCTCCAGCTTGATCAACACGGTGGCGCACTCCAAATATGTCATCCTGAACCGGGCTCCGGACGCCGCTCAAGGTCGTCGCCACAAAAGGAACCGGGTCGAAAGGATGCGCGCTCATGCGGAGGATAGAAACACGACGGGAATAGAGCGACAGCGAGGGATGCTTTGTCGGCGAGTTGATATGTGGGTGGATTTTGATCAAATTGGATGGGATGAATGGATCGTGCACCCTAAGCGTTATAACGCATACCGCTGCGAAGGCGAATGTCCAAGTCCGCTGGACGAGTCTTTCAACCCAACAAACCACGCGTATATGCAGGTGAGATTCTTCGAACGGAAAACGGTAAAGTGTTTAGCTATTGGGACTCTATGAGGTGATGACGCGTGCTTCTTTCTTTCTTTCTTCTCAGAGCTTGTTGAAGCTTTACCATCCGGAGCGCGTTCCCTGTCCGTCATGTGCGCCGACGCGCCTCAGCTCGCTCTCCATGCTGTACTATGAAGGCGACGGTGTGGTCATGCGCCACCACGAGGACATGATCGTGGAGGAATGCGGCTGTCAGTGAAGCTTGTTGCTGTGCTGTCACAAAAAGCTCAACATGTTCAATAAATGAACGAATTACTAATGATATAAACGTTCTTAGAAAAAAAAAAAACGTTCATGGGGTTCCATTAAATGGATTTGAATTTTGTTTTGACTTATTGTTAATTTGATGAAGTAAACGCTTTATGACTAGAAAAACTCATTAAACATGAAAGTATTCTGCAAAAGGCAGACATTTTTGGCATAATGTGTTCTTCAAAATTGATTTCGAACCCCACTGAACCTTTTTTCCTATGTATGAACAAAAACATTCCACAATTCTGTTCTTGATCTAAAGCCCGTTTTTGGAGAATTTCAAACGGGAACCGCTGATGCTGTCCAAAGTATGGAAATATTTAATATTTAAAAGAAACGCTTGTAAATATTTTGTATTTGGGATTTTTTTTTTCTTTTTTAAAGGAGTGTATATTTTTTAATTCGTGTACATATGGGTATATTACGTTTAAGAAAGTGTAATGTGCATTGTGGAGTGAAATGTGTTTGTGTTTACCATCTTATCAGCAGGCTTGATAAAGTTTTATGGAAAATCGAAACAAACAAATAAAGCAAAACGTTTCTGTATTTTATGTCGTTTGAGTTTGTACGATCATCATTTTTAGGCTGTAGATAGCCATACTGATCTCTCATTTGTATATTTCTGTCATGACATGAATTCCCCGTAGCAAATCTATGCAGGTGGAGCTGGGGGAGGTGGAGGGTTTCTGAAAATGCTCTAGCCGAAACTGACCAAGTATTTGAAAGATGAGCAGCGAGCTCATTGGCTACTGATACAGCAGGAACCTAAGAAGCCTGTGCCATCTAGAGTTTCACGAGAGAACTGTTTCCTCAAGTGATTCTTTGTTCTTTTAAAGGAAAGTTCTACATGGAGTAAAACTGACATTGTAAGAACCTACTCAGCACAAGAATGATGTGGTCATCAAGTTTTTTTCCATTACTTTAACTCATGAAAATAGTTGAACCAATTTCAATTCAATTTGTTTTAACAAAATGGAAAAAAAGAAATAAATATCTGAAATGACGTACAGCAAATTTGAACTTAAACTTAAACTAAGTTGAATGGGGACATTTCTTTTACAGTGCACTGTATGGTTGAAATATAAAGGCTTTGCTGCATGGCTTCTCAATGTCTGCTCATTTTGTCTAACGAAAGCACCAATTCTTCATGTCCTCAAGCAGGATGTGGGCTGGGAGAATAAGTAGGTGTTAAGAAGCAAAAGTATTTGAAGGACGGGTGGTGTGTAGAGGTGTCTGGATCATCACATTACATGTAGATGTCATTATAAGAGTTGGGTGGTCTGCACACTTGGTGTACAATAAAACCGCCATTAGGCGTGAGCCTGTTAACATAATTACTATGACTGTCAAATGGCTTCACTTAAAAGGGCTTCAGGATTATAAAAAAAAAAAAAAAAAAAAAAAATCCCAACCAAGGGAAGTCGAGCATTTGGCATTAAATAATACTATTTTAATATGCATTGTGAGATTTTATTGTTTTATCCTCTAATCAGTTAGTTTCAATATGCAAGAAATCAGGGGCACAAATATATATATATATATATATATATAAAACCTAAAAAAGCAAGTTTTGCACAGTTTGAAGGGTTTAAAATGCAAACCACTGTTGCAACCAATGGCATGAGTTTGGGCCGTGATTAATAATTTGTGCTAACAGTAGAAAAATAATGAACTTTATATTTAGTGCCTTGTCTATCATTTGACACAAGGCACTTACATGTTTTTACATTGTACTTATATTGAAAAAAATGCCTGCATGTAAAAACATCTGTAGCTAATTGACCCTTCGCAAAGACCCGCCCCCTTTAGTTACTGTTGCTATGCGCTCTCACGCCACACATCATGTTCTCACGCAGTGAAAAATACATCCTGGAGCAAAGAGGACACTGACAACACGTCGACAGACATATGAAACAGTTTCATATTTAAAATATAGTAATTTTTAAAAAAGTTTAATCAATAAATAGCGTCTAGTGTGTGTTTAATGTGTCGTGACTGTAGCTCCTCGATCATCTCTTCATACTACTTCATTTATAGCATGAAATAAACATGAATGAACATCAGAAGGAATGTTGTTTCAAGAGCGGAAAGACGTGATTCAAGTTCACCAACGTTAATCTACTAACTCCCCTGACTGCTTTGTCGGAGAAAATGGCGGATTCGGGGTTCTGATTGGTCAGATCGCCTGTCAATCAATCAATTACATCTATGAAGATATTGTTAACCCTACCCTTAAACCAACCCATATCACCAAACCTGTCCCTAACCTTAGAAAACCTCCTGTTTTCTTCCGTTAAAGCAATAACTATTTTACAAAAGTAAGTAAAAAAAAAAAGGATGACCACAAAAAGCCAGTTTTTATTTCTTTATTAATTCTGTAAATGTATCTTCAGCTGGTGTACAGGGTTGAATATTTCTATATATTTATATAGACATTTAAAACCTTGTCTGATTCAAAGACCTATAGTAGCAATAAAAATAAATACATAAATAAAACGAACGGAACTTTAAAGAAGCACAATGCTTCTATATTCCCACAGGCAACCCTCTGAAGTCTTGTTTGCTAAGATGCTATAAGTACATCCATGACATTTAAAGTATTCCCATATTCCCAAATAGCAGGTCATAAATTCCCATTTGCAAGTGCAAAGCATTCTAATTAAATATAATTATATATATATATATATATATATATATTAAAAGATGTATTAAAAACATCTTTTCTGTGCAAGTGTGCATTTTGCATTCCTTTTCATAAGTAATATGCTATTGCGTTTATATTGATTTCAAATCATTCTGTAGTAAATAGAAGTATAAATATTCTGTCATTTTGCAGCAGTTCACATTTTTTGCACGAGGTTGTTTTAAAGCGTCGCTTAGACATCAAACAACCGCATTGCTAATTTGACGTATCCTTGCTGCCATACTGGAACGGACCGGCCCGTCTCATTCACACAGCCACTGCGATCTTGGGTTTTGTTCAGGGAGGGACTTGGGGGGGCTTTTGTCACCCAGAAACTCCATTATCAAGTTGGCTAGAAACATCTAGTCTGAAACACAAGCACATCTACGATATAACAACTTAGACTTTTACTGCATGTTTGGGAAGTTATTTCCCCAGTGAGTCTGTGAACTTTATATCCGAGCAACTTAAAAACTAAATAAACGATAAATAAAATGACTTTTTTTTTTTTTTTTTAATGGAAGACATGCATTTATAGTTTCCTTTATCAGCCTTACGTTAAATGATTTCATAAATAATTTGAGATTGTAAAAGTTAAAAGTGATGCTTGAAAATTTCACAACGCTAAGGCATCTCATACAATGCTACAATAAATGGCCTATATTTGGTTTTGTGCTTTTATGATATTAACCGAACCTTGAATGTGAGGTTTTTACGATTTTCCATATATATTTATGCTCAACTCAGATGTAACATAAAATATCTGAACTGAACTGCTGATTCAATATAAAGTCAGTCGAAATGAAGTGTTTTGTTGCATTAAAACCAACAACCACCACCTATAAAAGCATTGATTCGTCAGATGTTAGATCGCTGTTTGCATAATAAGAATCCGACAGCTCTACAACTGGACTGGCAGTTGTTGCAAAAAACTTTAAGAATAACTTAAGTGGAAATCCAGATAATTCACATTCTCGTGTGTTTGAAGTCAGATCTGCTGAAGGACAGTCTGATCACAGTGTTCAGTGGCTACGTGTCTTCATCGAGCTCGAGAGAGGCAAACATTTTTGTCAGGCGTGTTTTGGAGTGCCTGTAAAATTATTACGCATCTAATCTGATTAGTGAAAAAAAAAAAAAAAAGAGAAACAAAACGATAAATAGTGCACACCATGATTATTGGCATCACCTGTGATGGTGAACAAAAAGGATATGAAAAATAGACTTTTAAAAAATCTAACCTTTCAGAAAAGTTGTTTTTTTTTTTTTTTTTTAAAAAAAAGCATATTATTATTATTATTATTATTATTATTGGCACCTACAGAACAATTTTGTGAACTCCATCTAATTGCCATTAATTCTCACTTCACACAAAGGGACTTTTGGAACACAAGATCTTTTTTTTTTTAAATGTTCTCAGAACTTTGGCTGCAGTTATGGACAAACGTTCTTCCAGTAACCTTAACAGAACGCTCGTTCAAAGTTATAATAACAATATGATTCATGGAACAGTTTAGCTGGAAGTTAGTCTAACGTTCTTTAAACATTTACTACTACTTATTTTTTTTGGGATGGTACAGAGAACATTCAAAAACAAACATTCACGTAACCAAAAAGAAAAATGCTTTTAAACATTTAAAAAAAAAAAAAAAAAAAAAAATGGATGTTGTGAACGTTCTGAGTACATCAAGAAATAACGTTTTCATAACTTACATCATGTGAAATATTCGAAGAACGTGTTTTGTTTGTCAAAATATAAGCCTTATTTAACATAAAAGAAAAAAAATTAATAATGCACTACGTCGATTACACATAAAAGTGTACTTTGGACTTAATTTATAGATGGGATATAAAGGATTAAATATTACGTAAGAGTCTAGGAAGGATTGAGGAAGAATCACTGGAACGGTAATAACTGCAGGGATGCCAATAATTGTGACATGTGTAGATGAAAATGATATTTGGGCAAACATTAAACCCATTAAACCCGTTGCTGGGTTTGTCCATTTTCAACCCAACTAGGGTTATGTTTAACCCAACTTTTTTTTTTTTTTTTTTTTTACAGTTGCTTAATGTGTTACAGTATTTTTTTTAACAGTATCTCTGTTAATGTTAGCTCAGACCCATTACATAATATTAACTTTTGATTTTAATAATGTATCAGTAGATGCTGAAATGAACATTAACTAAAGTAGTAGCTCATGTAAACGGATGATTGAACTAATGTAACTTACTGTACAGTGAACGTTTTTTTTGAATGTGCTAATTCAACAACGACAAAAAACAAAAAAAAGACAAGATTAATTGCAAACCATGGCCTTTATATTTTCATGTTTGAATAATTTTACTTCACTGAAAGGTTAGACGTTTTAACGACTCGTTTTAAACGAATAAACCCTTTTTATTGCTGTTTTCGCTCACAAGAATACAGAAGGAAGTCGGTTATTTGAAATGAAGCAAATGTTTACGGTGGATAATGTGATTGTTCATCTAATGCTTATGCTCCTCTGTGCATATCAAGTTATTAAGAGGAAGCTACGCAATAACGTAAACAAACCCAAAAGATAAACTGCAAACGTGTACATATTGAGCCCCACAGTGATTTTAAAGTATGCCCAATGTACCGTGTCCCACTGAAAGACATTGAAACTGCACAAATTGTGACCCTTGAGCCTCAGGCAGCACAGGACTTCACAGTTCATTTGCTACACAACTATACCGTTACAATACACAAGACATGTACGATTGGACTGAACAAGACTTCAGGAGCAAGTATTGAGACAGCAGCATAGTCATCGCATAGGTTGTTCGTTTTTTTTTTGGCTGTGAAAAAGAACACACGCACACAGAGAGTACATTCACATCATATTTGAGTGCATATTATGTATATTATACCAGTACAAGAGGGTCAGACTGCTCCTCAGTAGTAGTGTGTTCTGGACTCCGTTGGAAGACTAAATTTCAGGAAACTCTTGCTGGATTGGACTAAAACTAGCTTTTGTGTCCCACGTGCCCCCCCAAACCACGGTGTTAAGCGTACGCTTCCGGTCGGCCAGAGTCCTTCCCCACACCATTTTACAGCCCTTGCGGTATGACAATATTTTCTCACCTCATAATTGCTTGCAGTCAGTGCTGTATGTAAAGGCAGGCCATGCGACAGCACTTTCACATGCTGATATTGAGATTACAGGAAGCACTTCTCAAATGCTTGCTTTTTTTCATTTGTTTGGTTTCATTTTATAAGAAATCATGCCTCTAGCCTCTACTGTTTGTTTTGCTTGTTTAAAAAAAGTCCTAAAATCTCTTTTTCCGAGCTGATATCCATTGCCTATCGCCAGCGCTTTAGTTGCGTTTTCTTCTTTGTTTGACGCCCATCATGTGTCGGTGAAGGATGGTTTGGGTCTAGGTGTCAAGTCCTAGAGGTTGGGAAAAACAGAGAGGGAAGGTTATGATGCTGCAGAATCGTGACATTTGCATTTAGATTGAAGACGATTTCAAGAAGCTTGACACGGTTAGTCTACGCTTTGGAGCATGGGAGCTGATCCAGCAGTTCAAAAATTCATTTCCTACTCAATATTCTTGTCTTTTATTACCCGGTAGAAATATTTAAACCTTCTTCAATCGAGACGCTTTCATTCGAGGTGCTAAATTACATGAGAGCGAAAGTCTTGCTTGCTGAAAACAAGAATAAATATCCGCGGGTCAGAAAAATAAATGTTTTTCCTTTGATTTAATGGGTTAGTTCATCCAAAAATAATTTACTCACCCTTTAGCCATCCTAGGTGTATCTGACTTTCTTCTTTCAGTCCCTCAGTTTCACACTTATCCTGTCTTTGCCAAGATTTATAATGGGAGAAAATAGCAACCAAGATTTTGAAGCCCCAAAAAAGCACGTCCGTCATCATAAAAGTAATCCATACAGCCTCAGGGGGTTAATAAAGTCCCTCTGAAGCGAAGCGATGTTTTTTTTTGGGTGAACTTTGACCTGACGCATGGCGTATTGATGAACATGGAAGCGCAGAGAAAAAAATTAGAGATCTAAAACAATTATTTTTTTTAAGAGAAATGGTGGAGGAGCTTGAGTTTGTTGCCAAACCATATTGGTTTGAACCGCGTTATAAATATGGATATTTTTCTTACAATCGTGCATCACTTCAAAAGGCCTTTATTAACCCCCTGAAGATGTATGGATTACTTTTATGATGGATGGATGCGATTTTTGGGCTACAAAATCTCAGAGAGCCAGAATATTTTTTTAATATAACTCCAATCATGGGGTAATTTTCAGGTAAGTTTATTATTTCTGACCCCATTGGCAGATATTTCTTCTTGTTTTAAGCATAAAATCACTTCATTTGGATACATTTTCAAGAAGACAAGACTTAAATATCTAGTAAACGTGTCTTGCTGTAAGAATGTTTAGATATTTGTATTGTAAAACAAGACAAAAATACTGAGGTGGAAATTTTTTTTTTTTTTTTTTTTGGTCTACCAGCTCTTATCCGCATGATTTACCAGATCTGACAGTCCATCTGATCAACTGTCTAGACCAGATAATGACCATAAATGATCTTAAGTTGAATTCAGTTGGGTTTTCCAACTGGACAACTATAAGATTATTCAAGCGATACATAATATAACAAAAATACAGCATGCTTTTCTGACACCAGCCGCCAGGAGTTTACAACACCTAAAGGAACACCATCTATAATGGGATCAAATTTTCCCAATAAGAAAAAAAATGTCTAAGTAGAGCAATCAAAGGTACAGTATGTAACTTTTTTTGCCCAAAATTAACAAACATCAAGCCTTCTTCCAAAATGTGTATCTGTAATGTGCTTTAGGTGTCCAGAACAAGACATTATTCCAACACCAATAGATATTTGATAAACATTCCACAACATCCAATAAGAATACTAGTCTGATTCATACAGGATTCTTATTTGATTACAGGATAGGAATAGAATCCTGCAAAAATTCCGATAGCATTAAAAAACCCAACATGATGAAGAGTTATTCCGTAGCTGAAAGAGAGGAAGGGCACACAACTGCTAATCAGACACTTATAGATATATATATATATATATTAGTTGAAAATGAACAAGATGACAGAGGGATTGTGGAGTTAATGCAGTGAGGTGAAATGTGTAGAAGTCGAACATTCAACGGCATAACAGAGATTATACAAGATTAGTATATGTTTTTCTATGCCTAAATATTAGTGATTCATTTGTATTTAAAATCCAGCTTTTACGGTAGCCTATACATGCTCACTCTGAGATTCACTTTCAATGTCCAATAAACTCCCAGAGACATTGATCTGTTCAAACACTTGCAGGTTATTGGTATATTTCTGGAACATATCTCCCTTAAATATGGCCTCTATATTGCTTGATAGTTAAATACTACTGAACGTTTAAGTTTTCAATAGTTTGACTGATCTTAATACATTTAAATTCAGACAACCAAAAGACCCGGATCATTCTCAGGAACGGTGCGTTATGTCCTCAGGACTTACTATAGATACTATTATCAAGATACGGAATGTAGTTGAATTTATTTATATATTAAATTTTTATATCAGAATATCAGTTCATTTGTGTCAAATTCATGAAAACGAACCCCTGCATTCTGATTTTATTGAAATAATAATATCTTGTTTTTCACTGCCTATGCAACTTTTTTCTCCCCAAAATGTTTTGCAACAAAATGCAACATTTTCCTGACATTTCTGTTCAATCCCGTCATGCGGTGACATCTCCCACTTTATAACAAAACACAATGAAATTGTGATGATATTATAAGAGTTTGTATAGCAATTTATTCATACGTATATGGATTTCAGACTTTCAACTAATGTACGAAAAGTTTCGGGTCAGTAATATTTTTTGTTTAAAAGAAATTAATACTTTTATTCATCAATTGAAATGAAAAATTACTGTTGAGCAGCAAATCAGAATGATTTCTGAAGGATCATGTGACACTGAAGACTGGAGTAATGATGCTGAAAATTCAGCTTTGATCACAGGAATATATTATAGTTTACAATATATTCACATAGAAAACAGTTCTTTTAAATTGAAATAATATTTCACAATTTTACTGCTTTTACTGTATTTTTGAACAAGTAAATACAGCTTGGGTAAAAAGAAGAGACTCTTTCAGAAATGTAAATCATTAAAGCTGCAATTTGTAGTTTTTCGTCCACTAGAGGTCGCCTATGACGATACCAATTTTGAGCAAGGAATCTTGGGACATGCGGTCTTCACCTCACAGCCGGTGGAAAAGATTCGGGATGCAGAAATCACGTTCATGGATGCGATTATTAACGTTATTGTAGTTTGAAGCAGAGCGGGAGCGAGTGTTGTGGAGCTGAACGAGACGCTGGAGCGATTGATAATGAGAGATGAACGACACACGCAGTGGGACTTTTATTATGACACAGTCACCGGCCCCGCTTATCATGAGTGTGAGGAAACGCAGCTCTGATTATCACATTTGAGTGAGTTTTAAAATGATGTTATAACGTTACTCTGAGCGTTCGCTCGCGGCCGCTGTGAGACACTCGTTCACACTGCAGTAAGAGAGATCCATATTAATATCATATTATATACTGGATGGCTTGTGTTGATAAATGGCATGCAATTAATTTTAAAACGTATAGTATGATGGAGAAAATTCTGTATTACTGTTACTAAAAATAAAGCTGATTATGCTATATTAGCTAAAGTTACTTGACAAAATAGTGTTTTTCTCTCGCATGGTAAAACAAACTAAACGCGTTGAGCTATGTAACGATAATTAGTTTCCTGTCCATAAATGAATCAAAACAGATGTTACCTCGTCTAATAAAACATGTAATATATATTAAAGCGTCTTTGGTGTTTCCATGGTTTTTACAAAATAAAAGCGGAAACCGAGGGTAATGACGACATTTACAGGCGACTCCCGCACACGTCCCGAATCCTTGCTTAATATTGCAATTTTCTCATGATAGTTGGAAACATTTGGGATATTGTAAGAACTCAAGTGAGCAAAATATATAATATTTACTGAAAAAATCTTACATATTGCAGCTTTAAGTAGTAGTGTAGTACTTTAATATTAGGCTCAGTAAAGATAAATAACTATTGGTTCTCGGAAAGGCTCTAACTGCATATTTAGGATCGAGGAGGGTAATAGTTTAAACCCATATTTTTAATATTTTTAGCAATTGTGGTTCAGGAAGTTTCAGCACCGTGTTCTGGTAATGACCTGTGGAACATCAGTCTAATGGCTCAGAATGACGACTGAATCCCGTTGGTTAGCAGGATTACGTGCAGCAATGTCCTGTACCTGCAGGGAGGAGCGAGTCACACTCACTGCTTTACTCTCCGCAGACTCGCACATTTCACTATCTGAGCACCTCCCCTCTTCACATCCACAACATCCGGCTACGGCAGGGCGGGAGAGAGCGGCGTCCGGGGGAGGACGGGAGTGTGAATGAGTGGAAACAAGAAGAGTAACGGGACAGACGGTGAGGGCAAAGTGAAACAATTAGGTGAGCGTTAATGGAGAAGAGCAAGAACGTGCAATAACAACACAACACAAAGAGACGGCATGGAGAAGAACAGGTGAGAACGGAAGGGGGAAATAAACGGGACAGCATATAGAGAGAAAAGCAAAGAGCATCAGAACACAGAAGGACGGGAACATTCACAGTCTGGGCAAAGAGAAGTTTAATTAAAGTCGAGCGTTTACAGGGAAACTTGACATAAACCAAATAGAAACAATGATAATGAACATCAAATGAAGTTATCCATGAGGGTTAACTGGGATGTCCATAAAGAGGAATCACATATGAACCAACCTGGTGACGATGGATAATTTCGTTCCTAAAAGTCACATTCAGAATGGAACACTAACGTTTTGCTGAGCACCAAAGTACACACTGCACACTGCACACTATTTTAAGCTCAGTATGTGAAACAGTATACAGTATTCAGTGCTAAAGTTGCAGTATGCATCAAAGAAAATGTGCCTAATAGTTGGAATAAACATCTGGTACGGCTTCAGGGACAAGTAATGTGACATAAAATAAATGATTTTAATAACTGCATTCATATACATTGAATGCGTCGTTATTATTGCGTACTGTTATATAATTTAGTACAACACGCTGAGGTGTCACTATTTGCTTTAAGTACAAATAGCATCTAAATAGCATTTACACTTAGCGCGAAGAAATACTGCTATTTTCACTTACCGCAAAAGGCATCAATGCACTTTATTTTACAGTATGTGCACTTGTGTTCTGGGTTATGTAAGGTAACTTCAAGCGGTTAGGTTAGGGGAAGGTTCAGAGTTAGTCCCTAGTTATTACCCAGTTATTGTAATTAGAGCTGCAACTAACGATGATTTTTTCTGTCGCACTGAGCTATTGCAGGAACCGGCTCTCTTAGACCTGAACGAGGACCGGAAGACTGACGAGACGTTTCTCGGTTAAATTTTTGAGAAAATAATCACACTAAATTCTGATTTTTGCTTAAAGTAACAATTTTGTTCTGAACTTTTTTTTACATTTTGTGTCCATATTTCCTGAATTTTCTGTTTGTGTCATAATAAAGACACTGGAAAATAAATATGGATCATCATTTAAACATTGCTAGAACAACAAAGCTGGACTTTTGCACAGTACTGTATATATATATATATATATATATAATAAATAAAATATAAATAAAAACTAATCTTACTTTGTGTAAAACGTCTCTCTATTTGTCCATCCGATCATGAAAGGAGCTGTAGCTTCTGATTCGTTTATAACACTGGAGTGGAAGCTCATACTGCATATTTTGGCAGATATAATACTTCCGTATTCATGCACACAGACAGTTTGCATAATGTGCACAATACATACTGGAGAAATAGTAGAGTAGAATGGCAGAATAGAACTAGTCTTATAAGTGACACCGGTAACACATTAGTTTGGAGACCAATTCTCACTATTAACTAGTTGTATTAGCATGCATATTACTACGATATTGGCTGTTTATTAGTACTTATAAAGCACATATGCACAGTAAAAACCCCAGAGTTGAATCAACTCTGCTCAGATAATATTAGATCCTTCTCTAAATAGTGTTAAAGTCACACTGAAGCAGAGTTAAAGTTAATGAGATCATTAAATAAATAAAATAAAACAACATCTAATCTAAATCTCTGTTAGTTCTCAATAAGAGCTTCTGTAGATGTCTGACAGAAATAAGTGAATCAGATGTTTTAATCAGATCTTCAGAGATTGAATGTCTTTTATCTTCAGTTGATTTCATCAGTTGTAGTTCTTGTGTTTCTCTTTTCTTCAGTGATTCTGCTTGTTAACAGCAGGCGTTCATCAATAATGTTCAATCATCGCTTAATTAATTGCTTAATTATCTCATTAACTTTAACTCTGCTTCAGTTTAACACTATTTAGAGAGGGACCAAATGTTATCTGAGCAGAGTTGATTTAACTCTGGGGATTTTGCTGTGTATCTGCATGATCATATTCTACATCCCTGAATCCCGCCTAACACCTAAACTACCTTACTAACTATTATTATTAAGCGGTAAATTCTGAGTTTATTGAGGCAAAAGTCGTAGTTAATAGCGACTATGTGTTCCACAATCTAAAGTGACCATTAGGCCTCCGAAATGCAACGTTCCGTGTTATTTTGTTGCGTTCACCACCAAATCCCGGTTCTGACCGATTCCTCTTTTTGAACGGAAAGAAAATCAGGAAATGACAAAAGTGCCCAAGAGAAAGTATAATGATACACCGGGGAGAGATGAAACACTAAACCCCAATGATACGATTACCATAAAATGATACTAAGCCATCACTTTTTTCCTAAATATTTATAATATGAAGGACAGTTGAACATGTCTAATGTTTAGGACAGTTTTAATAACGTTTCAAAAAGTTTCTCACATTATCCAGAGCATATATTGTCCTCTGACACGACATTTTCGCTCTCAATTTCTTCCACACAAAAGCCTTTTTCCTCAGTGACCTGCTGGATTCTTTCATTTCTTTAAATGATTCGTGGCGCATTCTTGCAGATACATTATAATCTTCAGTCTTAGGTGGATCACATGTATAGCTGCATCTTCTATAAGATCTATAATGTAAGAAAAAAGTATGTATTTGGTGTTTGAGCCCTCGCTATATTAACTCGAGCATCTTTGCATTTTCCTCTTCGAAACACATCCTGTCAGTCCTGGTGCAACAAGCCCAGCGGTCACACTTTATATCAGGTGTCTTTAACGGCTATGATCTTATATCAAAAAATGAATTGTTAGGTACAATGAACTTATTGTGTTGATGTTGCAGAAACACTCGTGCTGCTACTGAGGAGAGATACGGGTAAGGTTAGGGGCAGGACTGGTGCTTCGGGTCGGTTTAAGGACAACCCAAGTTGGGTTAAATATGGATGAACCCAGCGGTTGGGTTAAACGTTTGCCCCATGAACATGGTGAGCAGTTTTATTTAACCCAACTACACTCAAAAAAATATTTCAGTCTAAACATTCGTTTTATGTAATTTAATTACATAGCAATTTTCCATCCATTTGGATTACATAGTTTTAAACACTAATAAACTTAATTTATCAGTCATATGTAAATGAAATAGGTAAGAGTTATGTAATAGTTGAGTGTATGAATAGTGAGAGATTAAATGTCTTTTATCTTCAGTTGATTTCATTTGTAGTTCTTGTGTTTCTCTGTCCTTCACTGATTCTGCTTGTTAACAGCAGGCGTTCATCATTAATGCTTCAACGGTACTTTAACTCAGTAGTGCACACACACATGACCACTAAACAGTGTTCATTAACCTGTGAACTATTACATAAATCTTACCTATTTCATTTACATATGACTGACAAATATGAATCACATTAAGTTTATAAGTTTATGTTAATACTATGTAATCCAAATGGATGGAAAATTGTAATTAAATTACATAAAACTTATGTTTAGACAGAAATATTTTTTTGAGTGTATTGTTTAAAAACGACTATATGCCTGGCTTAAAATCAACCAAAATAGGTTGGAAATTAAAAATCAGACACATAATTACTAAGGACAACAATAATAATCAAATGGTGAACATTTATTAATGAGCAGTTTAATAAATGTTCATTATTTAATTGTTATTCATGTATTAAACATATTAATATATTTATTTTCAACCTATTTTGGGTTCATTTTAAGCAAGCAATACAGTCATTTTTAAGCAATAGTTGAGTTAAATAAAACTAGCCAGAAAAGTTAGGTAAACATTTAACCCAACCGCTGAGTTAAAACAACCCAATCGCTGGGTTTGTCCATTTTTAACCCAGCATATTTTAGGGTGTAGATTAAGATCGACATTGTAGTTATAGATGTAATTATAAAAATTGTAAGCAAATGCATGCATTTTTATATATGAGTGCGATGTACAAAATTTTGGGTTGAAAACAACCCAAGTTGGGTTGAAAATGGACAAATGTTTGCGTAAAAATAATTGTATTGCTTGCTTAAAATGAACCCCAAATATGTTGAAAATTAATATATTGATATGTTTAATAAATGAATAAGTTTAACGAATAATAATTAAATAATAAACATGTATTAAATTGCCTAATCAGCTTTTGATTATGATTGCTGCCTTCAGTAATTATGTGTCTGATTTTTAATTTCCAACATTATTTTGGGTTCATTTTAATCCCGCCATATAGTCTTTAGTTGGGTTAAATAAAACTACCCAGGATGTTGGGCAAACATTTAACCCAATCGCTGGGTTAAAACAACCCAATCGCTGAGTTTGTCCATTTTCAACCCAGCATTTTTTTTAGAGTGTAAAAACATGTGTGTACACAATAAGTGCATTGTATTATTATAATCTAATGATTCATTTAAATGTTAATAAATAGACACTTAACATAAAGTGGGACCAGCCCTGCTAACTCAAAATCCCACCTTGCTGTCACGGCCCAGGACGGCATAGCTCATGTACTGTTCTCCATCAACGTCTGGCTCACTGATATCCTGCGGAAGCCCTTCTATGATGAGCTCCTGACCCCCTTCATCCCCTTTTCCTCTCCGGACCACCTTCCTCACAATCTACGTCAGCCACGTGCACGGATGGATGAGATCATTGAGGATCGGTGGATGAGAAGAGGGTGCAGGAGAAGAAGAGATGGAAACAGATAGTCAGGGTGAGAGATGAGAAACAATGTAAGAAACGTGCAAAAGTATTGACTTTCAAAGGAAACGTGCGCTTTAAAGTTGCACTTAAAGTCAACATGGAAACCATCTATTTTACCTCCATAACAGGACATGCTGATCACCCTCAAGAACATCTCGATACGATGGTATCTTTCTTTGACAGCCACCTTTGAATTACTGTTAAAAGTTTACTTCATGTTGACTTTAAGAACTGTTCCAAAATTTAGAGAGCTGCCCGGACGTCCTTACTGAAATTCAGCCCCATATCCAGCTGATTTAAAGCACTTCATGTAAGATATTTTGAAGAAAATGGGTAACCAAACCGTTGATGGACCCCATTGACTTCTACAGTATGGAGGAAAAAAAAATACAGTGGAAGTCAATGGGGTTCATTGATTGGTTGGTTTCAGACATTATTCAGGTTTGGAAAAAGCGAGTAAAAATGACTAAATTTTCATTTTTGAGTGAACTATCCATTTAAGAAATGTAAGGAAATGTTACATTTAAAATATATTTAGGCCTAGATTTATGATTTATATATTTGAATTAGATATAAAATTGTCACATTTAGAAATTCTGTAATAGTGCTCATTTTAAACACACCATCGCTAGATTAATGAATATTGCTTGTTAGCTAGCTGTATTTGAACCATGTTCATACTTTTCAACGAAGTAAATTTAATTGCTTTCATGGTAAACAGACTTATATGGAAGCCCGTTCCCACCACTGAAAAAAATAATAAAAAGATTAGTGCAACTTTTTTTTTTATAAACTCGCTATTGTGAGTTATAAAGTGAGAATTACGTGATATAAACTTGCAATTGTGAGAAAAAAAAGTCAGAATTGTGACTTTTTTTTATATCTCTCAATTCTGATGTTATAACTCACCATTCTGTGAAAAAAAGTCCGAATTGTGAGATAAAAAGTTGTAATTTCGAGCTATAAAGTCAGAATTCTGACTTTTTTTTATATCTCTCAATTCTGATGTTATAACTCACCATTCTGTGAGAAAAAGTCCGAATTGTGAGATAAAAAGTCACAATAATCTTTTTTTCCAGTGGCGGAAACGGGCTTCCATAGATTTACGCTGAATCTAAGCAATTTGAATAAAAGCATTTTGAAAATATTACATGAATAAAATCAAATAGTTCATATTAAGCTCTGCCATTCTGTTTTTAAGTGCAGAAATGTTATCCGTTTCTTGTTTCATTTTCATATGACTGACAAATATGCATCAACATGAATGTATTAGTTTAATTTAAAACTGTGTAATTCAAATGCATAAATCTTAAATTTAAGCCTAAACATTTTTTTGAGTGTACACTAATACATAGTACACAAAGTTATTGGGTAAAATAATCAATTTAACTTTTTCCCCCCACAAAGTTCAGTATTTAATTCACATTTCACATCTCAGAACTATCATTTACAGTTAAGTAAACCTCTATGATAGTGAACTACGAAATATAATACACATGCAAATATTTTTTTGAATTCTGATTTGCTCTAATAGCAAAAGAAAAAGTCCAGAATAGAGTGTCTATGACTTTCCAAAAGTGGAAACAAATTTAGAGAGCTTGATTGATCAGAAAAGAGAAAGATGTCAAATTTGCCTCAGTCGTTGTATTAGTCGCTTAACAAACTAGTTTTCTGAAATTCAATGCCAAGGTAATATAACACAAAATATAGTGTTGTAAAAGTACATTCAATATTTGTTTTATTATTTCTTTCACACTTTTACATTTGTCAGAATGTATTCTGGGATTGTCTTCTCTCCCGGAAGGATCCGTGAGATGCCGCTTTGTCTAAATGAGGTCGGCAACATTTTAACAACACAGTCACATCAGGATGCATTGAAATGCTGTCTGCGTGGGCAGATCATTAGGTTCTGGAACAGAGCAACAAACCCAACCTGGCACAACTGAATCATTTCAATTGGCAAAGATAATCAAAATGATTACTGACATGGATTTGAGATGGATTTCACATGGCAATGAGTGGTGCATGACTTTGTTGCAGGAGAAGCAGGATGAGACTGCTGACCTTTTTGGTGACGATGTTGCCATGCTCATCTGTAAATTGCTCCTCGCTCACTTGCTCTCCTGGAAGATCGTCTGCCTCATCACCCTGGGTGAGATATGACAAAAGCAACTTAAATGCTCCATCGGGTGCTTCACTCGCTTTTGATTTGACTTGCTTGCAGTAAGTCCTGTGTTTAGGTTTTCAATAAATGCTCAAAATGATTCATTCACTACATTGAGAAAAACACCCTCTGCCTCTGATCTGAGGATTATCTGAACCTTCTCAGGTTTCAGATTTCATACCTTCACCACTTAATATTAAGGGGTTTATTCTACTCTCTGTAATAAACATATTCGATCTTAAGCACCTCTCGAAGCACTTTAATATTATAAAGCGACGAGAATACTTTTTGTGTGCCAAAAAAATCAAAATATCGACTTTTCAACAATATCTAGTGATGGTGATTTCAAAACACTGATACATGAAGCTTTACGACTCTTTTGTTTCGAATCAGTGGTTCAAAGTCACGTGATTTCAGTAAACGAGGCTTCGTTACGTCATAAGTGATTCACAGTTTCAATAGTTCACGTGACTTTGGCAGTTTGATACGCGAACCGAACCACTGATTCGAAACAAAAGATTCGGAAAGCTTCATGAATCATCGTCCATGAAAAGTCGTTATTATGCCGCACAAAAAGTATTCTGGTCGCATTAATATGATATAGAGGCTCAGGAAACATATTATATTTAGTTTGAATTTTGAGTAAAAATGGCTGGAATTTACTTGTGGATATAGATAATAAACATATAGATAAATGAATCTAAGGGAATGTTTACACAACACTGATGCACTAAAAACGGAAAAAGTTAACGTTTGTCGCATTTAGATGACAGTGTTGTCAAAACGATCCCTGTAAAAATAAATGAAACACTGATAAACCACCCATGCAAAAGGGGAAAGGCTAAAATATAGAGCTGTTTACCAGCTGCTGTTGTGGATTCGTGATGCAGCGGGATAGAAATGTCAATGCTAAATCAAAATTATTTTTTAAAAATGTAAAATGTAATGATTCAATGCATAAAATGTAACAAATTCTACAAAAGAAAAGTCATTGAATCTTGCATTCAATATTTTTTTGAATGTTAATATTACTCAGTGGTGGACAATAACTTGTATTTTAACGTTTATACTGTACTTAAAGGGTTATTTCACCCTGAAACCAAAATTCTGTCTTTAGTTCCTCACCCTCGTGTCGTTCTACACCCGTAAGACCTTCGTTCATCTTCAGAACACAAATGAAGATATTTTTGATGAAATCCGCTGGTTCAGTGAGTCTCTATTGACAATAATGAACACTTTCAGATGAACAGAAAGATACTAAAACATATTTAACACAGTTTATGTGAGTACAGTGGTTCAACCTTAATATCATAAAGCGATGAGAATACTTTTTGTGCGCCAAAAAATCAAAATATCGACTTTTCAACAATATCTAGTGATGGTGATTTCAAAACACTGATTCATGAAGCTTTACGAATCTTTTGTGTCGAATCAGTGGTTCAAAGTCACGTGATTTCAGTAAACGAGGCTTCTTTGCGTCATAAGTGATTCACAATTTCAATAGTTCACGTGACTTTGGCAGTTTGATACGCGAACCGAACCACTGATTCAAAACAAAAGATTCATAAAGCTTCATGAATCAGTGTTTTGAAATCGTCCATCACTAGATATTGTTGAAAAGTCATTTTTTGTTTTTTGTGGCGCACAAAAAGTATTCTCATCGCTTTATAATATTAAAGTTGAACATGAACTCACATGAACTGTTTTAAATATGTTTTAGTATCTTTCTGTTCATCTGAAAGTGTAAATTATCTCGCTAGAGAATCAATAGAGACTCACTGAACCAGCGGATTTCATCAAGAATATTTTATTTGAATTAACGACAGAGTTTACATTTTTGGGTGAAATAACCCTTTGAGTACATTTTTCAAGTGTAATTATTTTTATTTTGGTAAACTTTTATTTCTCTACATTGAATATTATATAATATTGATTATATTATATTAATGTTGTACTCCACTACAAAACCATATCACTTTTCTTAATTTTTAAATACTATTTGGTGATTTTTTTGGAATTATCAGTAACTTAAAGTGATATTTTAATATATATATATTGTTATTTATATATGTATATATTATATATTGGTATTTTGAAGTTTAATGTTTTGATAGCGTATGCTTCCTTAACAGCAAAATTACGAGACGCAGGACGGTGGAGCAGAAAAAAACGCGAGTTGCTTTTTTAAAAAAGTTGAACCTATTTTAACTAGAAAAACCGCGTCACGTGCGAGGCGCTGCAAAAGATGCGAGACGCGAGCGCAACGGTTAAAGACGTCCATCTAGCACGTTTACATTGAAAATGGAAAAGTAGAGCGGTGGAATGGCGGAAAGAAAGCGAGATGCTGCAAAAATCAAACTGCAAGGCCTTTTTGAACTTATTTAAGCTGTATTTAACGACGTGTCAAGCACGAGACGCCGCAAAAGATGCGAGCGCGGCGGTAAGACACGAATGTCTAGCCTGAATTTACATTGAAAAACAATGGAAAAGTAGCGCAGTGGAATGGACAAAACCAGGCCCGAACTGAACCTCAAAAAAAGCATGCCATGACCCCTTTAAAATCTCTCAGCTGAGATGAAAAGTCTGTTAAATACTGCAGAAAACCAACCCACACCAATGAGACAAGGGGAGAGATATCTCTGAGGAATCACATGTGTCAATGACTGGACTAAATTCACTCCACATCTGCTCCGGATCGATTGTTTCTGCAGCGTATTTGTTCTTACAGACCACAAGGAGGTCAAATGAAACTGAAAGCAAGCACCCAAGTGTCATGGTGATCTCTTAGATTTACAACCTTTCCCATTTCAAAACAGCTGAAGTGTCTTTTACAGGCTGGAATATTCCGGATTAAACATGGACAGCGATCGGCAGTACCTTCAGTATAACTCTGCGGCGCACGACTCGAGTGGTGACGTTTTCCTCTTCATCAGACACACCTTCATTCTCACCCAGCTCACGGTCCAGCTGAGTGTGAATGTAGGCCAGCACCGATCGGACGGAGCTGCTGGCGATATGCAACACGTTTTGGCAGCTGATGACCATGAAGGCCAACAGCACGAAGCTGAAGAGCAGCTCGGTCACCAGCGCCCACATAGCGCGGAGGTCGCTCTCTCACAGGCTCGGAAACACTCTCCAACAGCGAGCTGAGGTCCAGAGATGTGGGGAAGGATGTTATCTTCCCCTAGCTTCTATCTTCCACAGCTTTCATTTGAAGAAAGCAGGCAGTTCTTAATCCGAGACTATTCCTTCACCGGTCATTTCCTCGTTCAGTCCGCTTTAGCTTCCTTTTTTGACTGCACTATCTCTCTCTCTCTCTCTCAACCTTCTAAAAACATCTCCCTTCTGTCCAGTGTCCAATTGCACATGTGCTTTAAATATCTACAATGTGAGGACAACTCTCTTGTTGTGGCTCTTCGTTTGAGAGCGAACGAACAGCTGCGAACATTTTCACACCAGGCGCCTCCTTTGGTTCACATGTAGTTAAACTAAGCAAATATGGTTACACTTTATTTTAAGGTGTCTTTGTTACACTGTTATTGTGCATTTAAGTACTGAGTAATATTAAGTAACTACATGTCCTTACTATAGGTTTAGGATTGGGGTTTGGTTTGGTTTAGGGTTAGTTGCATTATGCTAAATTTATAGTTATTAATATAGTAACTCCATGTAATAATGACACTGTAAAATAAAGTGTTACCGCAAATATAAACTTTTTGGTTACTCTTTATTTTAAGGTGTCTTTGTTACACTGTTATTGTGCATTTAAGTACTGAGTAATATTAAGTAACCACATGTACTTACTATTGGTTTAGGATTGGGGTTTGGTTTGGTTTAGGGTTAGTTGCATGTAATTATGCTAAATTTATAGTTATTAATATAGTAACTCCATGTAACAATGACACTGTAAAATAAAGTGTTACCGCAAATTTAAACTTTTTGGTTACTCTTTATTTTAAGGTGTCTTTGTTACACTGTTATTATGCATTTAAGTACTGAGTAATATTAAGTAACTGCATGTCCTTACTATAGGTTTAGGATTGGGGTTTGGTTTGGTTTAGGGTTAGTTGCATGTAATTATGCTAAATTTATAGTTATTAATATAGTAATTCCATGTAACAATGACACTGTAAAATAAAGTGTTACCGCAAATATAAACTTTTTGCTTACACTTTATTTTAAGGTGTCTTTGTGACAGTGTAATTATATATTGAAGTACTGAGTAATATTAAGTAACTACATGTACTTACTATAGGGTTTGTGTTCATTTAGGGTTAGTTGCATGTAGTTATGCATCATTTCTAGTCATTACTATGTAACTTATGTAACAAAGACACTGTAAAATAAAGTGTAACCAACTTTTTTAGGTCAGATAATTATAGAATGACTGTTCAAAAGTTTGGGAGTGAGATTTGTAATGTTTTTGAAAGAAGCCTTATATAATTTATTGCTGTGACGCAAAGCTGAATTTCCAGTCTTCAGTGCCAGAAATTATTTTAATATGCTGATTTGATGCTCAAGAAATATTTCGGTCACTCTTTATTTCACAGTGTCATTGTTACACGTGTTACACGTAGTTACTATAGTAATAACTATAAATCATGCATAATTACAAGTAATTAACCCTAAACCAAACCTTAAGCATAACTCTACAGTAAGTACATGTAGTTAATTAATATTACTCAGTACTTAAATGTATAATTACACTGTAATGTGGACAGTGTAACACTTTTTTGTTTTTTAAGGTGACGTGGATACATTGTATTTACTCAAATAAGTACTGATAAATACAAATGAACTGCAGGTACTTAGTATATAGTTATGGTTAGGGTTTGGTTTAGGGTTAGTTACTTGTATTTATGCATAATTTACTGTTATTATTATAGTAAGTACAAGTAGTAATGTGTAACTATGCCACTCAAATAAAGTGTTTCCAATATTTATTATTATTATCAATGTTGAAAATGGTTGTTCTGCTTGATATGTTTGTGGAAACCATGGCACTATTTTCCAGGATGAATCTAAAGTTGAAAAGAAAAGCATTTATTTGACAGTAATCTTTTTTAATATAATAAACATCTTTGCCTGCACTTTTGATCAACATAATGTGTCCTTGCAGAAAATGAATTTCTTTCAAAAACCAAATCTTTTACGATTTTATTTGGATAGACCCCTTTAGACATTCTACCATCTATAAGCAACTTGTCTATTAATCTATAATGTAAGTTGTTAGATTTCCTTCATCACCATTTTCAGAGCTAGTAACAGCATTACATTGACCTTACTGTTCATGCCTTCCAAATCCATATATAATATTCCTCCCCCTACTCTCCACCGCAGCAGGACTGGCCCTTCAGATGACAGAAGGAGACAAGATCTATATTTAGAAACCAATGCGTTGTGTGTCCATTTAGGGGCTGTGTGTGTGTGTGTGTGTGTGTGTGTGTGTGGGTATTCCCTACGTTATGGGGACCAAATGTCCCCACAGGTATAGTAATACTAGTAAATTTTGATCTTGTGGGGACATTTTTTTGGTTCCCATGAGGAAACAAGCTTATAAATCATACAGAATGATCTTTTTTGAAAATCTAAAATAGGAGAACATTTTCTGTGATGGGTAGGTTTAGGGGTAGAGGTAGTGTAGGGGACAGAATGTACAGTTTGTACAGTATAAAAACCATTACGCTTATGGAATGTCCCCATAAAACATGAAAACACAACGTGTGTGTGTGTGTGTGTGTGTGTGCGCGCGCCACCACAAGCAAGTGCAAACAATTGTGTATACTTGAGCTTCCATCAGACGTTGGGAAATACATGCTTTTGTAAGCAAAAACTTTACTGATATAAGTATTAAAGCTAATTATCAATATATAAGCGGCTTAAGGCTTGTTTTTTAATAGAGTCACTTGTATTATGGTCTGTCATAGACAGCATTTTGAGCTTGCTGGTGCTTGGCCTCGATAGCAAAATACAGTCAGACTGACACTAATCACAGCTGTCAAATGTCCCCACCTGCTGCTTGAGTTGAACTCTGCGTAACATCATTAATCGTTGCAGTTTGTTATACCAATTTCTCCCACATTATAAGTTCCTACTCTAGTCTAATAACGCATAAATGCACACTGTTTTTCAAATCTAGTCACATATTAAAGGATTAGTTCACTTCAGAATTAAAATTTCCTGATGTTCATGTCATACTTTCTTCAGTTGAAAATAATTAATTAAGGTTTTTGAGGAAAACATTCCAGGATTTTTCTCCATATAGTGGATTTCAATGGGGTTCAACGGGTTGTAGGTTCAAATGTCAGTTTCAGTGCAGCTTCAAAGACTCTACATGATCCCAGATGAGGAATAAGAGTCTGATCTAGAGAATGCATCAGTCATTTAAAATTAAAATGATATACTTTTTAACCACAAAGGCTCGTCTTGCACTGCTCTGTGAAAGGTCACATAGGAGGAAGTACCGCGGTAGGGCGAAAAACCCAATCTCATTTTCTCTGCCAACTTCAAAATCGTCCGACATCGTTGTTTTACCTTTTTTATGAAAACCGTTTGATTTAGTCTTTGCGCATTTGCTTTTACACTGGATCGGTACTTCCGCCTACGTTATGTGACCTTTCCAACATGATTACGTAATGCATGGAGCATCACAGAGCAGAGCAAGACGAGCATTTGTGGTTAAAAAATATATAAATGTCTATTTTTGTAATTTTTTTTAGAAAATGTCTGATGGTTTCTCTAGATCAGACTCTTATTCCTCGCCTGGGATCATGTAGAGTCTTTGAAGCTGCACTGAAACTGACATTTGGACCTGTTGAACCCCATTGAAATCCACTATATGGAGAAAAATCCTGGAATGATTTCCTCAGAAATCTTAATTTATTTTCGACTGAAGGAAGACAGACATAAACATCTTGGATGACATGAAGGAGAGTAAATCAAGAAATTTGAATTCTGAAGTGAACTAATCCTTTAAAACAACTGATACAGGTTTATCCATAAAAAGAGGGAGCACATAGTTGGAATCTAAACTCAGAGTGTATTGTCTACATACAATAAGGAAGTATTTCTTGATGCTTATAGTGCTTGATGCAATATTTTTCTTCAATTAAACCAAAACACATAAACCAAGCCTTCCGTCTAAAACAATATGATATGAAAAAGATAATCCAAATGTTGGTTAGCATAGCAGGCAATGCCACTACAGCTTACTTTTAGGTTTGAAAACACTTTTTTAAGGAAAAGTTTGTGATAAAAGCCTCATTTGCGTCTTTACTATTGTAGAAAGCGTGACACATCACGTGAGCCCTGATAACCAATCACATTATAGTGACGTCATTGAAATGCTGTCAGAGTCTTATATTGTAGATGGCACAGAAATGAATGAGAACTGCTGGAACCCAAATCCAACCTGTGGCAAAACTGTTTGCCAAACTTTCAGTGTAAACTCCAAAGATAGATCAATCCAAAATGCATTCAACGGCACACATGCTGCATGCGCTTTTATTTTATTCTCTTAAATCCTTTTAAGAGAATGGTTGGTTTGGTTAGCCTTTGCGATGAAGTCAACCTCATCCATCATGTCATTGCAAAGCAGCTGTTTGATGCAGTATGTGACAACACAAGTTGAATCAATTTTTTAAAATCTAAAGTTCTTACCTGTCCTCTTAGACGCATGTCCTCCCAAGCCCGAATGTTAGCAGTTCTGTGCGGGAAGCCTAGTCCCTTCTCAAAAGGCTGAGTTCCCTGGTAATGCCCGTGGATGATCTCCGAATGCCCTATGTCCCTCACTGGCTCAATCAGGGCTTCCTGGGCCAGGCAAGACTGCTTCGAATCACAGTCCACTGCGGCTCGCACTGAGGACATCATCGACTCTATTGCCTGTCTGGGAAGGGAGCATTGTAGAGACCCAACTCTGTTCTGAGTTGGTTCTGGGGTTGAGATCCAACCGGGAGAGCCCTGCTCCTGTAGGTAAGACAGGAAGGACCCTCCGCATAACCTGAAAAAGAGAGAAGAGCTGATGACAATGGGGTCAGCAGTGGAGTAGAAGTAGCCTTATTTCTCTTCCATTGAAAAGAAACACAGACAGTTCTAGGGGTCTGTCCCAATACCTACCCTCGTGGTCTTTGCACTTGGCTACTTAGATGACATATTTCCAGTATTTGGCCAAAACTTTGATGGGACACATTTACAACATGTGCCGTTTCCGCCTGGTATTAAGAAGCATTTTAAAAAGCAGGGTCTACAACTTTTTGAGCTTGTCCACTTCCGACCACTTCCGGAGGAACGCATTGTAGCGTAGACGATCATGTGGTCAAATGCATGCCTACTGACTTAATGTGTAAACATTAAGGGAAGCGCATTAGTTTGTTGACAAAATCCGCCAAGCCCATTCCTGATTTCTAACACACACTCGTTACACACTGGTTACCAACGGGTTGGAGGTCCAAATGTCATCTCCGAGCGTGTTCGTATGTAAACGGAACAAGCTTATTTCGTCCATTAGCTTGAAAGACCTGAAAAAAAACCCATGCATTTACCCTCCCCTTGAAGAAATCAGGACAGAAGTGGCCGAAAGTGGACAAAAGAGACACCAGGTGTAAACTCTGAACGTGTCTTCCTCATCTACTTGTGATCTGACAGAGCAAAATGCATCTTAATACCAGGATGTGTAAAACATAGTGTTGTAAAAATGCAAGTCGTTTATTTACACATTTTGATTTAAAGCACTTCAAAATAAACTTCTAAATGTCTGTTCAGATGTAACAGATGAGGCAAGTTGTGCGGCTTCAAATTAAGCTATAAAAAAAACAGTTGCAAGTGTTTTACAAAATATACCTACTCATCTCTGCGCCAACACAACATGCAACACTTTACATTGTAATATCTAATTAATTTAACTTGCAATGGAAAGTTTTCCTCGAGTTCCCGAACAAGATGAATGATGGGATACTCTTATGGCACTTTTCCCCTCACTTAAATAGTAGCACCTCGGATGAGGCTCCAAGCATGCCGTACCGATACCAAAATGTGATGTTTAAACACTGCAGATCACTGATTGGTCAGAGAGAATTTTTGGATTTGAAACTCTAGACACTGAACCCCCTAGATTTAAATAGTAACAGCAGTTTGCATATTGACTTAAGTGACTTGATTTAAATGACTGTTGCATGCAACTTGAACGGCTGTATCGTAGTCAGTAGACAAGGTGCGGACGTTCCTCTCGTTGGTAGCCGAGGAGCGGATCCACGGCAGTGGAGATCAGTCTATAATCCCACCCATTTTGAAGCCATACTAAACTGCAGTGGAAAAGCAAGCCGAAAGTAAAGCCCAGCCGAGCCGAACCACACAGTGGAAAAGCGCCATTAGCCTCAAATGCTACTCTGAAGAGATTTAATGTGCATTATGGGAACTCAACTTAAGCATTTACCAAAGCTGGGACAATCTTGCACACTTACTTCCTGTCAATATGCTCTCAAGGGGCCATGATTAGCAAGTTCATGTGTGTTGGTTGAAGCTAAACTTAGTGACTCTTGAAGCAGGATTAGACACTGCTGCCCTATTCCAATTGGAAGTTGAAGTGGGATATATTGATGGGATCATTTACATCAGAAGACAAACCGAAGAACTATAATTTGCCAGTCAGACGCAATTGGTGTGGACCTCAGTCAGAGTGGACTCGATATGGAATAAATGGATGAAAATGAGACTGTGAAGGATAGTCTTACAGTCTTTAAAACACACTATATAAAGGTCTAAGATCAAATGTGGTTTTCAACTTTCAGAACTGTTTCATGGAGTCTTCTGGAAACAAGTTTCGTGAGCTGGCATGTTATTAAATCGGCACGTCTATCCCTCAAAGTCTGGTTTTCGTTCTTGTGAAAAATTAAATATGCCGCTACCTTGACTAAAGTCTATCCGTTTAGGATGAGGGACAGTTCTCTTTCTAGAGGCTGAAACTTTTTATAGCAGGAGATCATTAGTCGTTGATATTTCGGGCCCATCAGAGAAGAAAGGCTAAATGCTGTGGCACTATTAAAACACTGATCCATTTGGGGATCTCACAGCAGCAATGGGTCAACCAATTACATCAGTCTGGGATTAAACCATCGTGGCGTGGAGAGAATTTGGGAAATCTGTTTCACAAAAGTGCAGTTTTTCTTTCTTTTTGCAATTCTCTAGTAGTCCACGAATGACTCTTTTGTAGCCCCCGAATACATTTTCAAAGCTCTTCAGACTTAAGAGTTGAAAATGATTACCTGACGATACATCCTGAAGGATACCAACAGAGTCCCTGCTGGTCCACAAAAGAATGGGCAACTCACCTGTCATCCCCAGGATCTGCCCGTCTTCTTAGCCGAGGTGACTCACTCATTCGTGCATAAACTCGCTGTTGCCCTGAAATGAGAGATATGCTATCTTCTAAGTTTGTGCCGTCACCTCCTCCTTCTCCCAACCCTCCACTGGAACCGTCTTTAATGTCGTTGACTTCTTGACCAACAGCCCCTTCTGACCTCTCCAACCCCTGACCTCTGTCCAGAGCATTGATGTTGACCCCTTCACTCAGACACAGCATCCCAGCAGCACTGTAATCTGAATCCGCCCCAATGGATTGATCCTCAAGCAGCTCGATGGAACCACTTAACCCTCCCTGAGCAGCAAGTCCCACTGGTCCATTTCCACCGGGAGTCCCGCTCCTGGAGTTGCCCAGGCTCCTGTTCAGTAGCGCCTCAGAGTCATCAGCATTGCTGCACTCCAGTGAGGAGTCCTCTACGGCCACAATGGAAGGACTATTGCCTGAGGGCCAAACCTGTACCTCAGACATCTCCATGAGCGTGTCCTCTTCAGTGGTAGCGATGGGTGCACACTCCATGCTCGATACTTCTTGCCAGTAGGGCTCATTGCCCAGTGGCGAAGGTAGACTGTACTGCATGGAGGCCGGTGAGACTAGTTCCTCCTGTACCACCAGCCCGTAACCTGGAGTGACACAGAGAGAGGCACACTGATACAGGCCCCCCACTGCGCCCCCCAATCAGCCCCACACGCTTTGAACCCAGGAGGGATGTGCTCCAGATCAGGGGGTTAGGGAAGGGAGATTAGAGACTTGGTGGAAAGCAAATGGGGGAATAAAGTAAAGTTTTTAGAGAGGTATTTGCAAGACGGCTAAAGCTGCTGTAAGCCATTTCGCATCCCAAGTACCTGACAGATATCACAGAAATGGGTGTCCAGAAATTGCACATCGTAGCCAGTTAGAAAACTCTGGAAAAGAGGCTCTTCTCTGCCCGTCAAAGAGTTTGCGTGCTTGGGTTGGCAGACATTGGATTTGCAGTGTAAATGTTGAAGGGTTAGTTCAGTCAGAAATGAAATTTCTGTCATTAGTTCCTCACCCTCGTGTCGTTCCACACCCGTAAGACCTTCGTTCATCTTCAGAACACAAGATATTTTACTCCTAAGGTATTTGACTCCTCAGTAGACAGCAATACAATCAATACTCTCAAGGTCCAGAAAGGTACTAAAGACATCGTCAAAATAGTCCATGCGACTACAGTGGTTCAACCTTGATGTTATGAAGCAACGGGAAAAATATCGACTTTATTCAACAATTTCCTGTATTCTGTGTCATCTTCAGGTTCTACATCAGAATGCCGGCTCAGTATTATCTGATGCTGTTCACGTGATCAGCACGACGTACGCGTGTGACGCTGATGCAGGAGCCGGCCAATAATGACTCGGCGTCTTGACTGAGAACCTGGACGCAAAGAACGTATGAGAATGATACTGAAGAGAGGATATTGTTGATTAAGTCGTTATTTTTATGCACAAAAAGTATTCTCGCCACTTCATAAAATTAAGGTTGAACCACGGCGGTCACGTCGACTGTTTTAACGATGTCTTTAGTACCTTTCTGGACCTTGAATGCACTCAAAAAAAGTTTTATGTAATTTAATTACAAAGCAATTTTCCGTCCATTTGGATTACATAGTATTAACATAAACACACTAATAAACTTAATGTGATTCATATTTGTCAGTCATACGTAAATGAAATGGGTAAGATTTATGTAATAGTTCACAGAAAAATGCCCAGGTTAATGTGTGTGCGCATTGCTGAGTTAAAGTACCGTTGAAGCATTAATGATGAACACCTGCTGTTAACAAGCAGAATCAGTGAAGGACAGAGAAACACAAGAACTACAAATGAAATCAACTGAAGATAAAAGACATTTCATCTCTCACTATTCATACACTCAACTATTACATAAATCTTACCTATTTCATTTACATATGACTGACAAATATGAATCACATTAAGTTTATTAGTTTGTTTATGTTAAAACTATGTAATCCAAATGGATGGAAAATTGTGATATGTTTAGACAGAAATATTTTTTTGAGTGCGTCTTGTATTGGTTAAATACCTCTTGGATTTCACTAAAAATATCTTTTGTGTTCTGAAGATGAACGAAGGTCTTACAGGTGCAGATCGACATGAAGGTGAATGATTAATGACAGAAGTTTCATTTTTGGGTGAACCAACACTTTAAAAAAAAACTCCACTTCATTTCCAGCTCAGCCAATTATAGAAAAAAACAGTGTAGATTTTAAAGAAAAACAGTGGTGTTGCATCACTGCAAGTCTGGAGGAAGTAAGCAAGACGGCTAACATCGCTTACAGCAGCTTCGGACCAGCAGCAAGAGCACAGGCAATTGTGGTAGCACCATGTATGCAGTTGTAAAAGACTGTCGCTGCCCCACTGTTTTGCCACAAGATATAACGGAGGTTAAAGAGAACCTTTTGACTGTCACCAACCAGGAAGTAAAAGACACCCCTACAGAACTGTGGAGTTGGGGCAGAGCACCCTATACACACACACATGCTTTGTCTTCCATGCTCTCATTCTCCGAGTCATGACATTTTGGCCTCTATCAGGCTAAAGAACATGCATGCAAGCAACCGGCAAAGATCATCTTCAACAACCATTGTTCAAGGGTAAGGTGTTATAAACATACACAACTGTCAAAATCCAGCTCAAATGAACTCATTACATTTAAGTCAAATGATAAAATACACATGTATGTATCAAGTGTAAAAACACGTCCTCTAATCAATTCTACCAAACAAACTGTTAATGACAGAGAGACCAGCCTTAAAGGGGAAGTGTGTGTTATTATGTTTTTTTTGTAACATTGCATTGTTTGTTTGAGCATTGTGCGATATTGGCTCAACCAATGGAAGAGGGTTAGGATGGACCCCTTTATTTGCCCGAAACAGGATTTATTATGTCTTTTGTGGTGCAGAAATCACACACTTCTCCTTTAAATGATAACAGACAAGCAAACAAACAAACAGTAGCTAGTTATATAGATATGGATAGAGTACCAATAAAAAAATAATTGTATTTTAAATGCAAAAATAATCCAGAGTAATTTGAAAAAAAAAAAAATACATTCATAATTGACAATAAGTGTTTTCACAAATACCAACTATGGTTTATAAGCCAGCAATATGTAAGATCATTTAAGCACCTTGGTATTTGCTTTTAGTGTTTTGTTACACACTCGTTGACAGAAATGCCAATAAACTCAAGTGTAACTATACAATAAAGAGACTGATGTGTATTGCCAGAGTGTATTGTCCAAATAACATTCTTCCTCTGACATAAACAATGAACATTATTGACTAGTCGGTTTCCTCTCCCCAGTTTACGACCCCTGTACAGATAAGACTTCTCATACAGAGCACACGACACACACCACAGAGATATATTAACCACATGGCCCTGGAATGGGACTTCAGAGGGTGGAAACACTCAATCATGTGACCTCAGGCCTGTGCAGTTTCTTTGAAAAATCACTTTACAATAAGGTTCCATTTCAGTTAACATGAAAACTACTTCTGAAGCATTTATTAATCTTTGTCAATGTATTTATTAATACATTGTTGAAATCAAAATGTGTATCTGTTACTGTTATTCAATTGACCTGAGCAGACAAGACATAACATTTAATAGTTGTTTTTTTTAACTAAGTAAGTTAATGCATTAATTAATGGGACTTTACCGAAAAATAATAATGAATTAAATAATAATGATCATGTAGAGCGATCATTTTGTAAGTGTATTACGTTCATTTGCATAATCATTCCATGTGTTCATTTGAATGGAATGTTAAAAAACTTTATGAATTTTATAAATATTTATAAAACGAAATCAAACTACAAGGAATATTGGAACGCAAAGTCAGGCGAATAAATGCAGGGAATAGAAGAGAATAGAATGGAATGTTCTGCATGGTTTCAGTACAAAATGAAAAGTTATTCAGAACAAAGATTGTCAACATTATTTATGTATTTTATGCAAATTTCAATATCAATAGGACTATTTGGTAACACTTTAGATTAGTGGTCCGATTCTCACTATTAACTAGTTGCTTATTAGCATGTATATTTCTAGAATATTGGCTGTTGATTAGTATTTATCATACCCCACACCTAAACTTACTAACTATTAAAAAACAGTAATTACGAGTTTATTGAGGCAAAATCATAGTGACGGAGTATATAGATCTAATATGAGCTTTTCATTTCTTTTTTCACCATACAGTTTTACTACCGTAATTACAACTACAGTAACTATGGCAATTTGGCAGGAACCATGGAGATACATTTGTGTATGGGGTAACAGATACACAAATAATTTGTAAAGAAATGACAGCATAAGCCCTAATAAATGTAGTATGTATGCTATGTACAGGCCAGCATCCATTTGAGTACATATATTTCAGTACTACATCAGCTCTTGTGCATTTTGTGTGCATTGAAGGCCTTTTATGACAGACACAGAGTGGGGAAACAGACATAGACACACAAAATACACTCACAAATAACGCACAAGCTCATGAAGTTAGGTAGAGAAACCAATAGAAAAGTTTTCTTGTAGAACAAAAACCAAGCCAGTCCATAACACGTTATAAATGAACAGAAAAACAACATCCACTAACACACAGACAATGCATAATTGTGAAGAAATCAGACTTATTTACATAAGTACTTAAAAAAAGCTGATTGTGAGGAGTTTAACAGGGTCCCTGAATTCACAGGTAATAGACAGACAGAGGACAATGACAACATTCAGTATAAATAAGTGATTGTACAGTGACTGTTAAAAAAAGAAAGGTAACAAACATATTTCTGAGCTCAACAACTATCAAAGATCACAATCAGCACTAGGCGTTCATGCAGCTCTAACAGGCCGTGCAACTCCCATTGTCGGACATCATGCCAAAAAAGTGATGTTTTATTTGAAGGGCATCACACATGGACGATAACAGCATGTGCCATAAAGACAGTTTGGCGATAACAGAATAGGAATGCTCGCACATTCTCGGGTTAGGTGAAGTTAACTTTACCTAAAGAGTGCCTTTATTTTGTTTCACTTATCTTTATGGTAATGCATATGAATGCGTCATTGCGTCCTGTTCCAGAGCCCTTCAAGCTAAAGTTTTGTCAAAATTTCAGTGGAGAAGCATTCATGCTTTATGCCCTCCTCTGATACATGCAGACAGGGTCCAAAATTAACCCTCACTAAGAAGTGGATTTGTTGAGTTACTGATAAAATAATCCTTTTTACATACAAACCATTGGCAATGCAAATATGAAATACCTCAAAATCAAATTCATCATTTTGCAGGCTCTGCTCATATATGGTGCTGCGAGAGACTTTGTCGTCACCAATGTTTAAATAGTTAAATTGCCGTGAGGTGAAAAATACAAACACATTTTTACCCGCCATTGGCAGATGTGGCAAAAAGTTACTTTTGGACCCTGCATGCAGAAATCATGGAATGAGGAACATCCAAGAAAGTGCCACAAGAGCATGTAAACAGGCCTCATAGCAGAAAGACGAGAGAGGGGGTTGTTTGGGTGGAAGGAGACAGAGCGAGAGAGAGAGAAAGAGAGAGAGAGAGAGAGAAAAGGAGACAGGTGAGTCAGAAACACCTCCCTCCTGTAGGGGGCGCTAAGCATAAAACTGGTGATGGAGGGGGTTGATCACAGAACAGAGCAATAACTTTCCTTTTTTTTTTTGAGGGGGGGAGGTGGCTTGGGTGGGGTGGGGGGAAGAAAACACACAACTGGTCTGAGGACAGAGAGATAAATGAGGGCCAGAGGTCAACATGATGTCTGTATGAGGTCAAAGGTCAGAGAGGAGGTGCAGAAGAGGAGGAGGAGAAGGAGAGGAAGAAGGCTGGGCTGCATGTGACATATCAAGAAAAACACAAAGCATGGGGTAAAGGGAACAGGTTTAATGCTCTGCCTGAACAGAGTACTCTTGCCAGTTGGCCCACTATTCCAAGATGTCACAAAAAAAGCATAGCTGTATCTTTTAGAAGTTTACTAGGGTTTTGTGATCTAATCTTGTTATTCATAGTAAACTATATTCACTACAGCCACAAAGATAGGGACCATTAAAATTATAAAATCTTTTAAAGAAACATTCATTTCAGGATTTCACTACAGAGACCATCTTTCTGTGTATTCCCCTGATGCTTGTGTCTAGGAGTCCATTTTGAAGAGCGTTCCATATCATAAAGTGGATGAGGAAAGTTTACATGGACCTTCGACCCCTCGTTTTTGTCTTTTCATAGGCGGCTCGAGCAGATCGCACTTAACTTCCTCCCACCACGCATACTCTATATGAGATTTAACCGCATAATACTTGGTGTTTTTGTTTTACAATTGTATTATTATAATTTCCCATCCATTCCGTACACTCATTCTCCAAACCCTTTTGCAGCGTCCCAGGCTACACACCCCGATTTCGCCAAGTACAACATGTTCTTGGATCAACATCTTTATTGATCCTGAAGCAACATTCCAATCAAGCATTCAGATTTGAGGGACAAGTTCACAGTCTATGTCAAGTTTAGACTTACAACCGGGTTTAGGTGCTTCTACCTATCATTTCCTTCTGATTTTGGGGAGAACTACAGTGGGTTAAGGTTTAGGGATAGGAATATGTTTAGGATTAAATTTTCGGCTAGGAATGTTGCTCTAGGTGCAACAAAATTTGTTGATCCAGGAATGAGTCTAACTCTGCAAAATAGTATAGCAACTACCCTAACTCTGCAAAAAATAGTCGCGGCCTAATGGTGAGGGAGTCGGGCTTGTGCCCTGAAGGTTGCTGGTTCGATTCCCACGCCAGCAGGAATTGAAGGGGGGGATTGTGAATGAACAGCACTCTCTCTCGATACCATGACTAAGGTGACCTTGAGCAAGGCACGTAACCCCTCATTGCTCCTCTTGTAAGTCGCTTTGGATAAAAGCGTCTGCCAAATGAATAGATGTAATTGTAAAATCAGGTCAAGCATCTTTGGCCACAGGCAAGGGACACCCTGGAAAAATGGCCAGTCACACACAGACACACAGAGATTTGTACTCTCATTCACACCTATGGACAATTTAGTATCTCCAATTCATGTTTTTTTTTTTGAGGATTATGGAGGGAACTCGAACTTGGGGCCTTCTTGCTCCAAGGAAACAGGGGACTTTCTTGCTTGCTGCCCACCAAGCCACCGTCCCACCCCCTGTTATCATTTTCAATCGAATAATTGTTCAAGTTTTCCCAGCCTAAGCATTCCTAGAGACCTAGAATGGTGCCTAGAACAAGGGAAAACAAATGCAAGTAGTAATTTAGTCCCGGATTCAAAGTGATCAAGGGTTTAGGGCAGGTTTCCTCAACTCTGGAAAGTGGATCTCGAGGTAAAGAGTTGAGGACTCCTGATTTAGGACATTGCATTTAAATCTAGTGCACGGGTTCGGCCAGTAGTGGACACTTGTGCAATGTAGGCAATGGCGTGCATACGAGTCCACAAGATGGAGGGAAGTTAGTATAAAATCACTGCAACCCAGCCAGGGTCATCAGATTATTCAAAGCCCATTTTTTACTTAGACGTACAGCTTTTGTCTCAGAGAAGCTGAAGCCAATTTACTCCCACTCTCTAGCGAATGGTCTGAAGTAAATGGTTGTGGCAAGCCAGAAAACACTAGCTAGCAGGGGAAACCCTTTGTAGCTCTACCTGAAAATACAGATTCAAGTGCTGTCACCATAGCAGAAACTGCAAAGAATTGCTCTGAAAGGAAAATTACAGACTGAAAAACAAGTTGTACGATTTCCAGAGCTCCTGAAGGTGGTTGCAGTCACATGGAAAAACAAGCCTTCCACCAGCCATCGTCCATCCAAGGAGATCTGCGCTCTGGGAAAATGGGATTTTCCACATGCCCACTTCATTCAGGCCTTCATTGACAGCTCACTAGCACCCCAGGAGTAATGAACCTTGTGGCTCTGCACTCCCATCAAAATCAGACAGTTTCCAGTCAAGCATAACTGAATTAGCTTCTAATGCTGTCTTTTAAGGACCTGATCTCCATTTTAGTGCAAACAACTTACCAGGCAAAATTGTGGGACAAAATATTCGCCATGGCAGTAAAGACACAGCGGGATGAGACAATGAAAGGTGTGGTTATAGATCTGTTCTCCTGACTTCAGCCATGGAGAAGATCAGAGCTTCGTAGTCATACAGGAGAGAAGGTGATGGCTTGATCTCCCCAGTCTATTAGACAGAGAAAGAGTCTATGCACTAGTGATCCTAGAGAGGATTTCCCTCCCAGATGCTGATGCTGAAGAAGTGTGGGGAATAAAAGGAAGACACAACCTTCCCACCCACATCACCTTTCCAGATTGTCACGTAGGTGGCAACAGGTATGCTCTTGGGGTCAGAGTGAGAGCCTATCCAATGACCTCTATACCTGCTGCACTGTAGATGGACGGACCTTCTACTCTACCTACTCAAGGATTGAGGAAAAAGAAGAGGGTATACTCTGCAGCGAAATGTTCAGTTTTGCATGCTGGGACCAGAATAATGGTTGCTAGTTTACTGGTTCCCAGCTCAGTTTTGCTTCAGAACAGCATGACAATGCTGGTCCTCCAGCTAGAACAGCACTAACCATCATAAACCAGCAAGGACCAACATGGAATTCATGGTGGTTGTGCTGCATTTTTCAGCAAGGTAAATTCCATAAACCTCTTACAGGTTCTTCTAACAAATCCACAAATTGTGCTGAGAGCTCCTGCTCCCTTTGAGGTGGTGAGTCACTCAATACTTGTCCCAGCACAGGCCAACTACACAGCTCAGTGCACAAAATACCTTGCAGATCCACCACTAGATGCCACCATGGTACTGCGCATAAACAAATGGTGAGCACGCACTTTCATGTGCATAAGGTGAGGACCTGCTCTCTAGAAGCAACTCCTTTTTACAGGGACTTTTATTTGATCACGCAGATTTTGAACTGTTAAGCCAAATCTGATCACCAAAGCATCACCTTTTACACTGGATTGTGGAAGTGGCTTTCAAAAGTAATGGCCCAAGAGCATATTTGATAAGGGGAATATGGACACCCTTGGATCTGTTCTCTGCCTGTGGAGCGGTGTGGTGTCCTCACCATACATACTCAATAAGGTTTTATGAATGAAGCGAGAAAGAGGTGTTCTTTTTAAATAAAATGATGATAACAACCCCATTATGCACGGGTAAAGGGGCAACTAGACACAAGCATTGTGTTTGCCGGCAAAAGGGGCACAATGAAAGAAGAACTCACAGAAGCGGCATATCTACTAATGGGATACCCAACTACGGTACAGTTATCTCTACACTCTATTCATAATTATGTGTGAGCCAGTGTCTGTAGCCTATTGTTTATATTAATTGTCCAGTAATTTAAACTATTGCTCATATTAATTGTCCAGTAATTGTTCGGATTGTCGTTTTTCTGAACAGAATATTTCAAAGGTTGTGGCTGATGGCAGAGTCAAGAAGCTTCGCTTAAAACTGTTCCATTAATGTTACTACCCATCCATTTGTCTTAATATATCTTATCATACCCTTGAACAAGAACTAATGCCTTCTGAGATCTGAGATAAGGAATAAACTTTTCCTCGATCTATTGAAACGTCCTCCCTATAATGAACAGTATGGAGAACGGGATGGACATCAAAGGTGCTTCAAGCAGGATTCGTGTCCATCTGCACTATTTTATAAATTGACGTCTTTGACCGTTGCAACACATCTCAATGCTCGAGTGGTGCATTTTTAAGACGCTGTTTCAATGTAAAAACAGCTCAAGAATTTATTTTGAGACCCCTGTCTGCTGCCAATTGTTTTGCGTCTATTTCTTTTTTTGCTTTCTATTTCAGTCTTGCATCTATATGCATCAGCTTTCAGGATTATTTACGTGGTGGATGTCATATATTTAACCTAAATGCCATTAATACTTTCCTATGCAAAGATGTTTCCCAGTCATGACATTGGGGGTTTACACTGAAGCACAATAACAGCGCCTTTAAATAAGAAGGCCATAAAGGTGGAGAATTGTCATGTATTACTAAAATATATCAAAGAAAGGATGTCATGACCCTTTTAATGTGACTTTACACTGGATTTTACACACTCAGCATCTGACATGTTTCACTCTAGCCTTGGCTAATGATGTTTTTAATTGTAAATAAGTGCATCTCTCTGTACTTGTAAAATGTGCATTTAAAGGTACCACAAAACACAGGAAGCATGCTACGGAATGAACTGATACTGAATTGAATAGGTTACCTTTGTTAATGGTAAAAAGGAACCAAATCATCATATATCAGGGAACCAATGCACAGCAATGTGATAGAATACACAACTGGGGATAAATACAACTTAAGCTGTGTTTGACAGGATCTGTTGCATGCTGTTGATAACATTATTTGAGCTGTAAAGTTGTCTGAATTGTTTTCTAGATTGAAGAACTTTTCATTACCAAAAACAATTCTGACGGGTGGAACTTTTCCCCCATAGTTATATCAGGTGAATACAACAATCTCTGAGCAAAAATCCCAACAGGAAAACCAAAGGCTGTTTTGCCTAATTGTAAGTTAATAATGAAGATGCAACATTTGCCGGCCAATGATGTATAAAATGATCAGATGGTAACTGTCTGTAAAAAAAAAAACTCCGGAAGTGTTTCTATGATGTCAGAGTCTTTATACAATTGGTAACGTGATCCAAGACAACTGTGGGTAAACCAGTTTATAATACTCTGCTCTTATAAGAAAACCTATGACTATATCACGTCTCTTCCAAGTAACTTTGTGAGGTTATTATCAGGGCTGGGTGGGTTACTTTTGAAATGTATTTTGCTACAGATTACAAAATACATGCTTTAAAAAGTCATTTGTAACGTATTTCGTTACATTACTCAAGTTTAGTAACTTGATCTGAATACTTTAGAATACTAATAAGTGTGGAACAAACACAAAAAAGGTCATTGAGAGTTTTTATCTCACAATTCTGACTTTTCCCCTTAGAATTGAAGATATAAAGTTGCAGTTGCGAGTTATAAAGTTAGAAATATGAGATATAAACTCACAATATTGAGAAAAGTCAGAATTATGAGATATAAACTCACAATATTGAGAAAAGTCAGAATTATGAGATATAAACTCACATACTAAATTCACAATTGCAAGAAAAAAGTTTTGCAAGTTTATATCTCCCAATTCTGACTTTATAGCTTGTAATTGTGAGTTTAAATCTCGCAATTGTGAGAAAAAGAAGTCAGAATTGTGAAATGCAATCTCACAATTGAGAGGGAAAAAAACAAATTGTGAGTTGCAGTGACGAGTGAATTATAAAATGACTCACAAAACATGAAAACGGTCGTGGATCATCAGGTCATGACAGGACAGTTCAGTTGAGCATTTTTTTTATAAATTCAATCATTTTGTCTTGTTCAGGACAGAACTAAATAAAAATAACTAAATTTTTATGATCCTCTTAAAAGTATTAAAATGTTGTTGAAACTGAACTCCTCATTTTCAGACGGTCAGAGTCAGAGAATCACCAATCGCTGTTTAAATGACATTAAAACTCACTTTGGTAATCTAAAACACTTTTCAGATGGAACTGTAATCTGATTACCACCCATTTAAAATGAAACTGTAATGAAATACAGTTACTCAAATGTTGTATTTTAAATACGTAACTAAGTTACTTGTATTTCGTGACTCCCCAACCCTGGTTATCAAGCAAAAGCGGTCATGAAGTGATTCTTTCACATCAGTCTCATACTAACATGCTATCAAAATGTTGGATGTGCGCAAGATTTATGGGTAAACATGTTTTCATTATTCATTTACAAAATAAGTCCGTTTTAGTACAGCTGCAAGCTACAGATTCTGTCAGAGCTTAAGTTATAGGTAACACTTTAGTTTAGGGTCCCGTTCTCAATATTAACTAGTTGCTTATTAGCATGCATATTACTAGGATATTGGCTGTTTATTAGTACTTATAAAGCACATATTAATGGCTTATTCTGGCCATATTCTACATCCCTTAATCCTACCCCATACCTAAACTTAAAAACTACCTTACTAACTATTAATAAGCAGAAATGAGGAGTTTATTGAGGCAAAAGTCGTAATTAATAGTGAGAACTGGACCCTAATCCAAAGTGTGACCCAGTTATATTTTCCCCAGTAATATACATTTAACTGTACAAATGAACCGTAACTGTAAAATATAAACTTAGAATGAATATTGTGACAATCCCTCACGGTTTGTCCGATCCTAAATGTGTCCTATCCAAACACACAAGCAAATCTCCTAACTCTCAAATATTTCCCAATTTCAAAATAAGAAAAGAGGAGTTTTAAAACAGTTTAAAAACATTTGGACAGGGCAGGCAACATAACATAGTTCTGGAGGGGTGTCATCAGTTCTGGTCCTGGTGACAGCAGAATTGGAAGAGGAAATGTTAGGTTCATGGCCAAAATAGAGGGGGACGAGGGTTCGAACAGACGATACAGCGGCAGATTTCAGCTGGATGAAAGGAAAAGCCAGCTCTTGGGAAAAAAGCATTATGTGGGACGAGTGAGGACTAGTGTAGAATGTCTCTTTCTTACCATTTGTAATGCCAGGAGATAGATGGTCTCTGTCATGATGCCTAGACCTGGAAGCGTCTTGCTCCCAGCCCCCCAGCTGACCTGTTGGTGGTCCCTGCCCCTCCAGCATGTTCACAATGTCCATTCGGTCAATACTCTTGAGGGCCACGTACAGGCTGTCCACTACAGTGGTGAGAGACACACAGATGGTGGAGAAATGGAGAAGGGGAAGACAGGGTAGTTGGACATAAAGGATGAGGACAGAGAGACACCACTGACAAAACCAAAGGATTTCAAGACACTATTAGGAAAGACATCCAAAATACCATAATTTACTTAGTTATTTACTTTTTTTTTTTTTTTTTTTTTAATTCAAAACAGGTAGAAATTGTGCATAAATCTGTCTCAGTCACGTGACCTTCTCTGTACAGCCACCATATTTATCACCATCGGGGGAAAGCAATGGCAGGGAATTCGCAAGCTATATCAAACCCACCAAATCCTACAACAACATCCAGTATGTTTGAAATGATTGGAGGCAATCTTTGGTATACTTTCATGTGACTTGTCCCGTTTCCTCTTAACAACACCTGGTTACCCTGTGCATCCTTGGTCCTCTGAATGAAAGGAGTCAAAGTCAACTAAACCGACGTCAAAGAACTAGAGGCGACAAAAGCCACCAAAGGACTAGAGCGGCTGTCAACTGGCATGTGTGTTCTGCGCGTAAGGAAATAACAGCAGGTATCGATAGCCTATATTCGCCATTAAAAAAGAGAAACGAAACTAGGACTGCAGATATACAGACTGTAAACAAAGCAGCGCTTGCTTACCATTTTGAAAATCAATCATGCTGATCACTTTCTTCATACAGAAAATTTTCGCTTATTGGAAATGCGCAGGTAAGATGACATAAAATTAGAACTGCCTGTTTTCATCACTTTCGCTTTTATTGTTTTATTGAGTACAACCCCCCCCCCCCCCCCGAACATATTATACAATACACAAGTTCAAATAGTTTTGACAAAAAAGGTTTTATAAAAAGATAAAACTATCATATTTCAGCCTTTAAATCATTTTTATAAGTCCAAAAAGTCAATTTGATTAATAATTATCTTATCCTTTATTATTAAGAGTATTCGGTCCGATTTTTTCTGATGCGTCTGCCGTTGCTATGCAACCATGCACCGCGCTCTCCACGACAGAAAATAAAATCTTCCTCGGTTCGATTGCATTTTTAAGACCTTTAAACGCAGATTAAAGACATTTTAAAGCTAATTAAGGCCTTATTTTTACATGATGAAATTTAAGACTTGTAAAGGATCCGTTTACTGAGCTTGTCACAGCTGGACTGTTATGTCAAGGTCATTTTTAACGTTCATAAATTCAATTAGGCTAAAAAAAAAATGCAAATGTTACCTTTATCTTACGTCAATCAGCACTAAATCACCTGTCTAAAACCTTCTAGATTTCTAGCCATTCCACCCCTTGTCTAACTAACTTAACTGCCCCCAGTTAAAGGGAAGGATGGCGGGTATTATTGGCTAGCCTATTGACACTATGACCGTTTATCTTCTTATCATCCTTTTATTTTTAATATCATTGTGTTTCTGGGGGTGGAGAGTATTTGTGTGTGATAAGAACGATAACTATATTTGCGTCCACACCAACGAACGATAACGGACTGTTTATTCTAAGCTCATGCGCTGCAGTTTCAAAGTAAAGGAGTCGGGCTTGTAACCTGAAGGTTGCTGGTTCGATTCCCACGCCGGCAGGAATTGAAAGTGGGGATTGTGAATGAGCAGCACTCTCTCCACCTTCAATACCACGACTAAAGTGTCCTTGAGCAAGACACCTGACCCCTAATTGCTCCCCTTGTAAGTCGCTTTGGATAAAAGCGTCTGCTAAATGAATAAATGTAAATGTATAGCGTGTACAACATGTTTTGCTGTTCTTGTTGCATTTACACGGCTTTAACCAGCAGATGTCCTCAGCATGCATGTTTTGAGTGAACACTCGACCTAATCTGACAGTGAGTTTAGCTGATGAAGTCAATATAGTGGAATAAAAACTTGCAAGAATGTTGTTGAAAGTAGCGCTGGATACCTGAGGTAATTTTATGTTACACGGTTTGCTAGCCTAGCGTAATGAATGATCTCATCGCTACCACTTTATTTCGAGGGTATGATCGATTGTTTTCCAAATGTCAATTTTCTTTAAAGTATCCAAGGGTTGACTTGTCAAAAAGTGGCGGCTTTTTCTGGACCTCTGCGATTAACTTTTCCTTTTTAAATGCACATTTTTATTTTGTACAGTCCTGAACAAGACAAAATGACTGAATTTATAAAAAAATTATAAACTGTCAACTGAACTGTCCTGTCATGACCTGATGATCCACGACTGTTTTCATGTTTTGTGAGTCATTTTATAATTCACTCGTCACTGCAACTTTTTCTCACAATTTGTTTTTTTCCTCACAATTGTGAGTTTGCATTTCACAATTCTGACTTCTTTTTCTCAGAATTGGGATTTAAACTCACAATTGCAAGTTATAAAGTCAGAATTGGGGGATTTAAACTTGCAATACTGACTTTTTTTCTTGCAATTGTGAATTTAGTATGTGAGTTTATATCTCATAATTCTGACTTTATAACTCACAATTGCAACTGATTGCAACACACAATTCTGAGGGAAAAAGTCAGAATTGTGAGATAAAAACTCTCAATGACCTTTTTTGTGTTTGTTCCACACTTATTAGTATTCCAAAGTATTCTAAAGTATTTAGATTAAGTGACTAAACTTGAGTAATGTAACGAAATACGTTACAAATGACTTTCTAAAGCATGTATTTTGTAATCTGTAGTGAAATACATTTTAAAAGTAACCCACCCAGCCCTGGGAATGCAACTGTACCAACTGTAACACCCCAAAACAGTTTTAACATTTTGCAAACTGTAACCACTCCGAACGGAGCACCAAGAAGCAGGCTGTGAATGTACAGCCGCAGGGCTCTAATATTACCTCCATGAAGTTGGGAAAGGGAGAGGCATGGCAAGCTATCACTGGCTTCACTCCTCTTAAATCATTGCGGGGCATGACAATAGCTACCCATGCTTCTTCTTCTTAGGGAACTGTCCTCACCTATAAGGTGTCCGTGGCGCTGGAGAATGGTGAGATGGACCTCTGGTCCAAACCCCATGTGATGCCATGGGACTAGAGGCATGTTCTGATGGGCAGGCGGTTTGAAGGTTTGGGGCAAAATTAGGACAACTGAACTCCACTCCACAAAGCCCTAGCACTCAAGGGACAGATTCGGGAACCACTGCTCCAGAAGAAGTCCACACCCAGAGCCCTTCCAATACAATTCAATACGATTGCTACTTGGATACGGGTTTGTGGCATGCTATGTGCTGTAGCACATTATATTCCGCCAAATGAGGGCGTATTTCGGCATTGGAGTGTAACAACGTCACTCCTACTAGACATTTTGGCAAGGGTGGAATTTTATATATAACAAAATTTTCAATTGTAGTCTTTTAAAAAGGCATCTGAAATATAAGTGCAATGTAGTGTTGTCAACGACTACATACCGATGGTTTAGGGCACTCTGAACCATGCCCGAGCACGTTTGACCCCCAAATCCCGGTTCGTTTGACTAGAGATCCCTCTGTACTGCTCCCAGGCTTGGTTCGTTTAGCCGTCCCTGGCCCACTTGTTAAATCTGCAAATCCAGTGTTGAATTGACCCTTTGCAAAGACCCGCCCCCTTTAGTTACTGTTGCTATGTCCGACACGCCATCACGCCACACATAGCAAAGAGGACACTGACAACAGTTTCATGTTTAAAATATAGTAATTTTTTAAAGAAGTTTAATCAATAAATAGCGTCTAGTGTGTGTTTAATGTGTGGTGACAGATCGCTGTAGCTCCTCGATCATCTCTTCATACTAGTTCATTTATAGCGTCAAATAAACATGAATGAACATCAGAAGGAATGTTGATTCAAGCGCGGAAAGACGTGAGGACACACAGCTTTTCAAGTTCACCAACATCAATCTACTAACTCCACTGACTGCTGTGTCTGACGAAATGGCGGATTCGGGGTTGTGATTGGTCAGATCGCCTGTCAATCAAACTCTGTACGAATGGTAAATTGACCGTCGTTTGTGAAGCAGTCCGGCGTAAAATGACGGCATCAACAACACTAACTACAGCAACTCTTGCTCTTCTCTAAAGCAGTCCAACATGGACAACCCCGTCCCCTTTGTTGCGTGTTTTGCCAGGACATTAGAATGATGCTTGCGAAAACAAAAAGGCGGAGCCGTGAGTGGAAACATGCAGATTAAGAAGCGGTTATATTATAATGAGATCCCCTTCCTACGTAACAAGAGGAGCGAAATCTGAGCGGCTCGTTGTTTCACATGCTTGCAGAGAAAGACTCGCCAAAACAAAGCTACTGGGTTGCCCCTTTTTCACGTTTTCTGGGATGGTAGATGCACCAGGGATTCAGTTATAGCGCTTAAACATGGAAAAATTTTCATAATATGTCCTGTTCAATGACTATATTCATTCCAACCTAATCACTGAGATTTCACAGTCAATTAATGTGACGCGCATGAAACCCTCCTAGTTCAACAACAGTTATTTACACCTCTGATCTGAAAACAGCTCCGAAATGGGGATGCGGAAAGCCATGGTAAGGTGGGAGGGTAGAGGGAGGAGACTGCATAATGAGGGGAGGGCCTGAAGCGCAGCAAGACGGCTAATTTGCATTCCCGCAAACTGGGCACTCGCTTCACGAAACAAAAGCTTTGATAACTGCACTGCAGATTAGGAGCATGCTGGTATGTGTAGCAACAAATATGGCAGCATTTTCATACAGTTACGTCACATGAGACAGATGAACACGCTAACATTTGCTCGCAAATCATTCAGGTAATCTAATAGGATCATAGTGAATGGACGCTGTGGCACTCACTTTTGGCTCTCTTCCCCTCTCGAGCGGCCCACAGGTTGAGCAGTGTTGAGCTCTGCTCTAAAAGGGAGTTGGGATTCTCCACACGGATCTTATTTATTTCATCTACATTAAACTGCAGTTCACGTCCCAACTCTGTACAGGAATTAGATATGATACATTATGTGCTGGCATGAATGGAAAAAAAAAAGTTCCTTCACTATTAAGAGACTCGTTTTAGCCTAAAACATGATTTACTGAAGAATGAGGGCTGAATTTGTGACACTTTTGTATCGATGAACTGACAAATCAATAATCAATCACGTATGAATTGCATAAATCGGTGGATACACGGATGAAGCAAAACGAAATGAATCAATCAAAGAAATCAGTGTCAAAATAATGTTGAAAAGCTTCGCACATTTATTTTCTTGCATAGATTTATGCTGTAGGTCTGTATTTACGCTCTAGTGTTACTGCAGTGCTTCCCTAGCCAGTTTTCTTGAAAAATATGCGAGGTCATTAGGTTAAAAAAAAACAAAAACTGGCATTAAATGTCATCGGTAGCTCTTGAAGAACAAAGTAATTATGTTTAGACGGGAAAGGGTGACACTGCAGGCAACGGAACTGCATTAAAATAAGAAAAAGGTGCATTTATTTGCATTTATGATATGAAAGTGCATATTTGTAGAACTAAAGTGACTAAACTAACGAAACTATATACATATACACGACATACTAATATATATATACACTACCGTTCAAAAGACTGTTAAAAGAAGGTTCATCTGCTCACCAAAGCTGCATTTATTTAATTAAAAATACAGAAAAAACTGTAATAATGTGAAATATTATTACGATTTAAAATAACTGTTTTCTGTTTGAAATGATTTTAAAATGTAATTTATATCCAGTGATCAAAGCTGAATTTTCAGCATCATTGCTCCAGTCTTCAGCGTCACATGATCCTTCAGGAATCATTCTGATATGATGATTTGCTGTTTAAGAAGCATTTAATCTGTACAAAATATTTGTGAACAATATTTTTTTTTTCAGGATTCTTTGATGAATAGAAAGTTCAAAAGAACAGCTTTTATTTGAAATATAATTTATTGTCACTTTTGATCGACTTATAAGAATTTACTTCATTTAAATCGTATTTTAAGTTAATTTAGAGACTGGATGCAATAAAAAGTGCTTAAATAATCAAGTACAATAATTAATTGTTTATTATTATTCATGCTATCATTTAAAAAAAAAAAGTTAACTATATTATGTATCCGTTTCTACGATAACTTTCAAATGTCCTGATTTTATCATTCATTGATTAGCGATTTGTCAATTAATTCAATTAAGTCACTCAAGTTGCATGAACAGGCCCCTGTATGAAGCTTGTGCAAAATTATCTCTTGTAAAGCCAAAAAATTAAGCCAAAGCTAGTCAATATTGAATCTCATCTGCACATGCTAGACAAGGTGAAATGTCCTCGAGGTAAATTTGGATCTTAAAGTAAATGACTTGTCAAAACATCTCTATATAGCAGACATCCGGATATGCCTTGACAAGACATGGCCAGTTAAGCATTATGCTTGTAAAGCAAAAGAAGAGCATCCAAACCCACACACTCACCAGCCCAGCTCAGGCCTAGCTGTTCAGCTATTAAAGCCATCTTTAACTCCGTCCTTTCCATGGCGCTCAGTGATGCTGCAGAAACCAGACCATCATTGGCTCAAGAGTTCAGCAATCTGATGCTGCAGCTCACATCTTATTCAAAGCAGGGTCAGGCAAAGGTTGTATGAGATTTAGGGGCTAAACATGCAGGAGCTGTCAGTGTGGGAGCAATCTTACCCATGGCCGGTTCATTCAGAGCACTGTATCTTTCTCTCAGAGCCAGAGGTGTCAGAGTCCTCCTTCGCTCATCGCTTCCTATGATCTGATATGATGAGAGAGAACATTGAACTATATGTGTGAGTGTTTGTGTAAACAGAGACCTATTTTTGACCTTTGTATTACCTTGATGCATGGTGGCATGGTCACGTTGAGGTTGCACAACACATGTTGACAATCTTCGTATTTGGTTGATTTGCGTAAGAAAGACAAAAAGCCGGAGGGGTCTTTACTGCTGTCCCTCACCTGGGAAAGAAATGGATATACTATGAATTATTTGTTCAGGAATTTTGATTATTTTGCGTTTCATTTTTCTTATGTCCTTTGTTATACATTAAAATGTCATGCGGTATGTAAAATATCATATTTCTAATATATTAAATGGAAAATTTAGGTTAGCCATTTTTTTCTTTCGTTCTTTAGTTTAATTTGACGCCACTATATGACGAGGCCGGTGACACGAGTGATGATGAGCGTCAGCTGCGCGCTACACCGGTCTCGTGTCTCTCACGGAGGAGCTCCGGAAGCATAAAAGAGGAGCGACGACAGTGAAGGACGAGAGAGGACCAGGCCTGGATTTTATGTTGTGTTTTATTATGTTAGTGTGGGCGGCAGTCGCCGTGAGGAACTGCCGCCCTTTTACTTTCGTTTTCTTGTTTGTTTATTTATTTTGGATATTAAAAGTTACGTTGAATGTTCGCCCGTTCCCGCCTGCTTCTTCCCGTTCTTGCGAACTGTGTTACATTACAACATAAAATCCAGGCCTGGTCCTCTCTCGTCAGAGCTCCTCCGTGAGAGATACGAGACCGGTGTAGCGCGCAGCTGACGCTCATTATCACTCGCGTTACCGGCCTCGCGCCGTTCCCTCACGTCACAGTCACAAAATACTAAAACAATTCATTTGGAGAATCGTGCACTTATGAATCAGGTACAGTAAGAATGTGTATTAAAGTCACCATGAAATCAAACATAACAATTCTTGTTTTATTGTGGAATATTGCAGTATTTATAATATTTTTTTTTTTATTCATGTTCCCGCATGATCTTTAATAAAAATGAATTCTCCCTCTTGCGATGACATCTCTTCTCTTTTCTGATGATGTGTTTACTGGCACGAGGGCGGAGCAACCTGTCACTCACATGAGATCGACCAATAGCAAACCACAACCATCCAATCCAATTTTATTTCATATTGACCGTCTGTTTTTAGGTTTAAATTACTTCATTAATTTTTTATATATTTAATATATAATATATATATTTTTTAATAATATTTTTCATTTAGATTAGCCCTTGCAGAATGTCTACTTTCTCATTCTTTTGTTCGAGAAAAGCATTTGGTGACCATGAAGCTCCAAAAAGAACAGGACACAGAGTGCCAAATTTGAATATGTGCAAGTGTGAATGAGATTTGCAGATTTTCACAATGCCATTTTCGGTCTGTTCCATACACGAATACTTTATGGAGCTCGACAGCTCTCGGTCACCGTCTTCTCTAATTTACTTTGAAAAAGAGAGAACTGGACATTGTGCAAAACAACTATTTTTGAAGAAAGCAGAAAAATGTTGAGTGAACCATTCCTGCTCATTTTATAACTTTTGCACAATGTAGGAACACTCACACCATAACCAAATAAACAAACCCTAAATTCACTATGGGTGAAAGAAGCTATTTTGTAATCAATAATAACGTAGTCTTGAGTAATTGAGCGTAGATGTACGGTAACAGGGTGTGATGGCTTTACCTTGACGGACACAGGCAGTCTGTTGTCTCTGAAGGCTTGGAAGCTGAAACAGCGGGGCTGCTGGGCCGCCTTCCTTATGGGAACCAAGTTTCCCGAACACTCCAAATATAGTGGCATGCCCTCCATGACCTACAGAACAAATACAAGCGCTATATTTAGGGTTACAGCAGATTTACAGTAGATGCATCCCAAATAAATCGCATTTGAAAATATCAAGTCAACATGAAACATTATAAGCAACACATTTACTTCTGTAATGTCACACATTCAGAATATTCAAAGAGAAAAATAAAAATTGTAGGTTTGGATTTTATCTATGCAGATTTGATTGGATTGTGAAAAGTGGGTTTTCCATTCCAGAATGGAGCCAAACCTCAAATGCAATTTTTTGTTCGATTATGTAGAGATACTTGTCAAACATCATCTGGTTATTGGTTGATATTGTAAAAATGGGTTCCCTACAATTAACCAATAATATAAATATATATATATATATATATATATATATATATATATATATATATATATATATATATATATATAGCTAAATCAACCTAAAATGAATTTATACCAACAAAATTAATTATTAATTAAAGTAATTTAAAAAAATGAATTATTAAAAATGGGTTCCCTACAATTAACCAATAATATAAATATAAATATATATATATATATATATATATATATATATAGCTAAATCAACCTAAAATGAATTTATACCAACAAAATTAATTATTAATTAAAGTAATTTAAAAAAAATGAATTATTAAAATTGTATTAAATACAATCAGTAAATTTAGATGTTACCATTTTTTTGTGTGTGGTCTTGGTGATGTCAGCTGCAAGTTTCAATGGTAGAACATGTTACTATATTTACATAAAAAATTAGTAAAGCAATTATTATTGTTAGTACTTTAATTTGGAGAATCGTGCACTTACGAATCAGGTACAGTAATAATGTGTATTAAAGTCACCATGAAATCAAAATTGACAATTCTTCTTTGATTATGACATATTGTGGTATTTATAATGAAGGATTTATCCGTGCACATCATTATTTATTTTTAATTCATGCGCGAGGGCGGGGCAACCTACAGATCCACCAATAGCAAACCACAACCATCCAATCAAATCCCCATGGACAAAATCAAGCCCCGCCCTACATTTGTTCTTGTTTGGAAAGCAGTTTCACTCGGATATACAGCACAATAGAGAAGAAAAGACTTCCTTTTCAAGCCGAGGGTCCATTTTTATTTCATATTTACTTTGTTTTTAGGTTTAAATCAGTTACTGTAGAAATAACGGCACTTGCTGTAAACACATGGACAAAGATGTATCGTCTATATGAAGCATGTAACACACTATATCATATGACCTCAATGTCTCTGCTACGAGCCACTTCAGAAAAGTTCTCGTGCTGCTCCAGGGTTTTGTCCATTTTGTCATCAGTCATGCAATAACAACGGAGACGACCCTCTCGGGCTTCATTCATCTTTGCAAAAACTACAAACTTGGCCATGTACGGCACGGCAGACAGCTCGCGGTACAGAAGGTTGGCAAAGGACACGGCCTCTGCGGTCCGAGGACAGTCTGCCAACCAGAAACTGTGGGAGAGCAACACATATTTTGAGTGAGATTTTCAGCATGACCAAGAGCGAACATAATGTTGAGAAGACAACACTCTTTGAGACGTCCTAAAGTAACTAACACGTGATGTACTGGTTATGGTACCCTGGTATGAAGATGCGTTTTGGTCGATCGAGTCACAAGTGGACGAGGGAGACACATTCTCGTTTACACCTGGTGTCTCTTTTGTCCACTTTCAACCACTTCTGTCCTGATTTCTTCAAAGAGAGGCTTTTTTCAGATCTTTCGATCTAATGGACCAAATAAACTAAGTAGTATGAAGCCACGCAATATGAACACAAAAGGAGACGATGGGAAAACACTTTAGCTTTCGTTTCTGCTGTGACATCCGTGAGATGTGTGTTAGAAATCAGGAATGGTGAGAGAGCTTTGACCTTTTTTCGTCTTCAAACCAAACTTGGGTCTTCAACCGACAAAGTTTAAATCCCATTTGTCTAGTGCGCTTCCCATTATATTAATCCATTAGGTCAGTAGGCGGTCTTTTGTGGCTGTTTCGAACACATGAGCATCTACTGTACGAAAGCAGTCCTGTCGATTGGAAGTGTATTTAGGGTCGTCCACTTGTGATCCGTTCAACCAAAATGCATCTTAATATCAAGAGTCAAGAGAGAGGATTTATTTATCATTTACATAGTTACCACTGGGAAAACTGTATGTCTGAGCCTCGTCACAAGCATTTCAATGCAGTGACAATAACAGCACCATACATAAACCATGAATAAAGTAAAATATAATATACATTAAAAACATTATATCAGGTGGAAACTGAAAACTTACCGGGCAGAGACATTGGTGGTGAAACTGGCACAATCATTGGCATACATAAGTTTGGTGGTGCCAGTTATATCTTCCCACTGGGCAGGAGCTGTGCCACCTATGAAATGTAGAGGTGAAAATAAATATGCAATAGACAAAAACACAAAAATTAAGTCTTAAAGGGTTTCACAAAAAACCTTGCCTGGGCGTCCCGTTTGATCATTCCGATTACACTGACATTTCTGTAATTTGTAAAGTTATTAGCTATTTACAACCCAGTATAATACTGCAAATTCTCCTTACAGTACTGACCTTTGCGTCATGGGAATTTTCCGTGACGTCACATACAGAGATTTACTGTTGATTTTTTTTATTTTTATTGATGTATATTACTGTATTTTCTGTAATGTACATCTTGGAGCCGTTTCATCATGATTTTTTTATGTTCCTCATCTTTGACATTTGTTTTTAAAATGAAGGTAATTGAATGTATATATGAATGTGTATGTATGTATATAATATATATATATATATATATATATATATATATATATATATATATATATATATATATATATATAATATATATATATATATATATGTATGAGTGTTAATATATACAGGTGCTGGTCATATAATGAGAATATCATCAAAAAAGTTGATTTATTTCACTAATTCGATTCAAAAAGTGAGACTTGTATATTATACTCATTCATTACACACAGACTGATATATTTCAAATGTTTATTTCTTTTAATTTTGATGATTATAACTGACAACTAAGGAAAATCCCACACTCAGTATCTCAGAAAATTAGAATATTACTTAAGACCAATAGAAAGAAAGGATTTTTTGAAATTTTGGCCAACTGAAAAGTATGAACATGAAAAGTATGAGCATGTACAGCACTCAATACTTAGTTGGGGCTCCTTTTGCCTGAATCACGGCAGCAATGCGGCGTGGCATGGCGTCGATCAGTCTGTGGCGCTGCTCAGGTGTTATGAGAGCCCAGGTTGCCTTCAGCTCTTCTGCATTGTTGGGTCTGGCATATCGCATCTTGCTCTTCACAATTCCCCATAGATTTCCTATGGGGTTAAGGTCAGGTAAGTTTGCTGGCCAATTAAGAACAGGGATACCATGGTCCTTAAACCAGGTACTGGTTGCTTTGGCACTGTGTGCAGGTGCCAAGTCCTGTTGGAAAATGAAATCTGCATCTCCATAAAGTTCAGGCTCTCCATAAAGGTCAGCAGCAGGAAGCATGAAGTGCTCTAAAATATCCTGGTGTACGGCTGCGTTGACCTTGGACCTCAGAAAACACAGTGGACCAACACCAGCAGAAGACATGGCACTCCAAACCATCACTGACTGTGGAAACTTTACACTGGACCTCAAGTGACGTGGATTGTGTGGCTCCCCTCTCTTCCTCCAGACTCTGGGACCCTGATTTCCAAAGGAAATGCAAAATTTACTTTTATCAGAGAACATAACTTTGGACCACTCAGCAGCAGTCCAGTCCTTTTTGTCTTAAGCCCAGGTGAGACGCTTCTGCCGCTGTCTGTTGTTCGAGAGTGGCTTGACACAAGGAATGCGACAGCTGAAACCCATGTCTTGCATACGTCTATGCGTAGTGGCTCTTGAAGCTCTGACTCCAGGTGCAGTCCACTCTTTGTGAATCTCCCCCACATTTTTGAATGGGTTTTGTTTCACAATCCTCTTCAGGGTGCGGTTATCCCTATTGCTTGTACACTTTTTTTTCTACCACATCTTTTCCTTCCCTTCGCCTCTCTATTAATGTGCTTGGACACAGAGCTCTGTGAACAGCCAGCCTCTTTTGCAATGACCTTTAGTGTCTTACCCTCCTTGTGCAAGGTGTCAGTGGTCGTCTTTTGGACAACTGTCAAGTCAGCAGTCTTCCCCATGTTTGTCGAGCCTACAGAACTAGACTGAGAGACCAATATTGAACCTTTTCACAATATTCTAATTTTCTGAGATACTGAATTTGGGATTTTCCTTAGTTGTCAGTTATAATCATCAAAATTAAAAGAAATAAACATTTGAAATATATCAGTCTGTGTGTAATGAATGAATATAATATACCAGTTTCACTTTTTGAATGGAATTATTGAAAACTTTTTGATGATATTCCAATTATATGACCAGCACCTGTGTATATATATATATATATATATATATATATATTTACTTGCACATATATAAACACATATAGCCTTACAGACAAAATAATACTTACTTAAATAATACTATAAATCTGAATCTAGAAAGAAATATCTAATAGAATATGAAAAATAAATGTACACAATTTAGCTTCAAGTTAAATGATCTCGTTTTAAGGATTCGATTTTTCATCACCAGAAAATGATCATTAAGAAACATTTTTTTTTTTACAATATAAAAGTGTGACATGGCTTGTTACCGATGACACTGCAGAGCAGGCGGAGGCTGGTGGTGTCGCCCTCGCCAGCGTCCCGCGGACTCTCCCTCCAGGAGGGAGGCAGCGGGATCCTCAGGCCAATGGGGCGGTGAAACTTGCGCCGACGAGGCTCTACGGTCACCACGGGGCTGAACGTGGCTTGGTTCCCCAGAAGTTTGGCCACCAGCTCGTCGGGGACAGGCTGGGCCTGAGGGCCGAGGATGGACGGGGAGGAGACCAAAACAGTGTGGGAGAGTGCAGAGTAAAAGATGGGGTGAAGAAGAGCAAAGGTGAAAGAGAAGAAGATGGAATGAGAGCCAAACATGAAGAAACAGATTTGGCAGAGTGAGCAATGGAACATTTGTATGTGAATGGATGGAGGAACGAACGAGAGGGAGGGAGGTTCGGAAATGTGTAACAAACAAATTGTTCATGAGAAGAAATCAGGGGAAAGAATAGATAGAAAAGATCTTAATATATATTTCCACATCCCAATTATTGCAATCATTGCACACCAAATTTAGCTTGTCAATCAGTCTTATTTATTCATGGAAAATGTGTTACAAACATTGAACCAAAGCTGATGCAAAACTGATTCCCTTGCAGTAGAAACTAAAGACACAGACACGACAATTTGACCCTGTGTAGTTGTAAAGCTTTTGAAGATCTTTGAGTGTGCGGTTCATTAAAATCATCACCCTATTTATTTACAATGATTCACAAATTAAGTTGTCAGGTGTGCAGGTATGACTACATCGAAGCATTCAAATCCTTGGACAGTTCTCACATTTGAATGAATTATAAATAAAATGTACATTTGTAAAAAAAAAAAAAATGCATATATTTTTTTAGACGATAAAATTTCACTCAGACCTTGTTTAAAGTGTATCGTGGTTCACGTTGCAGTTGTGTTTATAATCTGTGGCTCAGTGACATTCATCCAACATGAGATATCGGCTACAAATAAAAAAACATATTTGCATGTTCTTTGCGGAAAAATCTATTAAGGGTAATTTTGTTTCGTTGTTTATATGTACAGCGCACAGCATAAATGAGTACACCCTCTCTGAACAAATACTAAAGATGTATTTTCTTCATGGAAAGAAATCTATTAAACATATATGTAATAAAAACAAAGAAGTATGTCATTAGTATCCACAAAAGAAGTAAATTAGCCCATTTTGTTTAAATGAAGCATTGAGTACTTTAACAAATGTATGATATTCTAGATCTTTAGTAAGTCCTCCATCATTTTTAAGTCTACTGCTCTGACCCTTCTGTACAAGATCATGACAAATCTGACCTCCTTAAAAGCCTGATGTTTAATGGGGAATGTTGCTCGGCTCGAGTGTTAAGAAACATGTCCACAGAAGGTTTTTCACCTTGGGAAATGTGAAATGTGCAGGCAATGTGGAGAGAGTAGCATCTTCTGTTTCAAGTTTGTGTGTTAGGTCTAAAATGATTGAGTATGGATTCCCAGAAGTCTATATTTTGTATATATGGGCCTTGGAAAAGGCTAACTGATTTTTTATTGTGCTTTAGTTCATATCTCTTGCTCTTTGTTTAGCAAAAAAATTCACTCGTCATCACTCGAAATCTTAACATGAAGCCCTGATTATTTCAGGAGTCTTGTCACAAGTACATCGATTTTTCATTTCTGTTACTTTTGCTAAATTTTCCCACTTAAAACAATGATTTGATAATCTTCCAAGTGCTTCCATTGTTGAAGAAATGACTTCTCTTTAAATGTTTTAAAAATTGCCTTAAACTTTGTAACTTTCAGGAGTCTGCACTCCTTTTTGCGACACAACATTTTATCACTCTGATAAGAAAATCTTATTTTCCTGAAGAATTTTGACATGCTTATTGATGTAATTGATCAAGCAGACATTCAAAATCTAAAGAACCCTAACAAGTAGAGTAATTGCTGGATTCGTTTAGCTTCAGAGGGGTGTATTCATTTATATTATGCATTATATATATACATTTCATTTTATGCCACATTACAATAAGTGATTTCCTGGCTTCCAGTCTTTTTAAACAACACGAAACAAATGTATTGTTTATAATTCAGCACGATGAGAACTGATCAAGTTTGTCGATACATTTAGATTATTAGATTATTAGGTCACTTCTCACAAAGATGTAAACAGCAAAAATTAAACAACAACAAAAAAGAGAAATAATAATGTAACAAATGACATAAATGGTTAAACATATGATGGGTTAAAAACAAGTAAAAAAAAAAAAATCAGCTTTGGTATGAGCTGGTTGTTACACTTGCAGAGCAAAACAAAACACAAAAGTAAAACACATGCTTCAATCATTTCATTCTAAGTTCCAAGTTTCGACAATTAAAATATAAAACTGCGTTAAAGACGTTTATGTAGCTAATAAAGTTCTAAAAAAATTCTAAGAAAAAATTCAGTCACTCAGTAAGACATTTAATCTTATGAAAGTTGGTTTATATAAGGTGCTTCAGATATTTTCAATAGTACAGAAAGTCATCATCCAATTATTACCCTCAAACTTCAGCTTGCCTTTTTACCCTCCTCAACTTACAGTTTCCTTGAACAAAACCTGCCATTACCCTGAAACACTCCAACAAACGTTTCATCCATCCTCATTTTTTCTTAGTTTTTTTGCTAGTGCATTTTGACACCAAGTCGATACTGAAATTTTAAAAATGTGATGATTTGAGCGCTGGATTCGTAGACGTCTCTGATTGCCCTTTGTGTTCACACGCTCAACAGATATGTCCGTGATTGGCTACAATGATAAAAACAGGAGCGTTTGAAAGTTTGAAAGCAGCGGGGCGGTCCGTTGATTGACAGCTGCTTTCAAACGCCGTGTGTATCTGTGTAAGCGCTCAAGTAAGGCCGTCATACAATGTCTATTTACAACATGTTTTTGAAGCGTTGATCATGGTGACTGTGACGAGCAGGGCGGGCGAGAGCCGTGAGGGAACGGCGCGAGGCCGGTGACGTGAGTGATAATGAGCGGCAGCTGCGCGCTACACCGGTCTCGTGTCTCTCACGGAGGAGCTCCGGAAGCATAAAAGAGGAGCGACGACGGTGAAGGACGAGAGAGGGCGGGCGAGAGCCGTGAGGGAACGGCGCGAGGCCGGTGACACGAGTGATAATAAGCGTCAGCTGCGCGCTACACCGGTCTCGTGTCTCTCACGGAGGAGCTCGGGAAGCATAAAAGAGGAGCGACGACAGTGAAGGACGAGAGAGGACCAGGCCTGGATTTTATGTTGTGTTTTATTTTGTTTGTTTACTTTCGTTTTATTGTTTGTTTATTTTTTATTTTTTAATGTTCGCCGGTTCCCGCCTCCTTCTTCCCATATTTACGAACTGTGTTACAGTAACCAATCACAGTCCAGCACGTGAAAAAGCCAATCAGAGGCGTTTACGAATCCAGCGCTCAAAGCGTCACATTTTTAAAAAGCATCGACTTGCTAGTAGGTACTTGTGACAACTCTAGTGCACTGTAAAAATGTCTATATATCTGCTGATCTGAGGAAATAACCTATGTTTTGATCCAAGCAGGAAGTAGAAAGACACACACTATATCACACTTCATCATCCATATTTACCATCACCAAGCAACTTACAAAATTACATTCATTCACATTCCAAAGGAACAAGGTTAAATTAGCCGAGTCATAATTCATTTTGAGAAATGAAGGATGAGATGTTTGGTCATGTTTTATGTCTCATGACCAAACAGGGAAGAAAAAAAAAAATCTAAAAGCTGGCATTATGGTAATATGCAGGAGATAAGCTTCCTCCATTTTCCATCACATCTTCCTCCTCATCATCCTCCCATCTCACCTGCAGTCCAAGACGGACACGCTTGGTGACGGCTGTCTCGGGAAAACTGGCTTGGGCCAACGGCACCAGCTTACTGGTGAGAGAACCGCCTTCTGGGCCGATCAGATCGTTCTCCTGCTGGATACGGGACACCACGGCAAAGTAGAGCGGGAAGTCGGTCGAGATGATCCGCCTGATCCTTTTCTTCACGAGTTCCTCCTGACTCTCGAGGTCTTCAGCACACGGTCAGCAGAAAAAGACGATGAACAACATTTACAAATGAATGAGACAAAACGACCTCAGTTACTGAAAATACATAGGAAACTTTTACAGACATTACAAAGCCTGTCAAGAACATGTCTGACAGATTAAAAGAAAACAAATTATATTTTGCACAAGGGAATTCTTTCACTTTCTTTATTCTCTATTTCTGAAGGAAATGCATCTGAAAATCTATAGCTATAAAATATATTTTTTGTATATACTGTACATAAACATACAGTATAACCAGGGTTGGGGAGTAACGAATTACAAGTAACTTAGTTCTGTATTTAAAATACAAAATTTGAGTAGCTGTATTTCATTTTAAATGGGTGGTAATCAGATCACAGTTCCATCTGAAAAGTGTTTTAGATTACCAAAGTGATTACTTTGAGTTTTAATGTCATTTAAACAGCGATTGGTGATTCTCTGACTCTGACCGTCTGAAAAAGACGAGTTCAGTTTCATGTTTTCCACTGTTTTCATGTTTTGTGAGTCATTTTATAATTCACTCGTCACTGCAACTTTTTCTCACAATTTGTTTTTTTTCCTCAAAATTGTGAGTTTGCATTTCACAATTCTGACTTCTTTTTCTCAGAATTGGGAGATATGAACTTGCAATACTAATTTTTTTTCTTGCAATTGTGAATTTAGTACATGAGTTTATATCTCATATTTTTGACTTTTCTCAGTATTGTGAGTTTATATCTCATTATTTGGATTAATCTCAATTTTTCCGTTTATATCTCATAATTTTGACTTTTCTCAATATTGCAACTTTATATCACGCAATTCTGAGGGAAAAAGTCAGAATTGTGAGATAAAAACTCTCAATGACCTTTTTTGTGTTTGTTCCACACTTATTAGTATTCCAAAGTATTCTAAAGTATTTAGATTAAGTTACTAAACTTGAGTAATGTAACGAAATACGAAGCATGTATTTTGTAATCTGTAGTGAAATACATTTTAAAAGTAACCCACCCAGCTCTGAGTATAACCACATTTAAATTGTATCAACAGTTAGCACACACCTTCATCCATGCCATTGAGGATGGTCTCCAGGACCTCGTCACCATATCGATTACGATGTTCCTTCCAGACCGATCCGTTCTCACTCCTCAAGACCACGAGTTCACGATCTCCCCGACCGAGGGCCGCGAAATGGGGAATCTCAACGATCACAGGCCTTCAGGAGCAATAGGAGTTAAAGTGTTAGGCTGTAATTTAAGTTTGTTGAAAAAAATCTGTCAAAACCGTTTCCTCACCCCAAGAACTGCATGCTGGCTGGACCAAGAGAGATGATCCGGCTGGCCAGACCCTCACCCTCCACCAATGGAGGCGGCGTAGCGAGTTTCTGAGGCTTCACCAGGCGGCAGGTGATGCGCGTTGGAGCGGCACAGGTGCGAGGAGGTATGATGACACGCAGACCGTTGTGTCTGCTCCCTCTCATCGAGCCGCCACGAGCGTCCACCATGAAGCTTACCAGGAAACTGCAGAACCACGACGACATTAATTCATAATATTTCAACTTCAAGAACTGAATGTGTCCAAAATGTCATCGATATCTCAGGTAGGGGCAGGAAACGAACCCGGTGTGGATGGGACTTGCTACCGGACTGACGTTGTCTGACGTCTCAGTGGCCGGACTGCTGGGGATCAGGGAATCCTCATCGTACTCCTTGGCCAAAGGAAGTGGGGTCTGCTGCTGTACGTGTACATATGGACACGCCAAACACAAAAATACACACACATGTTGTTGCACCTATCATTATGAGGACATTCCATAAGCATAATTAATTTTATAGTATACAAACTGTATGTTGTATCTCCCTACACCAACACTACCCCTAAACTTTCTTCAGTGCATTTTTACATTTTATTAAAACAGTGTAATATGTTTTTTAAGCCATTTTATTTACGAGGACTTCAATTGTCTTCATAAACCACATTTTTGCTGTAATAACAGTGTAATACCCAAACAAGCACACACACTATAATATATATATATATATATATACACTGCAGTTTTTATCTTAACTTATGTTTTTTAACTTGTCCGCTTTGACCCTTAAAATTACTTTCACGTCTAACCCAATATATTCGTGTTTTTTTTAAATTACATCTTTAAATAATCACTTTAACTTGAATAAAACTAGTTAATGTAAATTATTCCACAAAAATACATTATATACGCATGTAATCGTAATCCATAATTATTAAAGCAGTTTATTATAGCATTTTGTTTTATAGTTATTAAAAAGGTTTTTAAAAATAGTTTTAATAAAATACACACACATATACATATGTATTACATATTACACACACACACACACACACACACATATATATATATATATATAAGTACTACAATGGTTTCTGATTGTAATGACACTGTATATCATACTTTGATATAGATTCAAAATACGCTACTATGGTACAGGACCAAAAACATGGTACAGCTATGGTATTATATGGTACTCTGAAGCACATCAGAGAATTCTATGATATGGGCCCGTTTTAAGTGTTTGAACTGTACTTAGAAAAATGTATACGATGTCCGCTAACGTTCAAAAGTGTGGAGTTGGTCTCTCACCAACGCTGCATTTATTTGTTTAAAAATCCAGTAAAACCAACATTTTACAATTTAAAATATTTGTTTTCTATTCGAATATATTTTAAAATGTAATTTGCAGCTGAATTTTCAGCATCATTACTCCAGTCTTCAGGGTCACATGATCCTTCAGAAATCATTCTAATATGCTGATTTGCTGCTCAAGAAACATTTCCAATTATTATCAAGGTTGAAAACAGCTGTACATTAGAATGTTATAAAAACGTTTTTTTAATAAGTGCTGTTCTTTTTACCAATTTAATAGTCTTTACTGTCACTTAGGACCAGTGTAATGCATGCTTGCTAAGTATTAATTTCTTTAAAAAAAAAAAAAAAATCTGAACCCAAAATTTTAAACTTTAAAAATATATATATATATATATTTAAATATATACATTTTAAAAAATATGAGCGTATAGTTGTAGTCAAAGACACCAGTTATAATGATAGTATCAGTGCACGTTTACCTGCTCGATTTCCTGTTCTTTCAGCATGACTGTTTCGGGAGACAAGCATGGGATCCTTGGAATAGCAGGGGATTGATTCCTAAGGAACACAAGTTAAAAATAAGTCTGACACAAAGTAATCAGAAAATGGCAGTTCTTTGGTTCCCATCATAATTCATCTGAGTGGCCTTTCCTCTGTTTGGGCTCTAATCTTTTCTAAATCCAAACAACAACAAAATCCTGTTCGAAATATTCTACGCAATTTCCTCCACCAACATTAAGCTGTCCTCTACTTCTTGCTTTATCTGATTCATCTTCAACATCATCACTGCAACGCTCCCTCGTACTCTAGAACTTTCTTGGGGGAAAGGAAATCCTCATCATGGTCCTTTATGTCCTCCATCTTCAAATACCTGGCACCCTCGTTCCCCAGCAGCTCCTCGCCTGCCGCAAGGAGGGACGAAAAGAGAAAAGAAAAAAAGAACAGTCTCAGTGAAACGGTGTTATCAACGCTGAATGAAAACCGATCGGACAATATGGAGATGATATAAATGGAGTGAGAGCTGAGAAATGTTGTGACAGTAACAAAGAAGCACCATGGTACGACCACGGTTCTTTTTAAAGGGATAGTTCACCCTAAAATGTGAAGGGTTGGTTCTGTCGTTAATTCCTCACCCTCGTGTCGTTCGACAGCCGTAAGACCTTCGTTCATCTTCAGAACACAAATGAAGATATTTTTGATGAAATTCCACAGGTTTCTAAACTACACAAAAATGATATTTCTGTCATTAATTCCTCTTCCTCAGGTTGTTTCACACAACGTTTTTATTTTTTGACAAATTAAGGTATTTTTAATGAAATCCAAGGGTTTCTGATCTACACATAGGCAGCGACGTTATTGCACCTTTCAAGACTCAGAAAGGTAGTAAAAACATATTTAAGTAGCAACGCATGTGTGTGATGCTGACGCAGGAGCCGGACACTAAAGGTCGCCTTTCTGACGGAGAAACCGGAAGCGCTGGACCGTCTAATCAACGTAAACAGTGTAGGAGACAGATCGGGAAGAGAGTCGCTATTTTTGTTTTGTTTTTGCGCCCATTAAGGTTGAACCCCATTTAGTCACATGGACTGTGATGTATTTACTACATTTCTGTGCCTTGAAAGGTGCAATAACGTCGCTGCCAATGTGTAGATCAGAAACCCTTGGATTTCCTTAAAAATACCTACATTTGAGATCTGAAGATGGATGAAGGTCTTACAGGTGTGCACCACATGAGGGAAGGGAATTAATGACAGAAATATCATTTTTGGGTGAACTAACCCTTGAAGCCTTCATTTACTCTCCCTGGTGTTGTTCTAATGCCGTATTCCCTTTCTTTCTTTTGAGGACCACAAAAGGAGAATTTAAAAAAAAAAAACAATGTCTGTGAATAGCGAGTTTAAAAAAGACACACAAGCATCACATCACAGAATGGTGCTAAAAAACTACATTTAATGTGTTATTTAACGAAATTTTTGACCTTGGCCATTGGTCTACATGAGACTCTATTAGTGTCTCGCCCAGAAAAAAGCACAAGGAAATCAAGATGAACAAAAACGCGATATGAAACGCAACCCATGTCCGCTCTTCTCTGAGATAAGTATATCCGTTGAGTTCGTCGTAACGAGTTATCGCGTTCACATAAAAACGCAGTTCCGGTCCGATGATATGTGACTCGGTGAAGAAAGTACACGGATACTTCTGAGATTTCTAGGTGTTTTCTGGGCGAGATGGAGTGAACTGCGGCGTCTCGTGAACGGTCTTGCACAGAAGACCAGCGGCCAAGGTTAAGAATTTCTTGGAGAATACATTACAATTTCAGTTTGTTTTTCACCAAATCCTAGTGTCAAAGACTATAGACACAGAAAGATGGTTCACTCATTTTCATTTTTTCATTTTTAGTCATTTAGCAGACGCTTTTATCCAAAGCGACTTACAAGGGGGAGCAATTAGGGGTCAGGTGTCTTGCTCAAGGGCACTTTAGTCATGGTATCGAAGGTGGAGCGAGTGCTGTTCATTCACAATCCCCACCTTCAATTCCTGCCGGCGTGGGAATCGAACCAGCAACCTTCAGGTTACAAGCCCGACACCCTCACCACTAGGCCACGACTACCACTCATATTAGTTATAAATGAGAGAAACTGCAATTAGGGATGGTTGACGCGAAACTGACATTTCGACACAGTGTCGAGATCCCGAAGCGTAGATGTTTCGAAACACCGCTCCGAACTGTGATTCAAAAACACGCATGTCACGCGACTGTGGCTAAACGAAGCTTCTGCGCGTTTCGACGGGAGGCGCGCTCGCCTAGTCTGCGTTTGATTGACAGGGGCGGGAACCAATCACACAATCGCACATCTGTCTCAACTCCCACAAAGTTTAAAAGAGGAGTTAATGCACCTTCACCTCGTGGGTTTTATAGTGACATTTATAAAAAAAAAAAATCTGTAAAAAACAAACAAAAATGAGACCATTGTGGATTGATGTGTTTTATTCATTTTCATTTTTCATGACCAAAATAACCTACTTATTTTTATTATATATTATAGTTATATAGTGAGGATGTTAAAAATGCACCACATTAACAAAAACACTTATTTTTTTAAATGGCTTGTTGTCAAAGTTGTTTCAGATAACGTGTGCAATTGACCACTAGGTGTCACCGTGGAGACGGTGTCGGTATAGTTTCGAAGCCTCGACACGATACGGCACATTTGCTTCAACTGTTTCAGTGTTTCACGAAGCCTCGCTCTGCCCGCCACTAACTGCAATGCGCAATATGGCGGAATACATCCCGCCTTCTAAGTAAAAGAGCTGGTTGATAAAGTCAGATCAGATTTCGTTGCAGATTTGAAATAAGTTATTTAATTGTGAGTTCGCCAAGCCGTGTGAATGGACTTTCCTCGAAAAGGACTTTGATATCGCACACCTCCAGAACACATAAAATATACGGTACATGTCACATTCATTTAATTTTTTTTCATTTAGCAGACGCTTTTATCCAAGGCGACTTACAAGGGGAGCAATTAGGGGTTGGGTGTCTTGCTCAAGGGCACTTTAGTCATGGTATTGAAGGTGGAGAGAGAGCTGTTCATTCACAATCCCCACCTTCAATTCCTGCCGGCGTGGGAATCGAACCAGCAACCTTCAGGTTACAAGCCCGACTCCCTCACCACTAGGCCACGACTACCCACTCGACTACCCACATTATGGATGAGCGCAATCGGGACTTTTTCTTTTTTAAATTCTCAAAAACAAAGGAAGGGCAAACGGCATTAACAAGAGCACGAGAGAGTAAATGATCACTTCATTGTCATTTTATGAACCATCTCTTTAAGTACCCGAGTACTATATAAACACCATGGGATTCGTTACCAAAGTACGATAAATTGTACCATGGTACTTCCACCATAATTGTTCTGAAAAAGGAAAGTAATGCATTACTGTAATCAGATTACATACTCTAATAAAGGTAATCACTTTCAGTAATCCTGTCACAATACCGTTTCCATAAACAATGAAGAAATCCTAAATGTGACAACAGTGAATATTGTTTTGTCAAAAACTGGTTGACAAGCTTGTAAACGCGCTCAAACATAGAGATAGAGATCCATGAGCAATGACAGCCGGTTACAAACAAATAAAGAAGACTGAATCGGCAATTTGGAGTATTTTTGTGTTGTTATAGTTTTACAAAGTCATTCATGTAACATGATTACTGTAAAAATATGCTTCTTTATAATGTTGAAAAAGTAATTAGTAAGTATTAACTAATTACTTTGGGAATAACTTCCCCAAAATTGAATTGCAAGTGAGTGAGAATGAAGAAAAGGGAAAAGATTTGTGATGGACATACTGCAACAAAACACTTCAAAGCAAATTAATGAGAAACAATTGTGTGTGTGTGTGTGTGTGTGTAATATTAAATTAACTACAAAGCAGAGACACAAATGACCTTCAAAACACAACACCTAAAATGCACAGTCATAGGTAAACTGTGCTTGTTTTCATAAAAAATAAGACATTAATCTTAATTGTGTCAATTAAGGTCCTTTTATAAGTCATTCTCTTGGGAAGTTGTCTTGCAAACAAACACTATAATTGGTAGAGCAGAAAATGACTTTTTTTTTTCACATAATCAACAAACCTGCATTTCAAAAGCAATAAGGTCAAGCAGGCTTCAATTCTTTCATAGACTGCATGTGAGTGTGTGTATAACATATATAAACACCTACAATAAATATGGCATATATATTGTATATAGCACTGTATATACTCAATATGTATGAATGCTGAAACTTAAATTTATGCACATGGAAGACATCCATGTGAAGTACATCCTCGTGAGATGCTTGTGAAATACTTTCAGGACGTTACGTAAACCCACCTTTAATATTTATAACTTCACCAGGAGCTGAAATACAGTGCTGTCCACATTATAAAACCTTAATTATTGATATTACAACACACTCTTAAAAAAAATAAGTAGTGACACTTTATACATTTCTGATTTTGCCAATCAGAATTCTGAAGACATTAACAAATGCATGAATATAATGTAGTAATGTTAAAGTCCTTAATTGGTATTTTTGTCTTGTAAATTTATTTAATAAGCAAATTACACAAGAGACTAGTGTAATTGAATTAACTCATTCGGTGCAAAAAAAAAAAAGACTAAACTAAACAGTAACAGTTTATTTTACAGTGACCCTGTTACACATTTTTACATGTACTTCCTATAGTAATAACGGTAAATTATGCATAATTACACGCAACTAACCCTGAACCAAACCCTAATCCTAATTATAGAGTAAGTACATGTTCTTATTTGTATAATCACACTGACATACAAAATAAAGTGCACCCAAAAAATAAGACAATAATGCATTCAGGTTCATTTTAACCCAATAGAGCTAAATTTCTAAAAAAAAAAAAAAAATTAATTTTGTAAAAATTTGAAAAATATTAAGTTATGACTGTTTGATAAGCTTAAGTTCCACCAGTTATTTAATGCATGACAAGAGTTACAATATAACCTCTATATGTTTTATTATTTTATGCCATTTTGATCCTCAAGTAACTCTATATTTAAATAATGTTACTGGACAGCTAGACAAAATATATTGACCATGAATCACTTTTTGCTCCTGATCTTTTAATCACTAAAGTTAGTAAGTTTATATTTATTCAGGGACCGCAGCGATTTACCGAGGAAATCTTGAAAGGAAATGTAAAAGGAGATGTGGCAGGTTAGTGGGAGAGGATTCAGGAATAGTTAGACACCTTCAGGCTTATAAATGCACACATGCTAATGACACATCCATCGTAATTGTCAAAGTGCACCAGAGAATGACAATGTGTTTGTGCGCTTGAAATGAAGTCACTGCACGAAGAAGAAAGAGGGAAAGTCATACCTAACGTTAGCTGTGCAATTCCTAGAAAAACCAAGAGGAGTCTACTTCAGGATGCTCTTTAAATGTCGGCTCATTTTTTAAAAAAGTTGCATGTCTTGGTAAAATGTATACGCTAACAACTCCAGAGGCTGTGCTCACCTTCATCTTCAGACACATCCAAGATCTCATCGACTGTCTCGGGGAAACTCATGCGATGTTTTTCTGTGGTGGTCTGAAAGGGAATTGTTTATTACGACACATTACGACGAAGTTTATTTTATAGCAGCCGTATGAGATTCTGAAAGGTGCGACTCACCATGGTAAGAGTCTCTTCCGTGACCAGTTTGAGCACGTCGATGACTGAGATGTATCCGAGACGCTTTGCGATGGCGAGAGCTGACGTGCCATTCTGTAGGAGATGGAAATATTTTTGTGCTCATTTCATCGATCAATGTCCAGCGTATTATATTGACGGTCATCGGTTAAAAGTGGCCGGGCTCTTACCGATGTAATTTCGTTTGGTTGTGCGCCATGTTTCAGGAGAAGCGTCACAATGTCGGTATGGCCCTGCTGAGCGGCCTGATGAAGCGGCATATACCCCATCTAATTCAGAAAAAGAAAAGTCCAAAATCAGATGTCAAGTGTTCCTGCTAGAGAGCAACCAGATCAAGTGCGAACCAGAGCAGAGTTCTCGTTTCAGATATCAACAATGTCAAAAACTGCAGCAAAGTTTGAACAAAGTAAAAGCAATATTTTATGACTTACCCTGGTCTTGCTGTTCACGTTGGCCTGTTGCTGTAAGAGGAACTTGACCATCTTGATATTGCCGTAATGACAAGCCACATGAAGGGGAGTGTAACCCATCTGAAGAGAAACCAGCAGTGATAATCATAATCATTGACTGCGTTTTAGAGATCAAAGTCAAAGTCAAAGTCTACTTTATTGTCAATTCTGCCATATATACAGCACATACACACAGAGAACTGAAATGTCGTTACTCTCAGACCCTAGATGCATACATGGAACAATTAACAATCACAACAACAACCAAAGAATAAAGTAAATAAGATATTAGTGCAAAACAGTACTAAGAGTCTGAGTATAAGAGATTTAGGCAATACTGCGATTAAACTTTAAACACAATATTTTAATGCGATTAAACTCCTAATTGCAGTAAAATATGTGTTGTACACCGATTTCAATCGCTATAAACAGGCATGCGAGCGCTTTAATCGCATCTCTTCCACTCTGGGGTGCCGAAAGTCACGTGAACCATTGAAATTTCAAAATGGTTCGAAACACTTATGGCATGACAAAGGCACGTTTGCTGTAATCACGTGACTGTGGCAGTTTGTACACGCTCCGAACCACTGATTCGAAACAAGATTCGTAAAGCTTCATGAATCAGTGTTTTGAAATCGCCCATCGCTAGATATTGTTGAAAAAGTCGTTATTTGGCTTTTTTGACGCACAAAAAGTATTCTCATCGCTTTTTAATATTAAGGTTGAACCACTGCACTCACATGACCTGTTTTAAATATGTTTTAGTATCTTCTGTTCATCTGAAAGTGTTCAATATCTTGTCGTCAATTGAAGCATCGGATTTCATCAGAAATGTCTTAATTTGTCTTACGGGTGCAGAACGACACGAGGGTGAGGAACTAAGGACAGAATTTTTGGGTGAACTAACCCTTTAAGTGAACATAAAAAGTTGAGGAAGAAAACGCATGTGTAACAGTAAAATGGATCTGTGCGTCAGGTCTTAAAGTGACAGCAGCCTAATACGCCTGCTACCAAATTATGAGATAATATTATATCTATATGGCAGTTTTTCCTCATGCTATCGAAGTCGAAATTGTGGCCAGGGAAAATGCTTTGGAAAAACACAAGTCAGAGTGACTGGTGAGCAAAACAGTTAATGGCAAGCCCTGCACTGGGCTTAATAGCCACAATTCTTAGCGAATAATTAGAACAATGGAGTGTCATGCAAAGTTCTTACTCTGATTATTGGAAATAATCACATTATTGGTACATGTAAACGTAGGCATTGATTATTATCAATAATAATGTGAATCATTATGTGCAAAAAAAACATATTGCATTGTAAAACTGCAGGTTTTTACCCGTGTGGCAGCGTAGACAGATGCCCCATGTTTCACTAGTATATCAGCAATCCCAACATGCCCCTCCTGAGCCACAAGGTGAAGAGGGGTCAGACCGCTCTGAGGACAAACACACGTGTGTCATTTTAAGGCCACATTGACAGATATATCATGCTCTGAGAACCTCTTGACTCTATACAAACATATTATGTCTACTTTTTACTTTTAAGACATTTAAAATTTGAAAATCAAAATCGAAACGTCAATGAACAACACCTGTATACAGCATTATCTCATTATCTTATCTTTGTTTAAAATCAACTTATATATAGCCAAGATATATAACTAACCCTATATGTACAATATACATACATTTATAATGTCGAGAGATAAAAGTAAACATGTTCAGCTTGTAAAAAAAGTGCTATTTCATATTAGTTCACATTAACAAAAAAAGTAAGCGTCAGTATGATAAGTTTACCTTATTGCCCAGATTTACATTGGCCTGCTTTGAGATAAGCAGCAACACCATGTCTGGTTGGCCCTCTTGGGAGGCTAGGTGTAAAGGTGTGACCCCTTGCAGTGACTCAGCATTGGCAGAAGCTCCATGCTGCAGTAAACTGCTCGCAACCTCCACCTGGTTCTGTTTGGAAGCGATATGGAGCGGAGTATAGCCATTCTGCGGAGAAAAAATGAGCGAGTTAATGCACTTTATGGCAAGAATAAAACCCTTCAAAATAATGGTCAAGACTAGGGGTTTTTGCAGTGTCATCATGGTCATGCAGTCATACCCGAGCGGCACTGTGAGGCGACCCCCCTTTGCTGAGCAAAAGATTGACCACATCTAGGTTGTTATGATGGACGGCTACATGCAACGGCGTGAGTCCAACCTGTAGAGGAGAAGGAATCTTTCATCATCATAATGAAAATGCAATAGATATGTATAATAAAACAATAGTACTACCTTTGTAAAAAAAACGAAGTGTGCTTAATTGTGTTGACTGTGCACTTGTAGTGTACTTGAAGTTTATTTAAAAGAAATATATAACATGATATTATATAATATAAGACAACATAGTATTTATGAAACTAGATAAAAACAGTTAGCTTTATAGTTTTATTTATCATGTTCCTAGGATGATTTAACACATTGCCAACAAGTAGCTAACATGATTAGCTAGTGTAACCCCTCCACCCGGGTCCTACTCGACCAGCTCTGAGCGGGCCTCGATCCCGGGTCTTCCGGCATGAGAGTCTGTCGCCAGAGCATCTCTTGAGGTCAGAGGAGTGAGGTTTACTTGCACAGCAACTACTAGCTGGCCTCCGTTACACTCACCCCCCTAAAAATCACTCACAGTTCGGGTCACGGCACCAATGTAGGACCCTCTACCCGGGTCCTACTCGACCAGCTCTGAGCGGGCCTCGATCCCGGGTCTTTCGGCATGAGAGTCTGTCGCCAGAGCATCTCTTGAGGTCAGAGGAGTGAGGTTTACTTGCACAGCAACTACTAGCTGGCCTCCATTACACTCACTCCCGTTCGGGTCACGGCACCAATATAGGACCCTCTACCAGGTACTACTCGATCCGCTCTGAGCGGGCCTCGAACCCCGGTCTTCTGGCATGAGAGTCTGTCGCCAGAGCATCTCCCAAGAGGGTTAAGGCAGTGCTGGAAAATAATGTTGGCCACTCAAAATATTGATACTTTGCACCCAATTTGGACTTTTTTCACTTAGGGGTGTACTCACTTTTGTGGCCAGCGGTTTAGACATTAATGGCTGTCTGTTGAGTTATTTTGATGGCACAGCAAATTTACAATGTTATACAAGCTGTACACTCACTACTTTACATTGTAGCAAAGTGTCATTTCTTCAGTGCTGTCACATGAAAAGATATAATAAAATATTTACAAAAATGTGAGGGGTGTACTCACTTCTATGAGATACTGTATTTTCTAAGACATTTGAAGTAATTATGAAATTACACATAAAGATGACTTAAGTGAGTCACCTAGCTGAGCTAAAGTTCAGCAAATTGCATTTAATATAAATTGAAACTATAATACATCATCTCATTGCAGTATCGGTTCACACTTAAGTAGATCACACTAAAGTTCGGGTCACGGCACCAATGTAGGACCCTCTATCCGGGTCCTACTCGACCCGCTCTGAGCGGGCCTCGAACCCAGGTTTTTCCAGCATGGGAGTTGAACGCTCTTGATTTAGCACTTCCATGCCCAAGAGGGTTAAGGCAGTGCTGGAAAATAATGTTGGCCGCACAAAATATGGATACTTTGCACCCAATTTGTACTTTTTTCACTTAGGTATTATAGGTATTTTTTCACTTATGTATTATTTATGTAATAAGTACTCTTTTTAAAACTAGGCTAAAGTCTCCTTTTTCACATGGCTAATGATAGACTAACATTGGCAGTGTCAATTAATTGGCCATTATCTGTACCAGTTCAATTATGTCAATTCCAAAATTGATGGACAGGAAGTAAGAAGTAAGTACGATAACATGATAAATTGTAATCAGATTATAGTACTGAATTTCAAACTTTACACACACGTCGACACACAAGCATTGAAAACCCCATTTCAACCAACCGCTAATTCCATCCATATAAATAGATACAAAATGAATTACAAACTCATTAGAGAGAATAATATTCTATGTATCAGTGCATACTTTGCCTGCAGCATTTGGATTGGCTCCTCTTTCTAAAAGCAGCACTGCCACGTCCACCTTTCCGTATTTGGCCGCCACATGAAGGGGAGTGAAGCCTTTCTGCATGGCACCAATAAAAATAGCATTCAGGGTTTCAAGAGAGAGTTTCAATACAAAACAAAAACCATTGTAATGCAATAGGCTGGTGATTTAGCACTGAACCTTGGTCATTTTGGTTAGCTGGGCGTTCATGTCGAGGAGGATGCTGGCAGTTTGTGTGTGTCCCTCGCGGGAGGCGATGTGCAGTGGAGTGTGTCCTGCTGTCGTGGTGGAGTTGGCGTTTGCTTTGTGCTCCAATAGCAGCTTCACCATCTCGTTGTGGCCCATACGGGCTGCACAGTGTAGCGGCGTCTGGTCATCCTGAAGGAGGCGAAGAACGAGAAGTCATGCTTTGTTTTTGTTTTGTTTTTAACAAAGAACATGCATTGCAATGAAATTTTGGACCAACTTTAAAAAAACAGAAACAAAACAAACACACCGAATGTATTTTATTTATATTATTAATTATAAATTTTGATTTAATGTTACACAAATATGTCGTTTCTGGGTATTTATCTATGGACGCTTGTTTCCGTCCATAAGTTAATAATAAAAGACCAACATGGGCAAACTAAACTAAACCAAAACGTAATTAAATGTCAAACTAAAATACAACAAAATAAGATAAAATGAAACGTATACCTTGGCTTTGGCGTCCACTGGAGCTGCATTTTGCAACAGGAACTCAGCAACTTCACAGTGACCAGCTCGAGATGCCATGTGCAGAGGGGTTTCCACCTTCTACAAATACACATGTCCACGTACAGTGAGATCACAGCAAAAGCACAGCTCGCCGTCAAGACATAGAGATAAAACTATGTGAGGAAAATGTTGCTGAAATTCCATGTTTACGTAGCTTCATTTTAACATTCTTCAGTGCATTGCTTAGTTGCTTACCACATTTGAGGCATGTGGTGAAGCTCCTTTTTGCATCAGTATCTTCACTATATTCAGGTGCCCCATAAAGGAAGACACATGCAGTGGGGACAACCCTGACTGTTGGACAGAAAAAGACACAAAGAAGTAAACATGGCCTGAAATTATGGCTGCATGAAATTGCTCCATCTCTTTAGTAGACCGTGCTCTGTTCAAAACATCACGCTACTTAAAATGCACGCTGCTTTTTATTGTTCATAATCTCCCAACACACCAAACGCATACAATGACTACTAGAACTCAGTTAAAACGTATGAATATACTACAATAATTTTGCTTAATATACACTCACCTAAAGGATTATTAGGAACACCGTACTAATACTGTGTTTGACCCCCTTTCTCCTTCAGAACTGCCTTAATTCTACGTGGCATTGATTCAACAAGGTGCTGAAAGCATTCTTTAGAAATGTTGGCCCATATTGATATGATAGCATCTTGCAGTTGATGGAGATTTGTGGGACGCACATCCAGGACACGAAGCTCCCGTTCCACCACATCCCAAAGATGCTCTATTGGGTTGAGATCTGGTGACTGTGGGGCCATTTTAGTACAGTGAACTCATTGTCATTTTCAAGAAACCAATTTGAAATGATTCGAGCTTTGTGACATGGTGCATTATCCTGCTGGAAGTAGCCATCAGAGGATGGGTACATGGTGGTCATGAAGGGATGGACATGGTCAGAAACAATGCTCAAGTAGGCTCAGTGCTCATTTAAACGATGCCCAATTGGTACTAAGGGGCCTAAAGTGTGCCAAGAAAGCACCCCCACACCATTACACCACCACCACCAGCCTGCACAGTGGTAACAAGGCATGATGGATCCATGTTCTCATTCTGTTTACGCCAAATTCTGACTCTATCATCTGAATGTCTCAACAGAAATCGAGACTCATCAGACCAGGCAACATTTTTCCAGTCTTCAACTGTCCAATTTTGGTGAGCTCGTGCAAATTGTCGCCTCTTTTTCCTATTTGTAGTGGAGATGAGTGGTTCTGCTGTTGGAGCCCATCCGCCTCAAGGTTGTGCGTGTTGTGGCTTCACAAATGCTTTGCTGCAGACCTCGGTTGTAACGAGTGGTTATTTCAGTCAAACTTGCTCTTCTATCAGCTTGAATCAGTCGGCCCATTCTCCTCTGACCTCTAGCATCAACAAGGCATTTTCTCCCACAGGACTGCCGCATACTGGATGTTTTTCCCTTTTCACACCATTCTTTGTAAACCCTAGAAATGGTTGTGCGTGAAAATCCCAGTAACTGAGCAGATTGTGAAATACTCAGACCGGCCCGTCTGGCACCAACAACCATGCCACGCTCAAAACTGCTTAAATCACCTTTCTTTCCCATTCTGACATTCAGTTTGGAGTTCAGGAGATTGTCCTGACCAGGACCACACCCCTAAATGCATTGAAGCAACTGCCATGTGATTGGTTGATTAGATAATTGCATTAATGAGAAATTGAACAGGTGTTCCTAATAATCCTTTAGGTGAGTGTATGTTCATTATATTTCACTGTGAAAAGATCCTGGCGCTCACCTCTGTTACAGCCTCCAGGGATGCAGAATGCTTTAATAGTAGGTCCATTACACGCACATGGTTCTTCTTACAGGCAATATGGAGTGGTGTGAAGCCATTCTAAGCATGAATTGACACATATTTATATAGAAGTGCAGTTTCAGGATGTTTCAGAATAACAGAGTAGATGTTATGATGTGCATTAGTTGTGCCTTTTAAATGTGTACTGACCAGAGCACGGGTGTTTGGTTTGGCTCCTTTGTCCAGAAGCACCTTGGCCACGCGATGATGTCCACAGTGTGCTGCCACATGCAGTGGTGTCAGGTGGTCTAGAGTGATGTCATCAATCTCTGCATTGTACTGTAATAGCTGTCTGATGCAGTCCAAATGATCGCCCTGGGCTGCCATATGTATTGGCGACAGGCCGTTCTGTGCAGTGAACAAATGGGAACATTTAGAGCTGCCAATTGCACTTTCTTTAAAATTTAGGGCAATCAAGCTTTTCATTCAGGTTAAATTTCTGTAATAGTACTAATAAACTGAATGCAACTATAACCAGGTTTATATATTTATCATCAACAAATCCACGTCGATTCAATTAACTAATTGAATATTTCTTGTGCCACAACTAGCCATGTTTTATCCATGTTTGTTTATACTTTTTTAACTGAATGAATTTAATTGTTTGAGATTTATGCTGATTCTAAGCAGTTTGAACAAATGCATTAAACATGATTTAAATAGAAATCAAGTGGATGCAAAAAGGTAATAATAAATTAATTAAAAAAAATTTAAGTGCAGAAATCTTACCCGTTTCATTTATGATTGACAAATATGCATTGTTTATTTGTTTATGTTAAAACTGTGTAAATGTAACGAATAGTCAGCGGATAGAGATCCAAGCGCAGCTTTATTTACAAACAGGGTCGTAATACAGGCACGGTCAAACACCAGCGAACAGGAACGTCAGAGGGAAGGCAAAGTCAGGCAAACAGGGTCGAGGTAGGCAGCAAGTATCATAGTCCAGTAAACAGAGAAGCAAATCCAAGGTCAAACAGAAAATGATCGGTTCACGGTGAAACAGGCAGAATCAAGACCATGAAAACAAGACAGGGAATAACTCTCAGAAGTGACAACTTAACAGAATATCAAGACTTCGCAGTGTGTGTGTGCTGCAGCTGTCTGGGGTGATCCTTAACACAGGTGTGAGTGAGTGGGTGTGTAGTGCATTGTGGGAAGCGAAGTCCGGGAGTGAATGTGCATGTGTGTGAGTGAAAGTCCAGGCTAAAGTGCCCTCTTGTGGCAGTCACGGGCACTTCAGCTGACGATCATTACAGTAAACCAAACAAATGGATGGATTTTTTTTTGAATATGCCATGTCAAATAGATAAATCTTACTTTAGTGGAATGTTTTTTAATTTATGCATATTATTATATTTGTATTGCTGACAGTTTATTGGGCACTGCAGTACTAATAATACATTTAAGAATAAAAATGATTAAAAAAAAATTCTCTATTTTCTCCTGACACATTGTTTGGATGCAAAGCTGTCCTAAAAATGAAACCTAAAAATGGCAGGTTTCTTCAAAAAGAAATTCTTGCATAATTGCCATACAAGAACAATAGCTCGACCAAGAGGTGAACCAAATCACAGAGATTCATAAACTATCAAATTGGTCCCAGATTTTTTCTTTTGTTGTTATTTCAGAACAACATGTGACTACGCCACAAAATCTCAATGTCAAATTTGTTTGGGGCTATATGTAAACGTCAAGTGGATGCCTACTTTGGTCTTGGCCTGTATTGGGGCTCCTTGGTCCAGAAGGATCTCGATTATTCTCACATGGCCATTCCTGGCAGCACAGTGAAGAGGAGTCAACTCATCCTGTGATGAAAAGGGAAGAACAACAAACGTGAATATGAATTCTCTAGTGATAGTAATGTTTAGAATTATAGCTTTATAACATACTTTTGTCTTGGCATCAATCTTCGCTCCTCGGTCCAGCAGAAGTCTGACCATGATAACGTTTCCTCTCCTGGATGCAATATGCAGCGGCGTGATCCCATTCTGAAAGAAAGCCACACTGGTATGCATGTAGCTGTAAACAGACTGAGGATCAGTGCAGAAATACCTGAAAGACAGACCTTGGGTGTGAAGTTCACATCAGCTCCTCGGTTTAAGAGTAGCTGGGCAACATTCAGGTTTTCATAGTGGGCTGCGATATGGAGCGGTGTGAAGCCTGTCTGCAGAGGATCATGGGAAAGTTAGGAACCAACATTTGTTGCCTTGTACATATAAAATACATATCGTTCAAAGGTTTGGCGTCTGTAAGGTTTTTGAAAAGTCTCTTATGCTCACCAAAGCTACATTTATTTGATTAAAACATACAGTAAAAACAGCAATACTGTGTTAAAGATTTAAAATGTTAAACATTTATTATTATCAATATTGAAACAGCTGTGCTGCTTAATATTTTTATGGAAACTAATCCATGTTTTTTTAGGACTCTGATTAAATTTCAAAAGTCTTCACTACCACTTTTAACCAATTTAATGCAATCTTGCTGTATAAAAGTATTCATTTCTTTAAAAAAAATACTGTTCTCATTTCTTCATTCCCTTAAATCCCCTTTAATGCACAAATTATTTAAAGGCACAGTATGTAAGATTTTCGGATATAAATATCCCAAAACCACTAGAACAGAACTTCCCAAACTTAAGAGGGGTAAGGCCCCCCAAAAACATTGCGAAAGCTCCACGACCCCGCCGTTAAAAAATATATACCGACATTTACCTACAAATACATTTATTAACAAGAATTTCATGTGAATTATGAGAACTATGACATTCTTTACAAATATATTTAAATCCATAACACTAACCTTACATACTTTCAAAAAAATCTTTTTTAGAACAATTGGAATATTTTAATTATTTTAATATACTGATTTGGACTAGCTACAGCCCTCCCTTGCAATACCACTAAGGCCCACCGGGGGGCCGTGACCCACAGTTTGGGAAGCACTGCACTAGAACAACGTTATATATTTTCTTGACTTGTGTACTTCATAATCCCAAATGGTTCCAAGAATGTTTAAATCCAGAGAAATAAGCAATTTTAACCAGGACATGGACTGTGTCCGTGCGTCGCCTATCAATGACATCATACCCACGTTACACTCGATTTCCGCTTTTATTTTGTAAAAACCATGGAAACACCAAAAACGCTTTAGTATATTATGTGTTTTATTAGACAGGTGAGCAACTGTTTGGATGCATTCATCAACAGAAAACTAATCATTGCTCAGTCTTATTGTTTAAATCTCGTTTTCTTGATTTACCGCGAGTACCATGTTTTACCGTGCCTAATTTCAATCTAGCTTACTGCAACAAGTGTCTCATCGCAGCCGCCGAGCGAATGCACACAGTAGCATTATAACAACTTTCAGCACACAAATGCATCTAATATGATAAACAGCGCAGCGTTACTCCACATACGCTTGACCGGAAGAAGCGGAAGCAGCGACTGCGGCATAATAAAAGCCCCACTGCCCTCGAGACATGTGTCGCGCTCGTCTCTCATTAGCAATCGCTTCATACTACAGAAATGTTAATAAATCTTTAATACATTACATCATCCATGAATATGATTTCTGCCTGAGTCCCGTCGGACCACCTCCCATGATTCAGGAAATCAAGGCTTCATCAAGCTACACCATTGAGTTGAATAACTGACCTCTAGTGGCGAAAATTACATATTGTGCCTTTAATTCCTTTAAATATTTTTTTTTGGCCAATTCCTAATCCTGCCCTGAATTCACCTTCCCTGTTTCTGTGATTTCATCCATATCATAACGGTAAACCCGCTCTTTTCTGTTCTCGCGCTGAGGGAGCGGCGTAAAAATGCTTTCTACTCGCGTCAAGATTTTATTATGATTTTGATTAATTGCAGAGCAATGAATATAATACATAAAACTAATATAATTTTATTCTAATTAAGTGTCCAAAAACATAACATGACATTTTAATGGCTTCAAACCTGGCTCATTTAATCAGATAACAGAGGCAGAACTTTGTATGATGTTACATGTTTACTAGATGAAGTTTTTCCATCAGTTTACACAAACCTTGCTTAAGACGTCAGGATTGGGGTCATTCTGTAAAAGCACAGCGGCAGTTCGGGTGTCATCGTTTCGGGCAGCGATATGCAGTGCGGGAAGGCGGACCTTGCCCTTAGTACCGTGGTTGATGAGCAGGGCCACCACATTCTCATGGCCCTGCTGAAGAGCCACAGCAAGAGGGTAAAGCCATCCTGACAAACAGACAAACACACAAGACGTCACGTGAACATTCATTATTCTTTGAAAATCCTGTGTGAAAGTAGCAGGTTAAAGGTGAAATGTGAATACCGTGTTGGCTTAACATGGTAAAAGTTTTGCTACGTGTAATAAAGTGTGATCCCATCCAAAAATAAGTGCGCTTAATTATATCGAATGTGCACCTGTAGTGTACATTTAGTACTTAAAAACTGCACTTGCAGGTAATATAATAGGGTATATCATGGTCACATGACCAAACCGGAAAACTGGTCTCATTGCATCCGCTTGTCAGAAAAACCTCACAACTCCAACTTTCAATTCCTGCCAGCGTGGGAATCGAACCAGCAACCTTCAGATTACAAGTCCAACTCCCTCACCACTAGGCCACGACTAAATTTAAAACATTAGTGTGAAGAAAAAGAAAAAGAAAAAAGCTTTTAGATATCAATCTGCATATGCGAGGAACATCAGCTATGCTCATATTTGCTCACTCCTTTTTAGTTTTCTTGAATAAAACAGCTATTTTTTTCATGAGGCTAAAACTAAACCGTAAGCGTTCCGATCTGTTTTACAGAATACGGACGTTAATGCGCATAACCCCTGTAATAATAATTAAATAAAAGGCTATCTACTTAAAAAGTGTCCTTTGTAATCTTTCACGCTTTAAAGATGTACTAGTAGTTTGATTTGTTGACTAACATATAAAAAACTTGACTGTAATTTGAACTGTAGAGTAAAATTATGTTTAAACACCTGACATACTAGTTCCAACAGAAATAACACTAAATATATTTTAGTTTACCATAAATGCTGTTCACTTTAACCATATTACAAACTATATATGAGGACGTATTTAAGTGGGTTAAAATCACTCTAATGTTCAGCTATTTAATATAAATGTACGGTGGCCGAGAGAGCTCAACGCGCTGCAAATACGAAAACACATGCAAATAAAAAAAACCCGTGATCATCAGTTTGACAACACATGTGCTGCAAATCCTCACGACACATGCAAACACAGAAACGTGCTGCATATACAAAAACGTGCTGCAAACACAAAAAAGAGCTGCAAATACAAAAACGCGCTGCAAACACAGAAACGCGCTGCAAATAGCGCAGAACACAACGAAAATGTTTCAAGGGGACCCCAAAAAGTGACGGTCCCTACTTGACAACATCACAAACTAAAAAATATTAAAGTATATTATGTAGGCATTAACTCCATGTAATGTGTTTCACTAACAGAAAAGTGTTTTAATATGTGGCATTGTTGTTAACTCGTTAAACTTTAAGAGATGATCATTTAGTGGATGATTTAAAAATATTCGTTAATCATCTGTAGCGTACTAATGTGACGTCATCGTAACGGCGCCTGAGGCGCTCGACGACCAAGTCATCTGTGAAAAACACTTTATTAAAAATAATAAATGCATGAAATGATGTACACTTGTTTATTTTTGTTTGCAGTTTTATAGTATTTCATGATTGTGAACACATTGTGCACTCAAATGCTGTACACTATATAGGGATCAGTGAATGAGTGAAGGGTGAGTTGAACTGGTTTCGGACACAGATAATAAGCAGGTCCTAGTAGGGTCCGTCACTTTTTGGGGTCCCCCTTGAAACATTTCCTTTGGGCTATTTGCAGCGCTTTTTGTATATGCAGTGCGTTTTTGTGTTTGCATGTGTTGTGAGGATTTGCAGCACATGCGTTGTCAAACTGATGATCACGGTTTTTTTTATTTGCATGTGTTTTTTTTATTTGCATGTTTTTTTATTTGCATGTGTTTTCTTATTTGCAGCACATGCGTTGTCAAACTGATGATCACTTTTTTTATTTGCATGTGTTTTTTTTATTTGCATGTTTTTTTATTTGCATGTTTTTTTTATTTGCATGTTTTTTTATTTGCATGTGTTTTCTTATTTGCAGCACATGCGTTGTCAAACTGATGATCACTTTTTTTATTTGCATGTGTTTTTTTTATTTGCATGTTTTTTTATTTGCATGTTTTTTTTATTTGCATGTTTTTTTATTTGCATGTGTTTTCTTATTTGCAGTACATGCGTTGTCAAACTGATGATCACGTTTTTTTATTTGCATGTGTTTTTTTTATTTGCATGTGTTTTTTTATTTGCAGCGCTTTGAGCTCTCTCGGCCACCGTATAAATGCACATTTTCATTTAATTGTAATTAACATGGCAAAACGGGGTTTAGACCACGCTCTGCTGTCTCATATATTTATTATTTTGGTTAAATTTGGTTAAAATCTTATTACTTTATTTTTGTTCTTTTCCACACACACACACGCAAAAACACTGAATTCAGAGTGTGAATCACAGTTAATTAACATGCCGAAATATTACATTCAGTTCACAATTAAGTATATTCTTTTAAAGTATCTGCTTTGCACAATAAGTACTCAATTTTTAAAGCATTACCTCAGTTGGAATGGTCTGATTGGCGCCGTTATCCAGGAGAAACTTCACAACCTCGAGGTGATTCTCTTGTGCAGCCATGTAGAGCGGAGTGAAGCCCTTCTGTTGCAGACAGACACAAACACGCATATGCAGATACAATACCCAAACTAACACAAGCACACAAATACACAGATGACAATAGAGGCAGACAGATTTTTAGTTCGGACGGCAACACTACAATAATTCAAAATCACTTAACTGTTCAAATGAACTATAAAACTGGGGAGAAGAACACACATAAACCTCTTTATATATTACGGGTTAGGTGAATGCTGACAGACAATCCAACATATGAATGTCTCAAACCCATTTTTACAAGAAATCCCTTTCGTTGCTCACCTGAGACTGAGCATTGACATTGGCTCCATAGTTCACCAGCTCAGTGACCACCTGCTCCTGTCCAGCTAATGCCGCTATGTGAAGAGCAGTGTTTCCTTTCTACAAGAGAAACATCTCATTTAATGACACAGACAGTTTTATTTTTTTCAAATCATACATTATACATTAAAAACGGTCCTTGCAGGTAATTTAGTATTTATGCTTTATCACTTAAGTGTACTTAAAGAGAATACATGATTATGTTTCTTTACACTTAACCCTTGGGTTATGTTGCGGGTCAATTTGACCCGTTTAGATTTTCTAGTTGTTGGAAATACTGGTTAACTTATGTTTTTTTTTCTTGATATTTTGTGACTTTTTCTCATTTATCATCATGAACACGCATGCAAAGTTTCAACATGCTGGTGTTTTTTGACATATACAAACAAAATTACTGTTTCGTTCGTGACGTTTGCCGGGTCAATTTGACCTGCATATTTTAACGCTCTGAAGCAACTCACCCAAAATAATAACATTTCTTGGTTATATTTTGTTATTTTATTTTTTTACTACCTTATGAAGCTAAACATGAGGTTTTCCACACTTATTTCAATACAGTGAAAGGTTTACTTAACCAAGAAATGTTATTATTTTGGGTCAGTACAGTTGCTTTAGAGCGTTAAAATATGCGGGTCAAACTGACCCGGCGAACGTCACGAACGAAAGAGTAATTTTGTTTGTATATGTCAAAAAACACCAGCATGTTGAAACTTTGCATGCGTGTTCATGATGACAAATGAGAAAAAGTCACAAAATATCAAGAAAAAAAAAAACAGTATTTCCAACAACTAGAAAATCTAAAATGGGTCTAATTGGCCCGAAACACAACACAAGGGTAAATTGCTTCGCACAAAAAGTATTTGAGCCACACTTAAAATGTACTAATATCATTGTATTAGATAAGAGATTTAATTAGATAACTAGATCTCAAGTTAAGAAAAGTGAAGTTTCTCCCAAAAGCTGTGATGATATTTATACATTTTTAACGTCCAAATACTTTTTGCGGCCTTTTTTCGTAGCTCTAACCCTTACCTTTGTGGTGGTCTCAAGTACAATACCATGGTGCAGTAGTTCCAGCACCATTTTAACATGACCTTCCTTCGAGGCCAAGTGCAGCCCGTTGAGTCCATTCTGTGAAGGGAAAAGAGACAGCAGAGCAAACTCACTCGTATTCAATCTCTTCATACTGCACCGTCCCAATATGCAGTTTACACCCACTCTCACAAAACACACATGGAGCACAGTCATAAGACATCAACCGCTGATGATGATGATGATGATGATGAAGATGATGATAGTGGTGGTGATTTAGGTGGATGGCAGGCCGGTGGTCTCTCTGCTGGGAAGAATACGGGCCATGTGGGATAGGTCTAACCTCACACAGCCTTCCTTCAGCCTCACAGGACATGTGAGGTTGGACCTTTCTCACATTGCTGATATTATCCCCTCTGAGTGTAGAGACCACTCACCCCATCTCAACGTGACTCAAAGAAGGGATGGAGAAACGTAAGAAAAAGAATGGATGGATGACGAAATCACAAAGCTGCATCTGAAGAATATCACACAAAATTAAATTCATGCCATTTCGAGTTCTTAAAGAGGTGGAGATGTCAAACTCTGGGCCTCTATCCACGGGGAAAAGTGGATCACATGGATCGCGTGCGCCTTACAACTATAAGCCAATCACATAAAGTGCCTGACGTCACTGAAAACCGTGTTTGCATCAATCAGTAAATGTTAACAAAAGACATTTACGGCATGCATCATTTCACTGGCTAGTCTCCTGTGATGGAAATCAACATAATGTGAACACAAACAGAGCCTCTCTGTTGGTACATAGAGCTGAAATTAAATTAAATAAAAGCTAAACGAAAATGGGGACTAACTGAAATAAGTTTAATCTGGAAGTAAATTAAAAACTAAAAAAATTAAAAATTAAAATTAAAATAATAGTAATGGGCTATTTAAAAAACATTCAAATGACAAAAGCATCTACTAAAATTTCAAGTTCAAATATGAAAACAAAAGGCTAATTCAAAATACAAATACAGTAAAACAATACAGTGTTTGTGTCAGAGAAGGATGTCTATGAAGTAAATGTATCTAATTAATTGCATATTTTATATATTTTATAAATATTCAAGCCTATATAGCTACTAGGGGTGGCACAAGAAAAAACTTTTTCGCTTGTCTCGGTTCGGTTCGTGTGTGCGTCTCACGGTTCGACGGTTCGACGCATGCGCAATGTTGTCCCGTATTCAGACAGTTTCGCGCGAACATACATATAGACAGTAAAAGTGAGTGAGGGGCCGTTCACATCGCGTCATTTGCACGCGCATTTTCATTATTTCCTATGTATGCGCGCGGCAAGCGCGCTCAAAATGGAAGCAACGCGGCCGCGCTTTCCACGCTTTTTTAGGCGCGAAATGTCCCTAACGGCCCCTAATCAAGGCTACCCGGAGTTGGCGGACGCGCCCGTGTCCTTCAAATCCGGTGTGTGGGAACATTTTGGATTTCATGTTACTTACGATGACAACGGAAATAAAACAGTAGATAGAACTGCGACTGTGCAAAATGCATTCAATATGCTAATGGCAACACTTCTAATATGACAGTTCATTTGAGAAGACATCACGCCAATGTGTCGATAAGCACAAACAGGAGAGAGCAGTTTGATAAATGCAAGTTTGTTTCAATCTTTGAGTGCTAAAAAGACTCTTTTTTTATGCCAAACAAACGAAAAGCACGTCATCATCAATGTCTTCTCTCTCGCTCTATTAAAATCTCACCAGCTTTTACTCAGAGATGGTCCCAATAATGTGCTTAAAGTCAAGTCAAATTCAGTTAGTGCATGATTACATTGCAAAAATGTTAATAATGTATCCTAAATTGTGGATAATTAAGCTAATAAGCTATATATCATGAAGCTATGAAGGAAATTTCTGGAGTGTTAAAGACTAAAAGAAAAAATAACAACAAGAACCGTACAGAACCGAAAACCGTGACCCTAAAACCGTGATACGAACCGATCCGTGGGTTTTGTGAACCGTGCCACCCCTAATAGCTGCTGTGCGTGAGCAGTTAAACACGCGGAGAGGGTTGAGCAGATGCTTGAGCTTGTCGATCGCATCTCTTTTCACAGACATCGCTGGTGAGATCCGTCGAAAGTAAACGAGGAACACATTATTAATGTTAACTGACGGTAAATAGAGAGAGAGCACTTCTGCTCATGATTGCTCGCTCAGCTCACACGTGGCATTTGGATTAAAACTAAATATGTAAGTAAAAACACTGATTTATGTACAGGCCTAATGAGTGAATTATTACAGGAAAACGTCATGCGATTACTGCACTGACCATGAGGACCCGAGTGAACAATCCTCAGGACATTTGACGGAAGTGTCACTCTCCCAATAGGGGCCACGTGTTAAAATACTGAAGCACAAGAAAGAGAACTCAGTTTGGTACTCGCAAAAAACACTCTCAGACAGCGTGCGAATACTGAATTGAGTTCTCTTTCACGTCTTCTTGCGCTTGAACATCAACACAAAATGATGCCAAAATAGCCTGTCTTGGCGAGTATCCTCGTAACATTGTTGGTTATGTCTTACGTGAACATAAACAGTATTGGATCCGTGCATTAGGTCTTAAAGTCACAGTAGCCCAATAGTATTCCTGCTGCTGTCTACATCATGTGTTGTTTGATTAGCATTAAAAACAAAGAAATTGCTAAATGATCTTGACTGAATAACTTTAATAAGGATTAATCTATAACACTAATAATACTGCATTACATAATGTTTCTGAAAAAGGCAGTATCTAAACTATAAGCCGTATTATCTAAGCCAGCGGCCCCCCGGTGGACCGTAGCGGTATTGCAGGGGGGCCGTAGCTATAGTCCAAATCAATATATTAAAATAATTAAAATATTCCAATTGTTCTAAAATTAGATTTTTTGCAAGTATGTAAGGTTAGTGTTGTGGATTTAAATATATTTGTAAAGAATGTTCAGTTCTCATAATTCACATGAAATTCTTACAAACTTGTTAATAAATGTATTTGTAGGTAAATGTCGGTATATATTTTTTTAACGGCGGGGTCGTGGAGCTTTTGCAATGTTTTTGGGGGGCCTCTGTCTCTGGTCTAAGCAGTCCTATTCTATTCCAAACACAAAAAATCTTCAAAGAAATTAATTTCTTATATAAAAATATAAATGTATTTTTAGTTTATTGGATTAAGCCAGAGAACATTGACTTTTTATTTATTTTTTTTATTTTTTGACAAAATTGACATTTGTTTCTTGTAAGCTGTATTAGATTTAGCCAAAAAAACAAGAACGGAAAACATTTTACTTATGAGGTTTATTTCAAGACATATTTACTGAAAATAACTCTTACTATCGAACCATTTTGCAAGTCAAGTAAGTGTATCTTTTAACGGAGGGCAAGACCATTACACTAACTAAGAACGTAATATTTTGCTGCCTTCATGTATCCCAGCTCATGGAGTTTTTTCGTAGAGCTCAGCGGTGCATGTAGTCAGGGTCACTGAAGCCCTCCAGAGAGATCCGCTCACACGTTCGCTACGGTACGAGGACTAAATGGAGTAAAGCGCTGAAGTCATCACTCACAACACATGCAGTCATTAATCAAAGGGCATTATCATCTCAATTACTGCTGCCGTTCCTGATGTGTGCAGACCCACACCACAGCAGGAAATGTCAGTGTAAAAACAGGTTAAAGGGAGAAGAAGTGGACATGAATGCAACTACTGGACACACACACAATAACATTTGTGCACAATAGATATGCAGTGCAATTAAACAGTGGATTCAGGCATGGAAAGAGAAAATATACAATCATTTTCCCCCCCCAGAGGTCCACTACGGTAAAGTAGGAAAGTAAATCTATTCAGTTAAGACTAACTGAATTTTTTTTTTTACATTGAGACTTTTTTTAAAACTTGGACCACATTCAAGCATTTCAAATAATGGGTTTAAACAGCTTGCCCTGTTACGGTAAATTTACAGTCATGATCTCAATTTACAAAAATCATTAATTAGTATCTCACTTTTCGGGCCATCATGCCTGTACTCGAGCTCGGAGGATCTTGCGAGTTTTGGAACATTTTGAGTCAAACGTGAAGACTCGCTCTGACTGGATCATTTGAATCAGTGAGTTGTTGAGTCAATAACGGCTGCAATCGGATCCAATTCACCAATGAATCAATCAGTGACTGAACGAAGAATCAGTTTGTTCACGAATCAGAAATCGCTATTGCATCTTGGAACGGGTGTCGATTTCTTCATCTTGAAATAATGAGGAATGATATGCTTTTGAATGTAGTGAAGTAAAAGTTTCCTTTTACCGTAAGTGCATATGCAATAAAAATTAAATATATAAATTCATGTTATTTTCTATCCAAAGCTATGACACCGACAATGAAACCTACCATCTCAGCGTTTAGTGCAAAAGCTTATGCAATTGCCAACATCATATCATGCGCCAACTGCTTCAGCACAAAAATCTGATAAAAGACAGTATGCAAGAGCGTCCAGACTTGCACCATGTACACCTGCAAGCAACTTCAGATGAACCGAATATTTTCATTAAACGGTCATTAAACCTGAAGCAAATTTTAAACCTGCGCTCTTCTGGGGCCGGTTGCACCAGCTGGACGTACATCCGGTCGTAAGACTAACGTAAAATGCGTTTTAAGTCCAGAGTAGAATTAATACCTGTTGCACCATCTGGGCGTAACGCTCGTCTGAGACTAAATCTTACGCCTAGTCAAAGGAAGGTGTAAAGCGGGAAGTGTTGACTTGTTTCCATGATGAAAATAAAGACAAATAAAAACGTTGAGATGATTGAGCGTCTGGTATACAGGCTGATCATATCGTCGCGTTTTTCAGAGCTGTTCTCGGTACTAAAGGCGGGTCGGGATTATCTGCTAAATTTGAAAGCGTTATTAAAATATAACTTGCTCCATAAATTTGTACTTCGTGTAAACAGCTTATCTTTTGCCACATAAAAATCTTTTTTTTATTTGTTACTGAATTGTTTTGCTTGCATACCAAAATATGTATACACTTACTGAATTGCTCTATCATTTTTCTTGTTTTACAATCTGATTTTTTTTTTTTTCATCTATTCGTTGGAGCCAATAAATTCACATTTGTAACTATAGAAACACGAACGGTGTCTCGACTAACAGTGCAGTAGAACGTATTAGTTAGTAGTGCACGCGCATCGTCTACGCCAAGCGTAGCTGCGCCTAGTCGTAGTTTTTCGATGGTGCAACAGGTGTAAATATTCATCGGAAAGCTGGACATAACTAAGTCCAGCGTAGAGCTTACACCCGACTTTTTTACGTCCAGCTGGTGCAACCGGCCCCTGATCTGCATCACCCAAGAGTAGCATTGACTATGAATACAGTTTCTGTGCTGTTGAAATTCACTGTTAACTTGGCTGGGAAAGGTATTCCAATCTCTGGCTTATCCAGAAGTTGCTCTCTGCCCTGCGATTTGCCATCTCTGAACTCCACAAAAATACGGATCCCCTTCCCATTCTTCTGCTCGGCAGCTCTCACTCTTTAAAATAAAGGCTCTTTATTGGCATTGATGGTTCCACGAAGAACCTTTAACATCCATAGAACCTTTCCATTCTACACACTAAGAATAAAATGATTGAGAACCGCACGACTCGTCCATAGGGTTGCAAAATTCTTAGAATCTTTCCATGGGAATTAACGGGAATAAACTGGAATTCACATATGGAAGAGAGTTTTTTGTGTGAAGTTCGTTTTCTGAGTCACACATATTGGAGAAATGATCGTAAGATAAAAATATAAGATGGTTTCTAGGTAACAGTTTATCAATTAGTATTTTTATGACTTTGAATATTTCCAAAATTCCCCAGCTTATCTTCCCATGGAAAGTTTCCACCCCTCTACTGGACCACCAGCTAGACCAGTACTCGCATAAACCAGCCTGGACCAACATGGAACTCATGTTTGGATCTTTCATCAGGGAACAAACCTTTCACACGCTCTTCCAGGACACTCCTTAAAACCACAGATTTATCTGTAAGACGATTCACTTCTGCAAGCGGACATTACTCCTCACCAGGGTCGGGGAGTAACGAAATACAAGTAACTTAGTTACGTATTTAAAATACAAAATTTGAGTAACTGTGTTTCATTTTAAATGGCTGGTAATCAGATTACAGTTCCATCTGAAAAGTGTTTTAGATGACCAAAGTGATTACTTTGAGTTTTAATGTCATTTAAACAGCGATTGGTGATTCTCTGACTCTGACCGTCTGAAAAAGACGAGTTCAGTTTCATGTTTTCCACTGTTTTCATGTTTTGAGAGTCATTTTATAATTCACTCGTCACTGCAACTTTTTCTCACAATTTGTTTTTTCCCCTCACAATTGTGAGTTTGCATTTCACAAATTCTGACTTCTTTTTCTCAGAATTGCGAGATTTAAACTCACAATTGCAAGATATAAAGTCAGAATTGGGAGATATAAACTTGCAATACAATTTTTTTTTTTTCTTGCAATTGGGAATTTAGTGAATTTATATGTCATAATTCTGACTTTTCTCAATATTGCGAGTTTATATCTCATAATTCTGACTTTATAACTCGCAATTACAACTTTATTTCACGCAATTCTGAATACTATTGCAAAGTATTTAGATTAAGTTACTAAACTTAGCTAAACTTCAGAAGCCCAATGGACTACAATGATAACCAATTTATTCGTCTTTTGAAAAACCACACATGACACGATAGGTTGAGATGAGGGAGTCTTACCTGATTGGCTGTGTTGATGTCGACGCCATTCTTGATGTGGTCTAGAGCCTTTTCCAGATTACCTGAGCGAGCTGCACGGAGGAAACTGGTGGTAGCATCCTGAGAAAAAATACAGGAAGTAATACAGGAGGATAGAATTTAAAAAAATAAGAGTTAGAATTTATTTTGTTGTCACATGAAAACGATTGGCCAGCCATTCCGTATTTTCATAGACTTGTAAAATCCTATAATCTTTAATAAGAGAACAATCATGACAGAAATTTGATTAATAGCAGTATAATTTATTTTAAAAACTGACTTTTAATGACAGAAACAACCAAATGGAGCAACACCAGGAAAACAAGGACACATTTTTCAACATTAAATATATACACAATTACATATTTACTGTACACACACCAAAGTCTAAGTCTCCCATGAAATGAATTTACAATTTCCTTCCAAGATGATCAATAATTTAGGTATTTTCTTCCTGGAAGAGAAAGACAAATGTGCACAAATGTGTACTATATATCTGCTAAAAGTTTATTTTGTCAACTTTAAGAAGTACACAAGCATTTAGATGGTCACTAAACTCCGATTTTGATTTCATGGGGTCTTTAAATATTCAACATATAAGCAAGAAATTGTGTTTCATTCTATAATCAACACGGATCAGTGCTATTGAGCAACATAATACAGCAAAAGAAAGAGAAAAATTCGATCGGCGCAGCAGATAGAGAGAGAAAAAGATTGGAAAAAGTTAAAAATCATATTAATAATATTTGGCTTTAAGTCTCAAAATAAATAACATAAGTACGTGGAGACAAACTTCTTTGTCATATTTAATCACATACAGACATAAAATCACATTTTCACAAGGAACTGGTGTGTGAGAATTAAATAAAATTCAGTAATTACTTAAAACATAAATAAATGTAAATAAAAAAGCGGTAACACTTTACAATAAGGTTCATTAGTTAACTAATAATGAACTGCGCTTCTACAGCATTTATTAATTAGTAAACATTAGTTAATGCACAGTGAACTAACACGAACACCTGTATTCTCATAAACTAACATTAATGAAGATTAGTAAATACAGTAACAAATGTGCTCATAGTTAATGTAAGTAAATACAGTAACAAATGTGTTGCTCATAGTTAATGTAAATAAATACAGTAACAAATGTGTTGCTCAAAGTTAATGTAAGTAAATACAGTAACAAATGTGTTGCTCATAGTTAATGTAAGTAAATACAGTAACAAATGTGTTGCTCATAGTTAATGTAAATAAATACAGTAACAAATGTGTTGCTCAAAGTTAATGTAAGTAAATACAGTAACAAATGTGTTGCTCATAGTTAATGTAAGTAAATACAGTAACAAATGTGTTGCTCATAGTTAATGTAAGTAAATACAGTAACAAATGTGTTGCTCATAGTTAATGTAAATAAATACAGTAACAAATGTGTTGCTCATAGTTAATGTTAGTAAATACAGTAACAAATGTGTTGCACATAGTTAATGTAAGTAAATACAGTAACAAATGTGTTGCACATAGTTAATGTTAGTAAATACAGTAACAAATGTGTTGCTCATAGTTAATGTAAGTAAATACAGTAACAAATGTGTTGCTCAAAGTTAATGTAAATAAATACAGTAACAAATGTGTTGCTCATAGTTAATGTTAGTAAATACAGTAACAAATGTGTTGCACATAGTTAATGTAAGTAAATACAGTAACAAATGTGTTGCACATAGTTAATGTTAGTAAATACAGTAACAAATGTGTTGCTCATAGTTAATGTTAGTAAATACAGTAACAAATGTGTTGCTCAAAGTTAATGTTAGCAAATACAGTAACAAATGTGTTGCTCATAGTTAATGTAAGTAAATACAGTAACAAATGTGTTGCTCATAGTTAATGTAAATAAATACAGTAACAAATGTGTTTCTCATAGTTAATGTTAGTAAATACAGTAACAAATGTGTTGCTCATAGTTAATGTAAATAAATACAGTAACAAATGTGTTGCTCATAGTTAATGTAAGTAAATACAGTAACAAATGTGTTGCTCATAGTTAATGTAAGTAAATACAGTAACAAATGTGTTTCTCATAGTTAATGTTAGTAAATACAGTAACAAATGTGTTTCTCATAGTTAATGTTAGTAAATACAGTAACAAATGTGCTCATAGTTAATGTAAGTAAATACAGTAACAAATGTGTTCATAGTTAATGTAAATAAATACAGTAACAAATGTGTTGCTCAAAGTTAATGTAAGTAAATACAGTAACAAATGTGTTGCTCATAGTTAATGTAAGTAAATACAGTAACAAATGTGTTGCTCATAGTTAATGTAAATAAATACAGTGACAAATGTGTTGCTCAAAGTTAATGTAAGTAAATACAGTAACAAATGTGTTGCTCATAGTTAATGTAAGTAAATACAGTAACAAATGTGTTGCTCATAGTTAATGTAAGTAAATACAGTAACAAATGTGTTGCTCATAGTTAATGTTAGTAAATACAGTAACAAATGTGTTGCACATAGTTAATGTAAGTAAATACAGTAACAAATGTGTTGCACATAGTTAATGTTAGTAAATACAGTAACAAATGTGTTGCTCATAGTTAATGTAAGTAAATACAGTAACAAATGTGTTTCTCATAGTTAATGTTAGTAAATACAGTAACAAATGTGTTTCTCATAGTTAATGTTAGTAAATACAGTAACAAATGTGCTCATAGTTAATGTAAGTAAATACAGTAACAAATGTGTTCATAGTTAATGTAAATAAATACAGTAACAAATGTGTTGCTCAAAGTTAATGTAAGTAAATACAGTAACAAATGTGTTGCTCATAGTTAATGTAAGTAAATACAGTAACAAATGTGTTGCTCATAGTTAATGTAAATAAATACAGTGACAAATGTGTTGCTCAAAGTTAATGTAAGTAAATACAGTAACAAATGTGTTGCTCATAGTTAATGTAAGTAAATACAGTAACAAATGTGTTGCTCATAGTTAATGTAAGTAAATACAGTAACAAATGTGTTGCTCATAGTTAATGTTAGTAAATACAGTAACAAATGTGTTGCTCATAGTTAATGTAAATAAATACAGTAACAAATGTGTTGCTCATAGTTAATGTTAGTAAATACAGTAACAAATGTGTTGCACATAGTTAATGTAAGTAAATACAGTAACAAATGTGTTGCTCATAGTTAATGTTAGTAAATACAGTAACAAATGTGTTGCTCAAAGTTAATGTTAGCAAATACAGTAACAAATGTGTTGCTCAAAGTTAATGTTAGTAAATACAGTAACAAATGTGTTGCTCATAGTTAATGTAAGTAAATACAGTAACAAATGTGTTGCTCATAGTTAATGTAAGTAAATACAGTAACAAATGTGTTGCTCATAGTTAATGTAAGTAAATACAGTAACAAATGTGTTGCTCATAGTTAATGTTAGTAAATACAGTAACAAACGTGTTGCTCATAGTTAATGTTAGTAAATACAGTAACAAACGTGTTGCTCATAGTTAATGTTAGTAAATACAGTAACAAATGTGTTGCTCATAGTTAATGTTAGTAAATACAGTAACAAATGTGTTGCTCATAGTTAATGTTAGTAAATACAGTAACAAATGTGTTGCTCATAGTTAATGTTAGTAAATACAGTAACAAATGTGTTGCTCATAGTTAATGTTAGTAAATACAGTAACAAATGTGTTTCTCATAGTTAATGTTAGTAAATACAGTAACAAACGTGTTGCTCATAGTTAATGTTAGTAAATACAGTAACAAATGTGTTGCTCATAGTTAATGTTAGTAAATACAGTAACAAATGTGTTGCTCATAGTTAATGTTAGTAAATACAGTAACAAATGTGTTGCTCATAGTTAATGTAAGTAAATACAGTAACAAATGTTTAACTAATGAACCTTATTGTAGTGTTATTAAATAAGCTGTATAATATTAAAGAAAAAAATAACAACATAAATAGTCACACAAACAAAGATACTTATTTGATTGTTCACATTACTTAAAATATATGTAAAAGAAAATATATGTAGGAGTTTAGCTGACCAAAAGAAAAAAAAAGCCTGCTCCATTGAGCAGCAAATGAACCGTACCATTTCTTCTGAAACACTCTCAGTGTACAAAGAAGCATTTGCAGCCAAAGAATGAAGGATTCCTAGAAAGCCAATATAGATACATTTAGAAATATATACCAACACACTCATATTTTAGCCCCACGCGTGGATACGTTTCCGCGTCTCATGTGCATGTGAAGAGATTTCCACAAATCAACATGATCTTGAAACTGAGATGTTCTTTTGAATCAGTTTGAGTAGATTGTATCGGTTCTGTTGTTGCTGTGGCGATGACAATGGGAATGCGTGAGAGTGTGTACCTTCCCCGGCTGCTTCTCACTGACCAAACATCCTGGACACGGCACACATGCAGAACAACAAAGTGGGAGTTGGCATGGGGATGACTCGGTGACCTCCCAAGAATTATGAGCACAATATATATATTTGATAGCAATGAATACTTTCAGCAAAAATGCGTTAAATTGATCAAAAGTGCTACTTAAATAGACTTCTATTTAAAATAAATACTGTTCTTTCTATTCGTCAAATAATCCTGAAAAAAAAAATGTAGCACAGTTTACAAAAAATATGAAGCGGCACAACTGTTCTCAGCTTCGGTAATAATCAGGAATGTTTCTTGAGCAGCAAATCATCATATCAGAATGATTTCTGAAGGATCATGTGACATCAAGTGTGATAATATTTCACTTGTATTTTTCATCAAATAAATGCAGCCTTGGTGAACATTAGACACTTCTTTCGAAAGCATCCAAATCTTTTGGGGCCGCAAATTATTTGAAGCCCTTTTCACACAGTAATCCTGGTAAATTACTGTAAAATTCCCAGAACGACTTTTCCGGTAAATACGCCGTAAATGTGCTGTTCACACAAGCAATGGTGTTCCATCTTTTTCACCAGTAAGAGATCATTCACACATCAGTACTAAAATAATCTCTTTAGTTTCACTCTCTGTCCGATTTGACACGATCGGTGCAGAACGTGGCTTTGCTCTTAAAAACACGAGACATAATAGTTAGTATAGTAAGCAATAGTTTGATTAATGGAACAGAAAGAAGGGACTGGAGAAGGACGGTCAGACGTCTGTCTAAAAACAACCAGCTGACCATAAACAGCTCCGACAGAGCTTCAGCATCGGCCCAAAGCTGATTCTTCCTTCAAAACTTCAATCTGAACAAACATGAAACTCCACTTCCTCTTGTGCACAATGCAAAAAATGCATTTCTTACTCAGTATTTTTGTCTTGTTTCTAGTCTAGATATCTAAAAAAAAATTAAAACAAGATGCATTTACAACTAAAACGACATAAGATATTATGTTTTGTCTCTGGAGAGAGAAAAATTAAGTTAGTTTTTGCTTAAAACAAGCATAATTATCTGCCAATCAGATAAGAAAAATAATAGAGTTTCCGTTTGAATTAAGATTTTCTTTTTTTAAATCCAACTAGCAGATAATTTTGCATGTTTTAAGGAAAAGCTCGCTTAATTTTGCTTTTTCTTTCCAGAAAACAAGGCACAATATCTTACGGCATTTCATTTGTCTGGTAAACGCATCTTGATTTAAGAATTTTTAGAGGTTTGGACTGTAAACTAGACAAAAACTAAGTAAGAAAAGCATTTGTTGCAGTGCAGAGGCAATGATTATGGGAAATATTAGCGTTCAATTTTTTTCTTTATCATTTTTACTTATTTGTTCTCAGTTGTCTATCCCAACACCACATGCTATTTTTCACAGTCAAAACGTAGAGACAGCATCATGCCATCCATAAAAATAGTCCTGTATTTCACAAGAAAAGAACATAATCAATCCTAGTTTAACTTTTAACTAAAATAACTCGTGTAGCTGATCAGAGTCATATGCTCGTTTATAAGTTTGTTGGTTTTTGTGCAATAATTAAGCTGATCCAGTACATATGGTTTGGTGTGGTTTCAGTAATGTATTAATGAGCATTTATTGAGTAACCATTTTTGGAGTCTTTCCTCAGTGCAAGTGTGTTTGCAGATGATAAGGACGATGCAGACCACACCTAATTCTTTGCGTCTGGGTTGCCATGTTCTCCACACCTCCGAGACAACGAACCGAACGCAGCAAAAGATGCAGTTTTGACCCTTCCAGTTCAAAATGGAAATAAAGCAGAAATAAAGAATGAAAGTCCACCGAAATCTAAACCACCTCATGGACAAGTCATTAATATTGCATGATTCAATAGCCAGGCTTGCCACAATTGATAGGTTTCCTTGGAACATACAAGTACTGTTCCGAAAGCATCGTTTTAGAATGTCCTGTTGATTCTACATGAACTGATGAAGCTTCCAAATGAGATACAGTAATAATCTTGCAGCGAGCGAATGATAATGTTAAAATAACAAGATAAACGTGTAGTTAGCACCCACCCCGAGCTTTCCCCTCTCTCCAAGAGCAAGAGTACTGCAGCAGACCGGATGACATCACCACTGAGACGCAACACTGCAGTGTGTGTGTTTATGACCGCATCCGAGAGAGAGACGGAGCGAGTCTTTAAATTCACCTCTGCTGAGAAACACACATAGATGAAGGGGAAACACACAGAGAGGAATCGATTCATCAGAATAACTCTGCTTGCAGAGCAAACGGCAGCGAGAGCAGGTGCTGATGTACATTTCCCATGAATGAGGCGCCGTAAAATTCCGCTCAGTAACGTCTTTACAAGACGGAGAGCTTTCAGTTGTTTGAAATGCATGTTTTAGAATCGCTCTCGCTTCTTTCTTTCTCCACACCGGAAGTTCGGACGATGAACTGGATGCATCATCCAGGATCATAAATGAACAAATGTTGGTGTGTTCTGGACTGCACGCATCCAGAGCTAAACTATCAAGAGTGCAGTTCCTGTGAAGACTCTCATCCCGACTGAGAAATCTGCAGAATGCATAAAAACTATTTTTATAGGACCATTCCTGCTTTATATAAGAGGATCAGGTGAACGGATCACTGCTGTAAATATTTCATCAACAGAGAAAATCTGCTGGCTGTGATGTTAAATGAACAATGAATCCCTGAATTATAATTTCCTGAAGCAAATAAAGTAGAAATTTTTTTTTTTTTAAACTATAGCGTGCTGTCACACCTTTATAAGTGTCGTCACATTTTTAGCAACGCTTAATGTGTCCTTGTTGCGTGCATTTACTATGGTAAATCAATTAACTAACGCTACAACCCTAGAGTAATTGTTCATTAATATTGCTCAGTACATTTTTGTGTAATTGTAACGTTACAAGGATACATTAAGGGTATGTTTATACGACAGTTGTGTACTAAAAAAGATTTTCTTCACATTTTTCACATCGTCAAAACAACACGGATGTGTGAAAACGACTAGAAATGCTGTATCGTGCTGCCAGGCCAGTAGTTGGCGACGTTACTTTGTAAAGAAACTGAAGACTGAACGCTTAATACGCGTGTGCATGACGTCACCATTTCCACAAATTTGCTTTTTTGCAGTTTAAATGATAACAGGTATCGTTTCAAAAACGTACACTTTGAAACCAGTTTTCAAAAAACGTTGTTGTCGAATAAATGAACGGCCAAAACGCATAAAAAGTTTGCAATGTTTGTTTGCAATATATATTTTAAGGTGATGTTGTTACTGTGTAATTATGCATTTAAGTGCAGAGTAATATTAATGTACTTACTATAGGATTAGGGTTAGGAATAGGGTTTGGTTTAGGGCCGGTTGCATGTAATTATGCATAATTTACTGTTATTACTACAGTGAAATAGTGTTAAGAATATTCAGTGTCCCCAATAGTATTTGCATATTTAAGCTTCATCTTAAAGTCTGTGAATTGCATTGCATTAGACAACAAAATATCAAACCTGTTTCATCTTTGTTGATGTCAAACATGAGTGAAAGTGCAGTGTGATGAAACACTTGAGGAGAACTGACTTCATACATCCACTAGAATCACCTCGACATCATTTGGCTAAAAGAATTTGTTTGCAGAAGCCACAATGTTTGATATTTTAAAAAGAAAGTCAAACATTTTATATGTTATTTAGGTGTCCAAATTTTGGGGGGACGAGTGAAATTTGCATTAAAGAACGAATAAAATGCGAGTTTTCCTGTTATTCTGGTAAAGATGAAGGTGATTTCCTCTTTTAAAAGTAGCCCGATCGAGCAGAAAACAGCAATTTATAAACCAAGTGCAAAAGTTTTTCTGTTCAAACACCTTAAATTGACAATTTGTCAAAGTCTCCATTAACAACTTCTTTTCTCTCATGTATAAAAGTGAATATTTTTTATCTTTAGTCTCTCTTTTTAAAATCCCATGCATATTCTTTATGGACATCATGTAAATAGTTATCCTTAGTACATTGTGTAAAGAATGAAAAATTGCTATCTTTAGGAGCTTACAACTGCTTTTATTGGTATAATCTAATGTAATCAGGTCGATTCTTACAAATTACACTTAAAAGCAGTTCATGTTACAAGAATTTTTAATTTACTTGATAGAACATTTTGGAACAATGCAATATAAATCATTTGTGAAAAAATATCACTGCTCATAATAGGTTTGGGTTGGGGTTCACAAGCAACATGCCCCCATATGGACAACAATGAAGTATTTTGGGGCAAAGGTAAGTTGGAGACACAGCGAGCTTCCAACAAACGAGAATCTTGGCAACATCCAAACACAACACAAATGAATCTTAAGGAAAGTTATACTTACTCCACAAATTATGGTGGTTGTTGGCATCCCCTTTCTCTCAGTCTCCTCGCTATGTCTTTGCCTCACTGCTTTCCTGTTACACTATCTGGGTGTAGGGGTCTGGGCACTGCCCCTTTCCCCCCGCACACACACACACACACTGGTGAGGGGATGGGTGGGGCTGGGGGCTTTGAGGCCAGAGGGTTTATCTCCAGAGGAATGCTGTCAATATCGACACACACACACTTCTAGCCAAAACTAGATAATGGCATAAGTCTTTCTCCCCATTTGTCCATTCTGTAGAGCGTTCTCGATCTGCGCAGACCTGCTCGATGCATTCTGACAAGCAAAGGGCCTTTCTGAATGAGCCTTAGGGAAAAGGACACATTATGTGTGTGTGTATGTGAGCTTTGGCACTGTTTCAGTCTGCAGAAGGACTTACAGTGACAAAGACCCTTGGAGGGGTGGGGTGGGGGGTACTTCAGGAGTACCAAGCCTGGTGACAATGGCCCAGACACGGATGGGGAGGGCATGGTGTGTGTGTGTGTGTGTATGAGGGGGGCCCGGTCTCTTTCAATAAAAGATCTGTCACTCCCAGGCTGAAAAGGCCCCTCCGTCCTCTCTCTCCTAGGCCCATGCTGGGAAAAGCACATCTATGCCAACGGTATGCACCCACATTAATGTGTGTTGCAGAAGTGGACTGAGAGAAAGTACATCTAGAACTCAGGTTATCAATTAAAATGGGGGAGTTTTATAGCGAACATCCTGGCATTGAGGAATTGGGATTGCCATGGTGATTCCCTTTCCAGGGGATTTATTACAATGGCAATGAATCACATGAAGAGTCAAGAGTGCTTTGATTCGTTCAAGATACAAAGGTGCAGTCACATTTACAGTGAGCTGTCTTGAGGAAAATACAGTCATTTCTGCTCGGTTTGAAAGCGACTTCTGCGTGAGGTTTGTTTCATACAGCTCTACACTATCAACAACAGACAACGGACCTGTTTTTGCATCCGTGACATTTCGTAAATTTGACCACAAAGTGGTCTTAAAATCCAGTCGGTTCAATAGGAATCCACGAATTTTGGCAAAAGATTTCCTTGCGCAGATTTCTCAATGGGTTCAAGTTTTTCAAGTGATTCTCTGCACTGACTAATAGAAAGCTGATTGGTTGGAAAATGACTGGTGTGAGCAGTGCTTCATGCGTTGATGCCTAAATTTCGCTAATGTGTTTGCAACTTTAGACTTTCGACGGCAATCTTATATGTGGTTGAGAGCACGTTATCAGTGTAATTAAAGGGAGAGTTCACCCTCAAATAAAAAGTAAGACATCATTTACTCACCCTGGTGTTGCTCCATTGCCATATGCCCTTCTTTCTTTTACCACAAAAGAATATTTAAAGAAAAAAGGTCCAGTTTGCATTAGTCCATGTTAACCAGCTTTTTAAAAGAGATGCAAAAGTATCATTTGGCACGTGCTGTTCTAGTTTGATGAAAAATAAATGAAATTTAATGTCTAGTTTAAAGAAATTCTAGACCTTGGCCGTTGGAGTAAATGATGATTTTCGTTTTTGGTTGAACTATCCTTTTAACAGTTACAGTGAGGAAAACTTTCAAGTGTAATACTTCTGAAAAAAGCTGAATATGAATCCAAAAACATATGTAGACATTATTATTCTTTGTTAGGCAAATTGAATGTTACTAAGTAAATGCTAAGAGGACACGGTAAAAAGGACCTAGTGCAAGCCAATCAATGACGCTGCATTTGTCAATCGTAACTAGTATAACTAGTACAAGGAGCAGGATTATACCGTTGTGCATAGCTGCAATGTTACATTGTCCGAATGTTCTGTATCCATTTCATCTTACAGCACCCAGAAGCATGACAGGAGTGCACCATGGAAAGTAATGTTCCCATACTTTTCATAGTTCCTGTGGGGTAGTTGATTGCAATGCTAAACATGGATGTCTTAACATACATTGCTTACAGGTACGGACACTTTCGGGAAATTTTGGACAGTTTCTGGAAATTTACCGGAAATTTTCCACCCCTTAGTATCCCTGCTCATAAACACATCAATGAGAAACTGTTACATAGTTTCATTTTTAATTTTTTCATCATTTAGCAGACGCTTTTATCCAAAGCGACTTACAAGGGGAGCAATTAGGGGTTAGGTGTCTTGCTCAAGGGCACTTTAGTCATGGTATTGAAGGTGGAGAGAGTGCTGTTCATTCACAATCCCCACTTTCAATTCCTGCCGGCGTGGGAATCGAACCTGCAACCTTCAGATTAGAAGCCCATGTCAGTTTCGAGCAACAATGTGATGAAAAGTTCTATTTTGTCTCTCATTAATAGATCTGCACACACAATTAATCTCGACTTGAACATGGAAGCGATACTCTAGAAGTCGGAACCCAGCAATCCATCAAATTCCATCGCATTATAATTCACTTTGAGGGCTGTATTCCAATATCCCGATTCTTGACAGACTGTTCTAAATTTCTTGGAAATGTGAATATATAAAGGTTGCTTTCTGTAGGCCACTGAAATCACCTCCACCCTCTCTATCCAAATGCAAAAACTTATTAAAAACGTATACATTTATTTTAACCTTATTTCAGATGATTCCTTAAACTTGCATGAATCATGCTGAATGAAGTTCTCAATAAATAAAGCCAACCTGTAGTCAGCCATGCAGTCAGCAGCATTCAATACTGTGAACCACCAAATCCTCCTCTTTACTCTCAATGAAGTAGACATTACAGGCTTAGAATAGAAATAACCAGATATCATAAAAAGGATCTGCTAGATCTCCACACCAACTACCCATTTGTGTTCCACGAAGATTAATACTTGTATCCTGACTTCTTACCAAAATGCTTAGTAAAGTTATCACCTGTAAATGTTTGTGAGTATTTGTGCATGGATAAAAGCCCATCATCTGAAGTGGAACTTACTGAAAACCACACTATTCTACTTCCCAGCCAAGAAGCATCCTTGCCAAGACCTCGTCATAGACAACACAGTCATTTCCCCACACATAAAGCCAAGAATCTTGGCACCACACTGGACAACGGTCTGTCATATACATCCTACATAGTATCCAAACTCTCAGAAGACAATGTACCTTTAGGAATACAAAAGCTCATCTGGGGCAGTACCCACAAAAGGACATCTTTTGTACCTTATTCCCACCTAAAAGTTTCAATGTAGTACTTTATTGGTAAACTGTAAATCCTAACACTCAAATTACTGAATTGGTTTGAGTAGGACAAACACAAACTAAACAAATGAGTATTTAGAACTTTCTTTTTCTTTTGAGTTCACAGCACTAACATATTTGGAGTAAACTTAACTGTTTCATTGTTTAGAGTTGTATGAACTCATTTCTTTTAATTTAGACTAACTTAAGTTTAACTGAAACTGGGCTGGGATTTTTCTTCCCAAGCATACTTTGCCCATGGCACTCGAAAGGAAGAGTAAATGCTAAAATTAAGCTTTATATGTTTTTTTGAGTAAGATTAATGGTAAGGGAGATTTTTGAATATCTTAACTCATTCAACTTTGAGTTCTGACAGCTTATGAGGGTTTACAGTAAAGTAAATAACTCATTTGATTTGCAAGAACTCAAAATAAAAACATTAACTAAATCTTTTATGATAATTGCTATCAAATTGCATAACTACTAAGTACTTCAAGTTAGAAGCAATTAACCTGCATGAGTACTACCATCTCAAAACTTGATAGTTCTGCTTACTTAAAATTGGGAATATCATAACTAGTTAGCCCAATTTATAGTGGTTCAAAGTGTACATATTACTATTTTAAGGTACTAATGTGCACATTTCAGGGGTATATAAAGTACAAAGTTGTGTTACTGCCCCAGATACAAGCTGTTGTACCTTCAAAATGTTTGCAAGATTTTATGACAATGTGTACTCAATACAGTCTTTCTGCAGACTCAGAGCTTTTCTTTCTAGACAAGCTGCTCAGATCATAATTCAAATCCTGTCCAGTCTCTCAGTGCAACCTCTGCTGATCATCCAGAACTTTGTTGCTCAGCTGATACTGAACCAAAATATTCTATTCTAGGTAAAAGGAAATTTACACAAGGCAGTCAGTGGACAAGCATCCCCCTAAATCTAGTCCATGCCAATGTGTTAAATTTGACTAACTTCCAAGCCTTATCTTACACAGTGCTAAGCATCTGGTAGGTCCTGGTAAGGAGTTAACTGTTTAATGGTCAGACAGTAAATCATCTGTATCCAGATTGCACAAACTATGGATGGTCACGACTTCCTCCATGTTCTTCTTTACACCAGAAAGAGGAGCGAAAGGGGCTGAGGTGACGAGTTTTGATCCAGAATACTTAGACTAATTAATCCTGGTTTAATCTTCTTCAGAATTATCAGGTGTCTTCGCAGTTACAAAAAGCAACCATATTTTGTAGATAATGTTTTGAAAACCTTACCTTTATGTTTTCCAAGCATCTTTTAGGTGGCTGGCAGAGAGTGATGCTTCACAACTGTTTCCTGTTTTGTATTCCAGCATCATGTTATCATCAGTTGAGCGTTGCTGCCGATCACCTAACCCAGGGGTGTACAATCCTGCAGAGTTTAGCTCCAACTTGCCCCAACATATCAAGTTTTTTAGTAATCCTGAAGACCTTGATTGACTTGGTAAAGATGTGTGCAACTGTGGTTGGAGCTAAACTCTGCAGGATAGGAATTTCTGTTCAGGAATGATAAAAACTCCAGCTTGAAATACATCTACTTCTACACCTCTACCTGTTATCCACATCCAATATCCATACACTGCTTCTTAAAGACAAGTATGCAGCACAAGCTAGCCAAGATTTGGAATCATGAAAGGTTTGCCACATTAGGCCCTGTTTCCATCTGGTATTAAGATGCGTTTTGGTCGATCAAATCACCTGGTGTTTTAATCCGTCTTCTTTGTCCACTTTCAAACACTTCTGTCCTGATTTCTTCAAGGGGAGGGTCTATGGGCGGGTAAATGTATGTTATTTTTCAGATCTTTAGATCTAATGGACAAAATAACCTCACGCAATTTACATATGAATGTGAATGGAGATGACAGAAAAACATACAGAGAGCAGCAGCTTTCGTTTCTGCTCTGACAGCTGCAAGACCAGCCGAACGCGGTGAGCGTGTGTTAGAAATCAGGAAGGGTGAGAGAACATTGTGCTTGGTACGTGTTTTCGTCTTCAAACCAAATTTGGGTGTTCAGCTGACAAAGTTTAAATCCCATCTGGCTAGCATGCTTCCCATGTTTCCTCATTAGGTCAGTAGGCAGAGAATAAGCGGTCTTTCGCGGCCGTTCGAACACATTCGACCCCATAATCGTCTACACTACAAAAGCAATCCGCTCAAATTCATTTTCGACAACCTCTGGAAGTGGTCGAAAGTGGACAAGCTCAAAACATTTCAGACTCCATTTACACTTGTATTTTTGTCCACTTGTGAACCGATCGACCAAAACGCATCTTATTACCAGGTGTAAGCAGCGACAGAGATTGAACTGACAAGAAATAGAGTGTACTTTCCCCATTCAAGTGCTTTGAGGACATCTTGATCCATATATTTTTAGAGGGAATAAGACAAATATTCTGATCGTGGTCTTTAATTGTAAAGAATAAAAGCTTCGGATGAGGAATGTGTCGTACGATTACCTCAGCCTGAAGGTAAGCAAGACTAAAAATGGTAAATCAAGAAGGTATGACTACAGGCAGACATCCTCCTTGGTCCTGCTGTCATCTCATCCTTTATTTACAGTACTTTATATAGACATTTTACCAGGCTTGGCTGACACACAATCCATTCCACCAAAAAAATATTCTTAAACACTGGACTACTTCATTAATTAGGTTACTCTGGGAAAGATTCTGCAGAATAAAAGCAGTAAAACCAACCAACACACAAACAAACAAACATAATGGGAGGTTCTTCGGAAGCAAGCAAGGCTGAGAGCCAAGCATAGCAAGCACACCTGCCAAGTATCCTGCTAGTCAACACCCAGTCCTTGTGAGACAAATGGGGCCTAATCAGGACGAGAATGAAATACTGGGATGTTAAAGACTGCAGCATTGTCTTCCTGATCAAGACATGGCTGACTTCCTTGATCTGCAACCCTTGATGGTGTATTTTAAGCAGGACATGGATCCCTGGATCAAAGTCCTTTCTTATCCCTGGCACAACATTCCCATCAATCAATTATAGCCCCAACCCTTTCCCTTAGCTCAACTGAAACAATATCAAATCAGAGAGAATTATGGCGAATAATAATATTGTTCAAGCCACTAAACTCAAACCTTATCTTACCACTAAAATCTGATAGCAATCTTGTTTCAGGACAAAGTCTCAGGATAATGTAGGAATACTTACGTTAGGCCTGGACCACACAATATAGTGAGTTCACGCATTCAGTGTTCATCACTAGAACTGAACAACTGAATCAAACAAACTGAAGGGAAAAGGCGTGGTCCTTTTTAATAGAAGTTAGTGTGACAATACAAACACCCTCTGCCAAACCTGGTGAATCTCCCCTAAACATCCCTAAAATGTATTGTTCTGTCCATACAACTGTTCATCCATCCATCCATCCATCATCCATCCATCCATCTGTCCGTCTTTCCATCCGTCAATCCATCCATCCATCCGTCCGTCCGTCCATCCATGCACCCGTACATCCAAGCATCCATCCATCCATCCATCTGTCCGTCTTTCCGTCCGTCAATCCATCCATCCGTCCATCCATGTATCCGTCCATCATCCATCCATTCATCTGTCCGTCCATCATCCATCCATCCATCTGTCCGTCTTGTCTTTCCATCTGTTCCATGTATCCGTCCATCATCCATCCATTCATCTGTCCGTCCATCATCCATCCATCCATCTATCCATCCGTCCATCCATCCATCCGTCCGTCCATCCATCCATCCATCCATCCATCCATCCATCCAAGCATGCGTCCATCCATGCATCCGTCCATCATCCATCCATTCATCCGTCCGTCCATCATCCATCATCCATCTGTCCATCTTGTCTTTCCATCCGTCAATCCATCTGTCCATCCGTCCGTCCATCCCTGCATCCGTCCATCCAAGCATGTGTCCATCCATGTATCTGTCCATCCAAGCATCCATCCATCTGTCCGTCTTTCCGTCCGTCAATCCATCCATCCATCCATCCATCCAAGCATGCGTCCATCCATGCATCTGTCCGTCCATCCAAGCATCCACCCATCCATCCATCTTTCTGTCTTGTCTTTCCGTCCGTCCATCTAAGCAAGCGTCCATCCGTCCATCGATGGATCTGCCCATCCATCAATTTGTCTACTTGTCCACCTGACTATCTATAGATCACAATATCTGTGCACTTTATAACAAGACTTCTAAAAATTACATTTATATTTTTCCATTAAATATGCAATATGGATTTCTATTTCTTTTATCATTAAATCTAATCTTCTAATGATTGAGAAATTGTTGTTGTTCTAGAGGGGAACATTAAGACAACATTCTTTAAATATCAAAACATATAATTCAATGGTTTTTGAGGTTTTTGACTTTTGGTTTAGACCCTTGTGAAAAGAAGTGCACTCAATTGTTTAAAATCCTTAACCTTTTGTAAGCTCTTATTGGGTGATTTGTACATTTCTAATACTTCATTGGGGTGTTTAAGTTTCGCTGATTGATACCTTGGCAAACGGCTAATAAAAGGGACTGGATAGAACAGAACACAATCTATCACTCTTTCATTGTTTCTATAAAGAGCTCTTTTTCAACAAATGTTTCATATGGCTAAAAGAACAACCTCTTACACACCTCACGTCACACACTGTATGTAACATGAACATTCAATAACGCACAATTATCCATTGACAGACATTTACCTAAGAAAACAGTAAATTCATTTTTTAAGACATAAGAGCAAGAAAACATGACATTGCTTGATATATGTGACATGAGTCAATCGGTGTTCATAGTACATATCAGAGAACTTTAATTTTAATAATGACTTCTAAATCTAAACCTACCTTTTATACTTTAGAATTTAGGAAAAAATATGATCAAAGAAACACATACACAGGTATACACAAATGGTTCATTAAGGACAGAATAATATTATTTGTACAGACTTAAACCATGTCTACACTGGAAGTGACCAATGTTGGATCATGCAGCAATGAAACGTTCTGGAAAGCTGCACACCAAAAATCATCTGTGAGCTTCTTCTTTTTTTTGCATGGGATATTGTAGAATTTTTACACATAATACATAATTGCTAGAACAGCTTTTAGAAATATGGTTAGAAAATGAAAGATGAACTTTACTTTAGATGGGCAGTAACTAACCTTGATGTAAAAATCAGAAGATATTTTAATAAATGCTTAAAGGGTCAGATTATCCAATAATGAAAATGATCCCATGAATGAGTTATCTTCTTTCAGACGAACACTTGGAGATATATTTACAAAAATCCTGGCTCTTCCAAGGTTTATAATGGTAGTGAATGGCGGGGTCTGATTTTGAAGCAAAAAAAAGTGCATCTATCCATCGTAAAAGTAATCCAGATGGTTAATCGAGGCCTTCTGAAGTGAAGCGATTGGTTTTTGTAAAAACAAACATATTTAAACCTTTATTAACTATAATATCTAGCTTCCAGCAGCCGACCGTACACATCAATTTGCGGTGGAAGAGTGACCTCTGACCCGACACATGACGTATTGACGAGCACAGTGGAGAGAGCAAAACAAAACACCGGTCACGAAGTCTAAAACAAGAATTTTAAAGAGAAATGTCGGAGGATTTCAATATAAGAGAAGAGGAGTTTGAGTTTGTTGCACAGCTCTATTTGTTTGAGCCACGAGAGGCGTCTTGTGGTGCAAGTTGACTTGGGTAGTATGTGTCTGGTCTGTCGGAAGCTAGTTATTTTAGATTATAAAGGTTTAAATATGGGTATTTTTCTGACAAAAACCCATCACTTTGCTTCAAAAGGCCTTCATTAACCCCCTGGAGCTGTATGGATTACTTTTACGATGGACGGATTCACTTTTTTGGCTTCAACACCCCCCCCCCCCATTCACTAGCATTATATAGCTTGGAAAAGCCAGCATATTTTTAAATATATCTCTGATTGTGTTCATCTGAAATACAATAGTCATATTCACCCAGCTATGATGGCTTGAGGATAAGCAAATCATGGGATTTTTTTTTTTTTTTTTTTTTTTTTTTTTTAAACCAAAACATGTAAAATGTGGATTATGGAAAATCCTTTAAGTAACGATGACCAGTTACAGGAAGATAGACTTCCCATTATTCATTCATATAAATTTTATCCAGTAATCTTTGATGTTGATTAAAAAACAATCCACAGACTATGTGTGGCTTACTTCCAGTGTAGACATCTTTCAGCCTCTAAAAAAAAAAGTGTCATATTCTTTTGCATATTGTGTATTGTGCTTGTTTGGATAGATAATTTAGTTTTTAATATAGGGAAGAGTGGGGTAAGATATGCCACTTTGTGGAAAGTTTTTAGGATGTCTGTTATTAAAAGAAATTGGTAACACTTTACAATAAGGTTCATTAGTTAATATGAACTAATAATGAAATACACTTATACAGCATTTATTAATCTTTCTTAATGTTAATTTCAACATTTACTAATACGTAATCAAAATCTGGTCAACATTAGTTAATGCACTGTGAACTAACATGAACAAACAATGAACAACAGTATTTTCATTAACTGACGTTAACAAAGATTAGTAAATACAGTAACAAATGTGTCGCTCACGGTTAGTTCAAGTTAGTTAATACATTAATTAATGCTTAACTAATGAACCTTATTGTAAAGTGTTACTAAGAAATTAGAATAAAGCGTCAATCACATGCAGCCAACTCTCTAAAAAAAGAAAAACTCATGTGTCAAGTGAAGGTTTAGTTGATTTAAAGGTGCAATATGTAAAAATATTTTCGTTATATATTTTGTTCAGTTGAGTACTTACAATATCCCAAATGTTTCCAACTATTTGTAAATCATGAGAAAATTACGATTTCAACCACGGCTCTGGGACGTGTGCGGGAATAGCCTGTCAACGAAGTCATATCGCCGTTAGCCTCGGTTTCCGCTTTTACTGCAATAGAATCCATGACAATATAGTCTAATGGACAAATGTGGAAACAGTAGTTGTAGCAGGCAACTTTTTTCAAGCAACTAGCTTGTTTCGCGCAGTCGTTGTGGAACACAGTTATTCTTTACAGTTTGTAGCTGCTTCTGTCAACAAAGACGAGTCCCATAAATGTAAACGTCAACCAATTTAGGCATTTCCTAAATGGAGAGAACTTTGCGACAAACTTCAACTAGACAGAGACGGCGATCTTGCATGTGTTTTAATAGACAGGTGAGGAACTCTCTGGATTCCTTTACTGACAGAAAACTTGTGATTATTATATCGATCAACAGTGTTCGTCTTTTTGTTGGAATGTCTTGTTCTCGTCTGTGAATTTGATGTGAAAAATGGTGAGGTGATGTTCACTACGAACACTTCAAGGCATGTTATGAACTGTTGGCTGTAATTTAGTTTTATACTGTGGCTTTAGTGAAATACTGTCACTACATCAAATGTGTCAAATGCCAAAACTGCGTATGAGTTCATTCTGTACGACTACTGTTTATTAAGGACAGCGTTATTGCATTTGCTTTGTTGACATTGCCGTACACTTCACCCGACGTGATAAACAATGGAAATTAATACAGTGTTATTCATAATCAGCCTTTTTGCAAATGATGTTCAACTGTACTTTTACTAAGATTGTTTTGAACACATAAAACTGAGCAGCGTTATCACACCAATGATTGGACAAATGCAGTAACATCTATGAAAAGTGTTAAACCTCGCTTTACTTGCGGCTAATTCATTATAATGAAATAAAATCACGTCATCAAGCGCAACATTTATAAAACTAAAACATTACCTCATGAACATGATTTCTGATTCCCATCTGATTGATTTAAATCAGCGGTGGAGTTGAAGACGACAGTTCCCATAATTCAAGCTACGGCGTTGTTGTTGTTGCTGTTTTGATTGTACGCCCTCTAGCGGCCAAAAAGTTTACATATTGCACCTTTAATGGAGAATATGAGAATAAATAAACAATTCACATTTCAAATAATAATAATAATAATAACAAAAGCATTTTCTTTTTTTTTACAATTTAAAAATTATAGTACATCCCAGTCTTCTTTTGCGGCATATTATTCACATTTCCAGTCATAAAAAAAAGTTTCATATAGTATTTCTAATACTAAATACTGATTCTAACTCTAATACTATAGCAGGGTTTCAAATACTAATCACTACTTTATTATTTTTTCGTAAATTTGACCTGAAATGTAGAAAAATTACAAAAAAAAAATATACGATAGACTTCTGAATGTGTATGCATATTTGCACAAATTGCGCTGTGACACATCTTACCCACAGTGACACATCTTACCCCACTCTCTACATCCACGATTCAGATTTATGATAAGAATATAACTTGGAAATGGGGCTTTAATCCAGCTCAATACATAGAAAATCTGGAGACTTACCTGAGTCACAGATAGTCAAAGCATCGTTTAAACAGAAACACTAACACTACACTAAACATCAAATCCACAACACAACACACATACTATGAAATGAGCACTATCACAACACATGAACACATACACCACAAGCACAGATGTGAAACAAAACACAGATGAAACAAACTGAACCTCACTCACCACTCAGATTCAGCTCTCACTGCACAACATGGAAAGATGTGGATAATGTACGGACATTAAAACACACGTCAGTGCATGCATTGGTGTCTGGATACAAATGTGTTCACATGATAAAGTGTTTGTGAGTAACACATCGAAACATGTGAAAAGTACACTTAAGAACCCACAGGTAAAACAGGTTCATTTAGCCTTATTGTATCCTACCCATGTAGTAGTTTATGTTAGCAATGTGATGTGTTGATAATTTTTTTTTTTTTTTTGCCCGTGGACTCTTTTTATGCTTGTGTGAGTACACTTATAAACGCAAAAAAATAATCCACACATCACAAAAACGGAACTCAAAATCTAAACGGAAAAAAAAATAAAAATCTCAGAAAACGACTAGGTGAAACTCACACAAATAAACAAAAAAAACTTGTCCAGCCTGGACCACGACCACATCTACCGTTACTTAAAATAAAATCCAGCCCAACACCAAACAGTAATACGAAACTCTCAAATAAAACCACAGTTTTGTTAAACTGAACGTTACATAAAAACTTTATGGTGCTAAAATCAAAAAAATGTGGATGAAATTAGAACCACTACACCAAAAAACACTAACAACAATGACAGAAGCATATCTAGTGACAGATAACGTCCATATACAATATGTATATGTATATAAATATATATGAGAATAAAAATTTAGATATATGTTGCAGATATTTACTGTTTCATCATAGTGCCACACTCCCTGGCCATCCGGCAGCTCAGAGCTCACACTATTGTCCTGATCGATTAGCCAGCGATGAACGACGTGGGCCTAAAAGGACACACGACATAAACACAAGAAGCCATTAAATCTTCACACTTTTGAGGTCGAAAGAGAGAACGAGAGACAGATACAGAGAGAGCGACAGAGTTGGAAGAGAAAAGAGTCCCATCTATTTCTTAACATGAATGAATAAAAAAAGAGCCTTGAACGCTTGAATTAGTCAGTTCATATCATGAGAAAAGGCAGACAAACATGAATAAGAATGAGAGGAAAGTGCAAGAGGACAAAGAGGCACAAACAAATCCAGAGGGAAACTGATAGTTCAGAGGATATTTCTCATTGACGCATCAAAAAAACCCCACAATTCCTCTCAAGGAAGACGGTTCAGATCTCATTCATATGCATTTTACGTAAAATGTGGTTTACTTACGTTTGTACAGACACTAAAACGTACAATATTGACACACTGACAACATCTAAAAGGTTAGTGTTTAGTGAAATTAATCAGTTGATTCGATTGTATATATGATCAGTTAGATTATGATTTCAGTCGCATACCATCTCATCGAATGTTTTCTTGAACATTGGAGACGGGAGCTAGTTGCAGCAAACCCTTAAAAGGGACCGATAATGTCACAAGAAGTCTCCTGGTGTCTCCAGAATGTGTCTCAGATCATTTATCATAGCTTGTCAAATTTGCCCCTATTTGGGTGTGAGCAAAAAATAGGCAGCTTTTGTGTTTTCCCGTATATGCAAATGAGCTGCTGCTCCCGCACACTTTCCAGAAGAGGGCGGAGCTTTAACAGCTCAACAACAACAACAAAGCTGGAGAATCTCACACAGATAAAACGTCAAACGGTTGGAGTCATGAAGAAGTTAGAACTTTTAGAATGCAACCTCTTAGATGTTGCTATATAATCCCTCTAGAAAAACGCTGTGATTGTTGTGGGCAAAAATCCTTGATTATGCGGCACGTTTTCTTAAAAAATGCGATGGGATATTTTTGCAATTTTATGCGACGAAAATGCGGGAACTTGCAAAAACTGCGGTTTGATGCAAAAGCGGAAAAAACACCCTGTTCTCACTCGACTACTACCTTCATGTCAAGAGTCGTTTCTGATCGTTTCCGTCTGCGGTCCGACACGCAAAAAATAATTTGCCCCCACTGTCATGTGACACACCGGGAAACGCTCTTTTGTGCTTATTTTTGTTGGCAAATGAGAATGATCTGCGTGCTTCATCACGGTTTCACCGCGGGGTTTGCAGACGATGTTCACGTCGCGTAATTACGTCACTTCGTAAGGTTCCCATGGCAACAGGGGAAAAAATAACGGTGCTTTACTTGTGTGAAGTGAACGCAACATTTCTCAACTTTCTGCTAAGATACATGTGACTTTTTTGCAACGAAAATACGAAATCACGACTGATTGGCAACTGAAGTGCGGCGTATTTGAAAAAATGCGACCCACGCATAAATATGCGGACTGATTATGCATGAAATCAAGCGATCGCATAATCGCGTTTTTCTTGAGGGACTGTAATACTATCAACACTATATTTCCATTGTGCTCCCAACTGTGTTAATAGGAGGTGCCAGAATCTGAGCGAGAACTCAAATCATCACACCGGCATTGAATGGTTCGCACAGGTGTATAACATTTTACCTGACTATCTTCGGCACATTTTATTGGTCAATGAAATTCAACCACGATGTCCTCAGTGGCTCAGATGCCGGGAATCTGTGGAGACTCTTGTGTTCGTTGGTACAGCCAGTAACAGAACATTTGTAAATATTTTTTGGTGCAGACATTTGTACATCTCCAGCTGCTACAGCGAGTAAATTGAAACGGTGGACTGCTGCGGCTCACTCGGGGCGGTATCTATGCTAATGCCCCCTACTCTTACGAAAGGAAATCTGGAACCGCTCATTTGGAGAGGCTGCTTCTGATTTATGGGGATTATAAAAAAGGAGTGGGTGGATTTTCACCATTATAGGCAAGTTGTTTACACACCGTAGAGACATATCTGTGTTCAAACACCTTATAAAAGTGATTGTTGCATAGTTGTTCCCCTTTAAGTTAAGAAAAGCGTTATTGAAAAGCTGTAAATAAATATAACTAAAGGTTTTGTTGTAACCAGGCCCCGGTCACAGAATCTGACTGAAGACAATGTCAGAGAAATTCAATATATTGTAGATCAATGGTAATGCTAGGGTAATAAATAAAAGCATAAACATTTTTTTGCAAGGTCTCATAAGAGAAACGTTGGTGTTCTGACTTTTTTCACTGACAATTGATGCAAAACATGGAAGTAATTTCCGCCACAAGTGACCCCAGTTAGGACAAGCACAAAAAAAACAATTGTTTTTGCAATTGATTTGATCTCACAAATGACAGGGAACTGCGATGAGTACATATTACATAACAAAAAATTTTTTTTAAATGAGTTTATGGGATGTATGAAAAGAATTAGGTCTGATGAGAGTGTATTGATGTTTCTAGTGCGTTTAATCGCTCCAAAAATGCATATTTAATTTCTCATGAGCACAAGGCTGCGATCTATGGCACATTCATAACTTTTAGGAACAATATGTTCTTCTGCTGACGCACACCACCATCACCCGCCGTCATGCTTTTCTATCACGCGATATGCAAAGCACTCACACGCAATACGTTTCCTAACAGAAAGTCACTCGAAATACCCAAATTCTCTTACGCTGCAGACTCCAGCAAAGGACAGTCACAGTCAGCTAATAAGGTCGACGAGAGAACAGGACATGAAGTAGGGAGAGTTTAGGCTGCTGTTGATGAGGTGCAGTAAACAAGGGTGGGAAATTTTAGTTCAAATGTTTTGTAGGATGCAAAAAGTATGGCAAGAGTAGGGATATTTTCTACATTTGATTATTTCCATTGCTCTAAAAAACAAAACAAAACAAAAAACAGTAATATTTTTCTTTTTCTAATATTTTCTTCAGCATTATGAAGTCTCCAATATCTCCAGGTAGTTTAAAGGCATAGTTCACCCGAAAATGAAAAATTATCCCATGATTTACTCACCCTCAAACCAAACAAAAGAAAACACAGGTCACTAATTTGAAGTCTAAAACGAGAAGTTTTAAAGAGAAATGATATTTCGATATAAGTGAAGAGGATCTTCAGTTTGTTGCACAGCCCTATTTGTTTGAACCGCGAGATGTCCAAGCTTACGATACTCCTACATCCTGCGTCATACATCGGTCAGGAGTTACTCTTGTGGCGCAAGTCGACTTGGGCAGTGTGTATTTTATTTTACTTTATAAATGTGACAAGCAGGGCGGGTGAGAGCCATGAGGGACCGGCGCGAGGCCGGTGACATGACTGATAATGAGCGGCAGCTGCGCGCTACACCGGTCTCGTGTCTCTCACGGAGGAGCTCCGGAAACATAAAAGAGGAGTGACGACAGTGAAGGACGAGAGAGGACCAGGCCTGGATTTTATGTTGTGTTTTATTATGTTTATGTTGGCAGTTGCCGTGAGGAACTGCTGCCATTTTACTTTCGTTTTGTTGTTTGTTTACTTTGATATTAAAGTTACGTTGAATGTTCACTGGTTCCTGTCTTCCCATCTTACAAACTGTGTTACAATAAAGTTTTAAATATCAATATTTTTTTACAAAAAAAGGTCAAAAGGCCTTTATTAACCCCCTGGAGCCATGTGGATTACTTTTACGATTGATGGATGCACTTTTTGGGAGCTTCAAAATCATGCCCCCCATTCACTAGCATTATAAAGCTTGGAAGAGCCAGGATATTTTTTAAATATATGTCGATTGTGTTCATCTGAAAGAAGATACTCATTTACAGCTAGGATAGTTTGAGGGTAAATCATGGGACATTTTAAATTTTTTGGATGAACTATCCCTTTAAATATCTCAAAATCCAGGCAGCCCCAAAGTATGGAAGCTTGTTTTTGCAATAAAAAATGTAATTGCAACTTTTTATCAGACATTTTGGACTTAACTCGCAATTGGGAATTCTTATCTAACAATTTTGAGAAAAAAAGTTGTTTGAAGATGAAAGAATGCAATTGTGAGAAATAATGTCAGAATTGCAATAGATAAACTTGTAATTGCGAGTCCAAATTGTGAGATATAAACTTGGAATTCTGAGAAAAAAATTCAGAATTGTGAGATACCAGAATTGTGCAGTTACCTTTTTAATCTTTTGTTTTATTCTAGTTGAGCCAGAAGTTGTCATATTGCACTGTTCAAACAGATGCACCAAAAGGCTGCGGGGTTTACACTCTTTGGAAATTCACCCAACAAATGGCTTACTTTTAGTGCTGGGACAGGAGAGAAAACTTCACCAATACTGAAAATTCCTATTTAAAAAAAGAAATGCACTCTGTCTAGACTCCAAACAGGGACTATGACCATCATGTGAGCTATTTCAGGAGAGAGAAACAGAGTCAGCAACACCTGTACTGCAGAGAATGGTAACAATAGCCCTCTTACTCTTATGGACGTCCAGTAACACTGTAACACAGACATCATAAATCATTTCCTCGACGCAGTTCTGTTCATTAATCATGATATGTGCTCTGTTATAGCGCTGCACCATGCATATGGGTGGCGTTACAAGAACGTACGATAGAAATGTCAACCAGTAGAGATTGTACTCTACCATACCATGGGTCTGTCCCACAACAATCTATCCTAATTCTGTTGTTTAGATGCTGCCCACACGTCTTTCCTGAAAAGCTGTGAATGTTTTATCAGCATCACTCTAAGTCACTATTCCATTGGAACTGAGAACTGCTGCGATTATTATATGTCCTAAACAGATGCTGGGCATTTTTCAATCGACAAGAAATCTGTGTGGGCGGAGTCTCTCTGCAAGGGCACTGCACTCGCATCGCAACCAAATCAATCAAAAATCACAGCCAATCAGAAGGGTGAGTGGGCGGAGTCTCTCTGCAAGGGCACTGCACTCGCATCGCAACCAAATCAATCAAAAATCACAGCCAATCAGAAGGGTGAGTGGGCGGAGTCTCTCTGCAAGGGCACTGCACTCGCATCGCAACCAAATCAATCAAAAATCACAGCCAATCAGAAGGGTGAGTGGGCGGAGTCTCTCTGCAAGGGCACTGCACTCGCATCGCAACCAAAATCAAAAATCACAGCCAATCAGAAGGGTGAGTGGGCGGAGTCTCTCTGCAAGGGCACTGCACTCGCATCGCAACCAAATCAATCAAAAATCACAGCCAATCAGAAGGGTGAGTGGGCGGAGTCTCTCTGCAAGGGCACTGCACTCGCATCGCAACCAAATCGATCCAAAATCACAGCCAATCAGAAGGGTGAGTGGGTGGAGTCTCTCTGCAAGGGCACTGCACTCGCATCGCAACCAAATCGATCCAAAATCACAGCCAATCAGAAGGGTGAGTGGGCGGAGTCTCTCTGCAAGGGCACTGCACTCGCATCGCAACCAAATCAATCAAAAATCACAGCCAATCAGAAGGGTGAGTGGGCGGAGTCTCTCTGCAAGGGCACTGCACTCGCATCGCAACCAAATCAATCAAAAATCACAGCCAATCAGAAGGGTGAGTGGGCGGAGTCTCTCTGCAAGGGCACTGCACTCGCATCGCAACCAAATCAATCAAAAATCACAGCCAATCAGAAGGGTGAGTGGGCGGAGTCTCTCTGCAAGGGCACTGCACTCGCATCGCAACCAAATCGATCCAAAATCACAGCCAATCAGAAGGGTGAGTGGGCGGAGTCTCTCTGCAAGGGCACTGCACTCGCATCGCAACCAAATAAATCAAAAATCACAGCCAATCAGAAGGGTGAGTGGGCGGAGTCTCTCTGCAAGGGCACTGCACTCGCATCGCAACCAAATCGATCCAAAATCACAGCCAATCAGAAGGGTGAGTGGGTGGAGTCTCTCTGCAAGGGCACTGCACTCGCATCGCAACCAAATCGATCCAAAATCACAGCCAATCAGAAGGGTGAGTGGGCGGAGTCTCTCTGCAAGGGCACTGCACTCGCATCGCAACCAAATAAATCAAAAATCACAGCCAATCAGAAGGGTGACTGGGCGGAGTCTCTCTGCAAGGGCACTGCACTCGCATCGCAACCAAATCGATCCAAAATCACAGCCAATCAGAAGGGTGAGTGGGTGGAGTCTCTCTGCAAGGGCACTGCACTCGCAAATAAATGGATCGTTCATTAATATCACACCATATTAACATTATTAAAAATTCGCACTGAGTGACTGAAACAATCTTTGTAATAAAATAAGCTTGTTTGTTCACATTAAGTTCACACATTTCGAACATTCTTGTTTCCATTCATCTATTTTCAAGATCTGGGTTGAATTATCCATTGTCGCTTTCAGTATGGCTATAAACAGTCACGCAAAATGATATTCAAGCTCACAATAAATTCTTTTGATGTTAAATCTGTTGATAATACAGATTATCATAGTCATGCTTTTGAGTTCATTTAAAATAATTCAACAAAAAGTAGTTTATTAAATACACTGATAGTTCAGCTCAATACAAATAAATAAAACTTGTAATTGACTTTTTCTATTTACCTTATTTTTAATTCATATCATTTAGCATCCAAAAACTAAACTTTCTTTTAATTCAAACTTTATAGTAAATATTAATTTTAATATTCATATAAACCTCTACACGTTGACGGTGATTTACCACTGCAGAAAATGTATCTTATATATAATATTTTAAGTTTCTTATAGTCTTCCTCTTCCACTGTATGTTTAAAGGAAAGTACATTACAGATTTGTGCCTTCTGTACATTTTTTGGAAAGTGAAAACTAGTGAAAGAGTTGATGAAGATGCAAAAGGCCTATAATAAGATGATGGGGGAGGGGCTGAACAGATTTCTCCCTCATGAATAATTCAGTAGTGGAAGCCGCCAGCTCCTTGCAGACTTACTGCATCAGCAAACAGCGCAGAGGCACAGCAAGCTCACAAACAGAGAGATGAAGGGAGAGCTGCTGCAAGTTCCCATCTGCCTTTAGATATTCAAACTTAAAGTCTTCAAATAGAGTACCATTTGACAAGACATTACTTTACATTGAATATCAAACGTTAGCGTGGAAATTAACTGCTTTTATTCAAGTCAACAATGTTATTTAGCACATAAGCGCATTAATTTATACCAACAAAACGAATGTTTGAGTCACATAAGGTAGAAATATCTCTTTAAGGCAAGGTCATTTAATAACAGCTCTGGCTTGCATTCTTAACCACATGTCTTGGTAACAGATATGCACTTTTTATGACTTTTTTAAGGATGAGAGTGACCATGCATGTCATGAAAATTAAATGAGTGAATACTTCTACTGTAGCTATAACTGTAATGCTGGTCTAAGCATTGTTAGCAATGCATTATTATTCCAAATTTTTTAACTATTAAAACTTTTTTTTTTACTTATTCTTTAACTACAAGTACTAGGGATGCATGATAAATTGGTATAGGCCGAAATATGTTCATTTCTAATGCTATCGCAATGAGCCCGATGAGAAAATTTGGCCGATATATGTTAAAGCTGATAAATAATGAGACACTTTCACATGTGCACTGTTCACCATGATGGTTTTGAGTTGCTTCAAAAATTAAAATAAGTGCAAGTCTGTCATTAAGGCTACATAAAATGTAATTAAATTAAAAAAAAAAAAACTTAACTGTTTCTTTGGGACATGGCTATTTAATGGTGAGACTTTCGTTTTTGTAATCAGGTTCTGAAAAATTTTAATTTTAATTCAGATTTTTTTGGATAATATATCAGTTATCGGCTTTCAAATATAAAGAATTATTCGTAACACTTTACAATAAGGTTCATTAGTTAACAACGTTAGTTAATATGAACTAATAATGAACTGCACTTATATTATACTGCTCGATATAATGCTGTTTTTAACTTTCAATTAATAAAAAAATCATGAAAAATGTATCACCATTTCCACAAAAATTTAGCTTTGCCATAGCTCAGTTTGGCCGGATGGCGAGCTCTTGGAAGGGTTCTGGTCGTCTTCCATTTAAGGATTATGGAGGCCACTATGCTCTTAGAAACCTTAAGTGCAGCAGAATTTTTTTTGTAACATTAGCCAGATCTGTGCCTTGCCACAATTCTGTCTCTGAGCTCTTCAGGAAGTTCCTTTGACCTCATGATTCTCATTTGCTCTGACATGCACCGTGAGCTGTAAGGTCTTATATAGACAGGTGTGTGGCCTTCCTAATCAAGTCCAATCAGTATAATAAAACACAGCTGGACTCAAATGAAGGTGTAGAATCATCTCAAGGATGATCAGGAGAAATGGACAGCACCTGAGTGTCACAGCAAAGGGTCTGAATACTTAGGACCATGTGATATTTCAGTTTTTCTTTTTTAATAAATCTGCAAAAATGTCAACAATTCTGTGTTTTTCTGTCAATATGGGGTGCTGTGTGTACATTAATGAGGAAAAAAATATATAACAAAGAGTGAAAAATTTAAGGGGGTCTGAATACTTTCCGTACCCACTGTGTGTGTATGTGTATATATACAGTATATATATATATATACACTAGTCCATTAGATTAAAAACTAATCTGTAACAAGATTAACACTACAGTGAAATGTGAAGTAAATGTTTTTTTTTATTTTTTTTACAAAGTAAACTTTCAAGTTAGATGTAGAGCAGCACAAATTATTATCATATAATCAAAGGAAATGCTGACATTCTCAGACAAACAATAACAATACATGAGCAGAATATATATATAGGCTTACTATATGATTTCTATAAAAAGAAAGTGTTTAGACAGAACTAGCTGCATAAGAGCAGATGGTTGTTTGAAGATAAAAAAAAAAAAAGAGTTGCTGACAGAGGATGAGGAGTTTCCTGCAGCAGTTGTTTATGGTTTATCAATGACTTACAGAGGCGTGAGTCCTCCCGACACCCTGATCCAGCTCTCGCTCTCGCTCTTTTTTTTACATGAGGGAAGCCCGTCTTTCCCAAACTATTTTTATCAGGCACTGCATTAGCATGATAAAACATTGGCAGAAGAATAGACAGTAACAAAGAACCAAATGCATAGATTTTCAGAGCCTATTTTCATCTTTCCTTCCCTTTTTGCATGAGAGGCCTGGGTATTATTCATGTCAGAGCATCATAATTGCCTTTCAGACTAGCTCTTTTGTGCTAGCTCTTGAGCCTTAGCAATCGCTTTGAGTCTCGCTCTCTCTCTCTCACACACACACACGCACTTGCTCTCTTTCATTTAAATTCACAGACACACAGTGTACACACACATTTTATAAATGTTTTTGAATATACAGCAGAGCAACTCCATAAAATCAAGTTTGACATGCACTATTATTAAAATTTAATAAATTGTCTTAAACTCTGTTAATACACGCCATGAAATTATTGATCCATGATCGCGCTGTGAATGTGAAGGTAATTTGCTCTAACATTTAATCATTTTAATAATAGTTATTCTGACAACAGTTCAATTGACAAAGATTATTAAACGTTAGGGATGCACCGATATGAAACTTTTGGCCGATAACCGATAATTCTTTAAATTGGGAAACCGATAACTGATATATTGGCTGATAAATCTAAATCCAAATGTTTTTATAATTTTTGAGAGCCTGATTACAAAAATAAGTCATTAAAAGCGCAAACTCACAATTATAATGTTCTCATGTAGCTTATGTGACAGACATTCGCGGCACATGTTTCACTTAACTGTATTTTCCTTTTTGACATGATTTCAATCCTATTTTTAAGCAATTCAAAACCATCATGGTGAACAGTGCACATCTGAAGGAAATAATCCATTATTTATCCACTTTAATATATCGGCCAAATTTTAACGATAACGTTAAAAATGAACATATTTCGGCAGATACCGATATTGTGGCCGATATACCATGCATCCCTATTAAACGTTGTTAAAAATATATTGCTTTTAGTCCATGTTAATGAATACATGAACTAATGTTAACAGAAGACGCCTCACTGAAGACTTTATTTAAGATAAACATTAACGTATATGTGTATAGTGATGCAAATGCCTTTTCTCTGAATAAAATTATTCAGAAAAAAAAACACATCTCTTCCTAAGCATTCTCCCAGTTCTTTTGACCTTGCTGATACAGACTGCATGTACATGAAGAGCATTTCTAGCTGTCCTAAAGCACATCCATCAGCTGTTCTCCTCTTACAGTCATTCCCTCCCCAGATTACACACCCAACACACACACATTCGCTCTTCCATACCGGCAAAAACTTTTTTTTTTCCTGTCTAAATAGAATAGAAATGCATAGAAACACATCACTCCACAAAAAATACATTGCACTGCAGCAGTTTTGGCACCAAATAAACAGTTTTGCTCATATGAATTCTTAAACTCGAAATATTATTGATTAATTAGTTTCATTTTTAAAATCAGAATTTTAATCTTATTAAATCTAATATATATATATATATATATATATATATATATATATATATATATAATATATATATAATATATATATATATGAAAAGCTTAATCTAAATTTCATAACTCTATCTTCTGACAGACTTCTCTCTGGTGACGTATGATGGACATTTCCAATTTTTTTTACTGGAAGCTCGCATTGAGATCTGCATCCATACAATCGATGCATAAAAACAATCGGACACAATACAGTCGTTACTTCCGTTACGTCACAACTTCTTACCCTCTTACCCACATTTGAGGACTTGAAAATGTACCAAAAATATGGACTATATGTAACTCATGCTCGCGCTTGTGGTGACAGTTTTCCTAAATGAATAATGTTCAATAAATGCTGCTTTTTTAACATTTTGCAACACTTTCAAAATGTCCAATGATTGCTGCTAATAGCTCATTCGGTTGCATCCTGAACAGATTAACACGAATCTGGCAACGTATCTGTATCACGACAGTTCGGGAAATTAAATCCGGTGAGTGGCACTAAAAGGTTAATGATCTAATGCATTTGAAAAGAACATACCCTAAACCTAGCCAATAGTTTTAACAAAATCAAATGTGAAAAAACAAGCATTTTAGCTTGATTCTACAAGTCTTTGAGCTCTTTTATCATGACTTGTTTTCAGGGTCGGGGAGTAACGAAATACAGGTAACTTAGTTACGTATTTAAAATACAAAATTTGAGTTTGAAAACTGTGTTTCATTACAGTTTCATTTTAAATGGGTGGTAATCAGATTACAGTTCCATCTGAAAAGTGTTTTAGATTACCAAAGTGAGTTTTAATGTCATTTAAACAGCGATTGGTGATTCTCTGACTCTGACCGTCTGAAAATGAGGAGTTCAGTTTCAGCAACATTTTAATACTTTTAAGAGGGATCATAAAAAGGTTGTTATTTTTATTTAGTTCTGTCCTGAACAAGACAAAATGACTGAATTTATTAAAAAAATGTCAACTGAACTGTCCTGTCATGACCTGATGATCCACGACTGTTTTCATGTTTTGTGAGTCATTTTATAATTCACTCGTCACTGCAACTTTTTCTCACAATTTGTTTTTTTCCTCACAATTGTGAGTTTGCATTTCACAATTCTGACTTCTTTTTCTCAGAATTGCAAGTTATAAAGTGAGAATTAAACTTGCAACTTGACATTTTCTTGTCAGAATTGTGAGATAAAAACTCTCAATGATCTTTTTTGTGTTTGTTTCACACTTATTAGTATTCCAAAGTATTCTAAAGTATTTCGATTAAGTGACTAAACTTGAGTAATGTAACGAAATACGTTACAAATGACTTTTTAAAGCATGTATTTTGTAATCTGTAGTGAAATACATTTTAAAAGTGACCCACCCAGCCCTGGTTGTTTTTCACAATTCCCAATACCAAGCAAGTTTACTCTCTGAAAAGCCACATATTTAGCTGGTTGTCTGATGCGAACATCAAAATTACAAATCATGCACTCTGTTTTTGTGCAAAGATAAGTCTTATCAATCGATAATCTGCCCCTGTAATCATAACTTGCGTGAAAACGCCTCTAGGGTTCATTTCAGCTGGAAACTGCAGTGAATTCTACGCATATTGGAGTTCGTATTCTCAAAAGGCAGAATTCTGTGACCCAAAATAATATGGAAATTTAGAAGCAGCTACAATAGTGCATAGCCATGGAGTTCACAGACCCTCTCCTGTTACATAGAGCATATTGATGCATATTAATGGCCTGTGGGCTGCAGCTATTTTAGACCACTGCAATGAACTACAAACTACATCCATGCTTATCAGCATTTTTCTGCTCACCACTGAGACCATCATCACATAGACACTCATGCACACGTGTGAAACCCCATACACATGATACAATACCAACGAATGAATTACTTCCTGATATATCGGGCAGTTCGAGACACACCATCCTGGCAGAGAGAAGGATCTGATTTCCATGCTGACAAACACAATCAGCAACTTTCAGTGAGCAACCTCGCCCACCAGACACACACACACTGCAGATAAAATTCTTACCAACGTGACTTCAGATCTGTAGATGATATTCTTTTAGTAGGCAATCCTGATTGGACAAACACCTTTTACCTAACGAGATCGAAATGATTTAAACCGCTGGAGAATCAAGATCTGCAATGTGATCAATGATTCTCCATTTGTGATCTGTTATGCACACCTTGAATCTTAAAGGCATATTACATGGATTTTTTTTAAATTATTATTCTACCATATTCCTTGAGGTTCATTCATAATGTCATTACTGAACAAAAGTTTCTATGAATTACACTGTGTCTCGTTTACAAAACAATCTACAGTCAAATTCTCAGAGCGATCCGGGACACCATTAAAAATAAACATGTACTTGTTCCCGACGTGTCGCCGAAAGATGAACAAATTCTTTTACTCTTGCATTCGTCCTGTTTTCATGAGTCACTCAAGAGTGTGGAGAACATCAGAAGTCGAACAGGTACTGTATCCACCTTATTTTTTAACGGAAGAGCGTGTTTGTCGGCCGTTTTTAAATTGAACGCGTCTAGCTTCCGGTTCCATAAAACCACAAAACTGCTCACTTTGCTGCTTGATATTAGTGACGGGAAAAACAAAGCTTTTCGACACTTTGAATCAACTGAAAATGAAGCAAAATAATTCAAAAGCGTTCGAAACGCCACATGCTGGTCAAAATGGTGTAAATTAGGGATGCACAATATATCGGCCGATATATGTTCATTTTTAATGCACAATTTTCTTATTGGACATATATCAAAGCTGATAAATAGTGGATTATTTCCTTCAGATGTGCACTGTTCACCGTGATGGTTTTGAATTGTTGAAATATGATCGAAATCACTTTAAAAAGGAAAATACGGTTAAGAGAAACATGTGCAGCGCATGTCTGTCATATAAGCTTCATGAAATTTTAATGAAAACATTGTCTTCTCAAAAATTACATAAATATTTGGATTTAGATTTATCGGACAATATACAGTATCGGTTATCGGCTTTCAAATATAAAGAATTATCGGTACAAAATTTTCATATCGGTGCATCCCTAGTGTAAATTTCAGCGAAAAGTGACGTTTTATTTCATTAATATATTTTTTAAAAATATTTGAGGTACATTATAAGTGCATGTTAAGCCGGAAGGGCACAATTTGAGACATTAGTGAGCCGTCCTCTTGTAGACACATGTGAGATTAATGGGACTTATTATAAATAGTGAAGAAAAAGTTCTAATACACTCTTCATGACATAGTTGTGTTCAGATGACCGGCACTGTCAGCTTTTAAAGAGGAACTGCTGACAGTGTTGAAGTCGAGGTGAAGTGAATGAGGAAGTACACTGTGTGTGAGTTCAGCTGTGAATTAATAATAAATCAGCACTATCCGTCTACCTTCTAAAGCATGGCGTCTGAAAAATTCATGTCCGCTGATGTGACACTTTGATGTGAGATTTACAGTGAGGATCGTCACTGAAATATCAAATTAAAACTACATTAATTTTATTAATTTTTTAACTTTGTAAGTGTAAAAAAATATTTAGGTGTATATTTTAAACGTTGAAGTCTCTTTCATTTCATGTCTAACTACCTTTAGCAAAAATCCGTCCTCGTCTTATTTATTTAGCGATCAGTTATCAGTCGTTCATTGGATCTATTATACAACTTAATTAAACGCATGGTTGCAAGATAAAAAATTTAATTTATTGATTTAAATAAAACATGTTAAAAGTAACATTATTTTGATGAGTTCTATTGACAATAATAATATAATTGCATTTACTTAATTTGTGTCATTTAAAATGAAATTTCTGCATTTATTATTTTGCCAACTTAAAAAGGTGCACTGTGTAAGTTTTGGCCCTCTAGTGGTTACTCCATGCATTTTGCGGAAGAACATTGTTTCGTGACTGTGTGGATGAATATGATTATCCTGCTGCTCATAAAACATTCACTACTAAACAGATTTAACCAGTTTAGATGGAAATGATCTGTAGCTTTACCCATTAAGAGACACTGGATTTCCTTGAAGTTGCCGGAGCAACTTTTCTCTATTTTACGGATATGACGAGACACTCATAGGTGAGTGACGTATACATACAATTTCTTGTGAAAACCATCCCGCTAGGTGTAAAATATAAACACTGCTTCGAAGCGTTACGAATCTTTTGTTTCGAATCAGTGGTTCGGTTCGCGTATCAAACTGCCAAAGTCACGTGATGTATTGAAATTTCGAGACACTTATGACGTAACGAAGCCTCGTTTACTGAAATCACGTGACTTTGGCGTTACGAAACGCTGATTCGAAACAAAAGATTCATGAATCGGTGTTTTGAAATCACCATCACTAGATATTGTTGAAAAGTTATTTTTGTTTTTTGGCGCACGAAAAGTATTCTCGTCGCTTTATTAAGGTTGTACCACTGTAGTCACATGACCTGTTTTAGTATCTTTCTGGGCATCTGAAAGTATTAATTATCTTGTCGTCAATAGAGACTCAATAAGCCGTTGGATTTCATCAAAAATATCTTAATTTGTTTTCTGAAGATGAGCGAAAGTCTAACAGGTGTAGAACGACACGAGGGTGAGAAATTAATAACATTTACATTTTACATTTGGTCATTTAGCAGACGCTTTTATCCAAAGCCACTTACAAGTGAGGAAAACAAACAAGCGATTCTTCATGAATTGGCAAATAACACAGGAAGTGCTCACAATACAAGTTTCATACATTGCTCAGTACCATACGCTAGAGTAGGAAGGGAAAAGGGAAGGATTGGGGGTTTTTTTTGTTGTTTTTTTTATGAGGGGATCAAGTGTTCACGGAAGAGATGAGTTTTCAGCTGTCTCTTGAATAACAGAATTTTCATTATTTTAATGTTGTTCATTTTGAACAAAAATTTACATAGTGTATCGTTAATAAAATCATCTTGATAACTTGGAAATTGTCAGTGAATTTCTAGTTCCTGGCAAGCTTTAGAACTGATGGGGAGAGTAAATATTGAAAAGTAGGGTTATTTTATGTTTTTAGGAAAGGGAAAGACATGTTAGCACTTAATGCTGTTATGTTTGACAAAGAGTTAAAAGAGTTGTTGGAAGTTTTGTGGTTTCCATTGTGCTGAAGAGTAGAGCTCTTATGGTTGTGGGTGGCGACATGAAGAAATATATTACATGGTAAAACATTTGTTTTTAATGTATATGGGAAGTCAAAATCTCCAATTAAATTGCTACCTGACGACCCACTGGACTAGTAAACAGTCATTCAATTAACGCCGCCTGATTTGATGTCACAGAGATTGACTAAAAAGTGCCTGAGAATTTTTGTGCTGTCAACATCTCACTCATTTGCAGATTATCAGGGCTGTTAATGGTGAATTGAATGGCGGCCAATATCTTGAGGAGCCACTGTACCTAGATGCCAGCTATCTGCCTCAGTTCTCCTTCTGTTCTTCCAGCGCAAACGCATACACTAATGCCTTTGGGGACTGAAATGTTTAAAGTCATTAAATCCTTTCCAAGGTCCATCATTTCCACTCTTGGTGTCAGTGATTGTTACAGTGTAGTTTTTAAGGTCCTGGAAACTTTGCTTGGACACATGGAAGTATGAACCCCTTTAAGGAATATTAGATGTTATTTCTAATCTGGCTCATCTAGGTAGCTAAGAATGGACCATGGGTCTTCATGGAAGACAACGGAGGGATGCCAAAAATCTGTGACAAATGCAGAGTACTTTCCATCTGTTTGTGTTGTTTTTGAGGGCTTTCCTTAACATTACAACACTCCATCTGAGATCATGTCCAGGATGAGCCTCTTTAGATCTACAATCATTTGATTATAAATTAATTATAGCATTATAAAATGGTCATTATTACAATAAAACCCTCAAATTCTTAAAGGTTAATGAGAAAATAATATGCAAAATCGTGAGATTAATCATGATTACGTCTTAAGCTATTTTGATGTATCGACATGCATATTTTTAAAGGTCCTAAACAATGTCAGAAATAACCGTTTTCCATCAAGGGCTCATATTTGCCAGCGGGTGACGGCAAGTCACTGCTTTAACGAATGAGTCATTGAATCATCAGTTCAACCGATTCATTCAAAACGTGGATTCATTCAGTATTTGTTTGGAACTTTTTTTGTTGGAGTAATACCCCCCCCCCCCCCCCCCCCCCCCCCCCCCCCCCCCCCCCCCCCCCCCCCCCCCCCCCCCCCCCCCCCCCCCCCCCCCCCCCCCCCCCCCCCCCCCCCCCCCCCCCCCCCACACCCCGAAATTGAACTGTGCTACACAATCAATTTTATATTTGCAATCGTGCTAATAGGCTATTTGTGGGGGGAAAAAAACTTGAGATATGTTGTTTTAAAAAGGATTTTTTGCTTCCATATTTAGAATTTTGAGGCATTTTTGTTGCATGTTTTCCCCACTCTCCTGTTAATTTCCGACCCTCGTCTTAATTATAACTGTTTTATTCGGAATCGACAACTATACTAATAGATCGAGATGCACCGATTGATTGGCCAGGGATAGGAATCGGCCAATTTTCCGCATGATCGGCCCGGACCGGTCAGGCTCACATCTTACAAATTCCAAGCCAGTTCATTTTTGTCGCCAGCGGTACATGCAAAAATGTCTCCTGCTCGTTTTCACTGCCTTCTCTCCTCTCACTCACTCGTCTCATTCGTTCTGGTTAAATAGTGCTTACATCGCGCATCATTTTGAGCTCATATCAAAAGCGTGTGCATAAGCCACCACAAAGTCTCAAGCAGCTTGTGACTCACAAGTACCAAAATAAGTGGCATACTGTGCGCTTAAACGGTCAAAAACGCACAGAATTATGTCAAAATGTATTCAGTTAAGCGCAGTCAGTTTTGTGTAACAGTATATTGGATCTATCCATAAACTCTTAAAGTGACAGCAGTCTAATATTCCTGCTGCTGTCTGTCAAGTTCATCCAAGAACAAAAGACAAAGAAAATCACTGTTAAATAATATTTGATTACATCATTTTCAGTAGTATTTCTTTGAATATACTTAATACCCACCTGGAAAACATAAAGCCGTATTTACTTCATATCGCTTTTTTAATTTTGTGATGTTGTTTGAAATTTGTGTTATTTCATTAGTCTTTTTACTCGAAAATTTTGCATTGCAGAAACAGATTTTTAGTTTTTCCAATTATAGTTCTTTGAAAGAACATTAGAAGCGGTACTGGCAGGTCACAATTACAAAACAAATTCTTGGAATCGGCCAAGAAAATTTCAATCGGTGCACCTCTACTAGTAGACTACTGAAACATGGCATAGAATATGGTTTAACCATTTCTCCATTCAATTTAATGGAAATTTGTCATGATTGAAATGTGCAAATGACTTAAATTACAGAATAAACGATTTAAACTTCAGCTTTACTGTGTTTATAGACTTTGTGAGTAGTTCACTTAAGTATCTCATGCTGCTTCATAAATGAATGCACTGCACAAAAATATTGATAAACAGGTTTATAGTCCATTTTCAGTTCAGTGTGGAGCTGCATGACAAAAATCAGCCTCGCCAGAGTGAGGACAAGTCAAGCATTAACGAGGCTTAAAAAGCTTGTGTCGATCTATCATTAATGAGAATAAACACCAATATATTTATCGATATTTTTTGCTTGCTAGCACACCGATACCACAGATGTTTATTTAACCGTGAAAGGCAGAAATTGTGAATATAAGATTAATTACAAAGCATGGGTCTCCTCGAGTCCACTACTCCTCTAGGGAACTCGGAGCACGGCCGTGGTGCGAGCGAGAAATGGAAACCCCGGAGTGGATTTGGAGCAGCGGAATCCTTACAGATAGCGTGGATTGAAATCCATGAGGGCAAAGCGGCAGTGGCTCGGGCCCAATTGGCACGTCCCTGCTGATTACACACATAACACACATAATTCATAATTTTCCCATTAGTGCTAATAAGTGCCTGTGTTTGTCAGAAAGTCAATTGTTTTCAGAGTAAAATCACCTGAACACACATTATACTTTCCAGGAGGAGTTGAGAACAGCATATGATACAGAGAGAAATAACCATAATAACAACCACAACTTTATATGGCACCTTTAAAAATAATGTTTAAGAAGTGTTTTACTTGCCCTCTTCAAGATATGTCCTAATAAATCAACTACTACATTCAACATAATCAGATCATTTTTTCAAGTGACTAGTAAAGTAACGCATAACTTTTTAAATTGACAACAAAATATCCGTTACTTTTTCAAATAAGAAACGTATATAATATGTATATAATAATATATAGTATTTCATATATAAATATGAATTTCTTTCTACCTGAGACTTTTTCATTTCACTTTTGGTGTGAAAGGGCCTCAACAATTGCTAAAAAATAGAACTTTTTCTGCTATTAAAAAACAAGCAAGGTGAGGAAAAAGTAACTTTTCATAAAAAGTAACACAATTAGTTACTTTTTTTAGGGAGTAACGTAAAATCGTAACGCATTACTTTTAAAACTAACTTTCCTCGACACTCATTTGTTAACATTAACTAATACTAATACAGGAGAAAGCATGATACACACACAGTCTTCTCATTTGTGTCCACTTTATGCTTTGTTGGGATTATAAATTATTATGTTGTAAATCATTGGTCGTGGTGAAACACAAAATGAGAGAAGAAAAGCTGAAAAAAGATAAAACTCATTTCCTTCCATCCTCCTCCTCTGCTTTCACTTTAAATAAATAGAGAAATCCATAACGCTATACATAATTTATGCCACTGTATAAGACGATTGCAGTTTTGATCACTGAAATAGAGGGGGAAAGTGGCTATGTGCCCATTCAGTAATTAGTTTAGTGTATTCTAAGAAATCCACCCTTTCATTTTTGTGCCAATTTTTTACATTCACTGGCCACAATGCAGACATTTCTCAGTGAAATTAAAATAGCATTAAAAAATATATATACAACCTGAGCATAAAAATCTCTTTTATTTAAAGGTACTGTAAGTTTTTTCAGGCATTTTGCTAGGTGCAACCACACTCTTCATGTGTGATTTCTCAGGACACTAATTTCAGTTATATCTGTAGTAACAAGTTGGTCAATATAAATAACACCTGCGAGAGCAATTTGAAATCTGAAATCTTTGCTCGTGGGAATGCAGATCTTTTTGAGCCTATCACATGTGGTTTAAATGCCATGTGTCTAATTACTCTGGAACAGCAGAAAATTATAAAAACTAAACATTCAATAAAAGCTTTTATTGGACTTACAAGGAAGCTTTCAGTTCAGAAACTTACAGGATGGTTTGCTTTACTTACTCTAGAAAAAACAATTTAAAAATCCCTGACTTCTACAACCTCACTGCTGCAGATTATTTTTGGTGTTGATAGTGTCTTAATAACGGTAATTATGATATGGTGTGAATGTGGCATAAACTTGTTGTTTTGATTCAAGAGGAACTGTAAAAGGCGACTGCTGTTTGTTTGTGGTGCTCAGTGACTGACGTCTGTCTACAGCTCTGCATATCCTTATGAAATGTCTAGGCAAACATCTTTAGGTGCTGAGACTTCCACAGAAGATGTACATTTTTAAATATTTAGACCAGTTCTGTTATTGATTGCTATCAGGAAGTGAAGAAAGTTTCATTCATTATAACAAAAAGTGTTAAAGAAAAAAATGCCTTACATTAATATTTATTGTGATGTCTTTTTAAAATATGCATTTAAAAAAAATCTGTTAAACTTGTTTCATACTTCAGGTTCATTTGGACCTCTTGATGTTCAGCACTTTGTAAAGCATTGCACTTTCACTGATTTTTAATAAGCTTCATCCAATCTCCATAAAACACAAAAGTCCCTAATCAACTACATATAGCCATAATTATGAACACCCCCTTTTAATTATACGATTTAGCGATTGCAGTATTATCTGTGAATCTGAGGGCTACACTAAAAAAATGTCCGAAAGAATTCTGTGATTTACACTTTTTTGCAGAATCACGAGCCAGAAAGCACACAATTCTTGAATGTCATTGTATTGTATTGAGATTCGTCCTCACAAATTATTGGAAAAGCCAAAACAGTTCATTAGTTCTGCTTACATCTGCATTTACACTACACTTGGTGAAACAACCCAAGGAAGACGTATTGACCCAGTAAAGCTTAGGCCAAAAAGCAAGTAAAAGTGTGATTTGCAAAGGACAGACAAAATGGTAATCAGGCTTTTGCTTTCCAAATCATCTTTAAAGGTCAGCAAAACATTGAGTTGAGCCTTCGTCCTCCATTGCACCACTGAAAAGAGTCATGTGTTGACTCTTGGTGTGATCACGGTTGGTTTCCACCTGAGTTTAAGTCATTTCCCAGTCGCTTTTTCAATGATCTACGACTCTCGCATTGATGGGAATATCTGATCTGTCCGCTTACATGGCAGGCGCAAATACATATATCCGATTCGTATAGATTTATTTCCACATATGAATGAGGCCTTAAACCAATCTGAGAGTATCAGAATCCATTTGCTTTTTCCTGCTTACATGTACGTGGGTCTTATCCGATATGTGCGTCACAGGAAATTTGTAATTAGGTCACTTGAACCATGTAATACAAATGCGGCCTTTGATGGTTGCACAGATACTTTCAGTGCCTTCTTCTTCATACTGTTGGTTCTAGGAACAACTGAGTGCTATAAGAAGGGGTTTTGGACTCCTCATCTGTGAGTCATTGTCCACATTGAGTGCTCTGCAAAGGTAAGATATCACCACCAATCATCTGAGGTGTTGGAAGCTGTTGAGCTGATACAGCTTTCATGCAGTTTATCATTCCCAAATTGCACTGAAAGAAAGCAATGTTTCTTTCTCTCATTTGCGGGCCGTTCTTAAAGGGGTCCTTGATTATGATTTCACTTTTTTGACTTTAGTTAGTGTGTAATGTCGCTGTTTGAGCATAAAATAAGATGTTAGGGGGCTCATAGTTCAGTGCAAATGGAGATATTTTCTTTTACAGAAATCGCTTTTTAAGGAGTACATCGAATGGCTGGTTGGGAGTACAACGAGCTTCTTCCCAGGTTGGTGACATCACAAACCACAAAATTTACATAAACCCCGCCCTCGAGAACCCGCAACAAAAGAGGCGAGGCCATTTTGGGCTGCTTTAGAGTGTTGTTGATGTTGATTCAACGCTGGGTTTACACAAAGCATTAGCATGACGGCACGTGCCAGTCGATGAGTTGAATCAAATCCACAGCAACTACAGAAATTTATCCACTAACCGTTTATAAACGTCTAAAAGTTGTAACCTTTTCCTGAGTCTCTCCATCAGTGTCCGACTCCAGTCTGAACACCGTTACTGCGTGAGATTCTCCAGCTTTGTTGTTGTTGTTGAGGAATTTCCGCCTAATGACACACGATTTAGTTGTTGCTTTGAGCCGATATGTTAACTAAAGATGGAAGAATAATACAATACTTTACGACTAGTGAAATGGCAACTCTACACTGAGAAGTTAAACCTGTAATAGGAATAAGTTACTAAGAGAGGAGGCCAGAAAAAGAGTGAAAAGGACAGAGATAAACTTGCTCACATTTCAGCAACTCAGCAGAAAATGAAATCACATAGAGGCAGCAAAAATGAAGATGTAGGGAGGGGAGGTGGGGGAGAGAAGAAGGAAAAGGGAGCCAAATATGGACACTGTATATGTTCAGATTGTAATTTGAATATAATGGTCAATATCTGTAGATATGCTTGTTCATGATGACAGACGAGCTTACAATGATCACAACAGCTTATTACACTAAAATAGGGTTGGTGTGGAAACAATATTCACTCTCATCGCCAAGTAACACAATGAATTAAACAAAAAATGTTGATGTAGTATGTTCCTCCATACTCCAGTCATCTTTGTTTTTATTTACATAATTTTTTTGAGAGATAAAACCTAGCAGCTATGCCAGACTTGTATTTTCTTGCAATTGGGAATTTAGTAGGTGAGTTTATATCTCATAATTCTGACTTTTCTCAATATTGCGAGTTTATATCCATTAATTCTGACTTTTCTCAATATTGTGAGTTTATATCTCATAATTCTGACTTTTCTCAATATTGTGAGTTTATATCTCATAATTCTGACTTTTCTCAATATTGCGAGTTTATATCCATTAATTCTGACTTTTCTCAATATTGTGAGTTTATATCTCATAATTCTGACTTTTCTCAATATTGCGAGTTTATATCCATTAATTCTGACTTTTCTCAATATTGTGAGTTTATATCTCATAATTCTGACTTTTCTCAATATTGTGAGTTTATATCTCATAATTCCTACTTTTCTCAATATTGCGAGTTTATATCTCGCATTTTTGACTTTTCTCAATATTGTGAGTTTATATCTCATAATTCTGACTTTACAACTCGCAATTGCAACTTTAAATCATGCAATTCTGCAATTCTTTGCTCTTGTATGCAGAGAACAAATTAATTCTGGCAACAGAAAAGCCTTGTTTACATTCTGCAAACAACATCAGAATGTTGTGAAAATCAATGATTTTGTCCCTCTATTTCTTTCTCACTTTCTAAAAAAAAAAAATGAAAAGCACCAACACGCATATCTATCACAAAGAGACAAACCGTAACCTTCATGCAGGTTAATGTTCCTGCTGAGCCAGATGCTCAGCCTAAGCGGGTGACTGACACCATCATGCCAACTTGTCGTGATACAAGGGCACAGGAGGACATTTACAGATCCAAATGTATAAAGATATTGGCTTGAGGAGCCACGATGCAGATCGAGCGTATCAAACACATCTTGTATAAAGTCGATAAGCGTTGGTATACACACACACACACAGACAAGCATGCAACCAGAAACAGATAAATCGGGTTGCATAGCCTCTCCAGCTCTTGCATGAATCCACCTGTGAGGCAGCAGTGTGCCTGACGTAAGCGAGCCCCTCGCGCCGATCAAAAGCAGTGTGAGGCACAGAGAAATCGCCAGGACCATCTGGAGACAGACCTACTACTCCTATAAATGGACACAGAAGATTTGTAGGCATGGAGCTGGTTCATTTACCAAGGCAAGATGTCCAGAAATAAGCCGGCAGGAAATCAAGGAATGTATCTGGGGCTAGAGCCGACGCAAAAGAGAAACTGGAAACTGACAATTTTGACTGTAAACTTCTTATTAGTACACAACGTTCCTCATTTGTGGCGTTTGCTAATCACCACTTTTATAGCTCATTCTTAGGGTTTGCAATTTGAACTTCTCACCAAAATGTGCCATGTAACTAATTTCACACCATTTGTGCTTCAGACCGTTCAAGTTCAAGGTTTTTGATGCACAGTTTGGCACAAAGTCAGTGAAATGCATCTACCTACCCTCCAGGCATTAAAGGGTTAGTTCAAAAAACTAATGTCTGTAAGACCTCTGTTCATCTTCGGAACACAAATTAAGATATTTTTGATGAATTACAAGGTGTCTGAACCACACATAGGCAGCGACGTCAGTGAGGTCCAGAAAAGTAGTAAAGACATCGTTAAAATAGCCCATGTGACTACAGTGGTTCAACTTTAATTTTATGAAGTGGACAGAAAACTTTTTATGACAAAGTATTCTCGCTGCTTCATTGCAGTGGTTAAACCACTGTAGTTACTGCGACTAATTTAATGTCTTTACTACTTTTCTGGACCTTGAATGTAATCATTTCGTTGCTTTCTATGGGAGATAAAAACAACTCAGATAAAGAAAAACACTCAATTTGTGTTCTGAAGATGAACGAAGGTCTTACGGGTGTAGAACGGAGTGTAGAACAAAAAAGGCATAAAGAGTTCTGCAAGCATGTCTGGGAGCATCAGACTAACTGAAACAATGAGTAATTTAAGTCTTTTTGTTTAAGGCAAAATGGCTGAGAAATCATAAATACACTCACTAGTAATATGATTTAGTTGCTTATTTTTGACCAATTGGTGGTGCTGTTACCAAACTGAGTGGTCAGTGTGGGGTGACAATGACACATATAAAGTCTATTATATGTATAAAGTTGACAGTATCAAGAGTTACAGTCTCAGAATCAGCTTGGCATCATGCCATCAAGTTTATTGATGTGTTATTCGAGAACGGTTTGGTCAATCGAAAAGCTTTTAATAACTTTTTGCTGGCATAGTCAGAAGATGATCCGAGCCAATTTTGGTGAAAATTAGAAAAAGAGTTTTTGTGGTGGACAGCAATTTCGACCAAATATGGCATAGTATCACTGTTGTCAGTATGACCGAAGGAATGATCGAGACCAGTTTCATTAGAATAGGAATTCTAATAGAATAGGAATTCTAATTCTATTACAATTTTTTTTTAATTTTATTATGTTTTGACCTGAAGGTGGCACTGTTCCAAAACTTTTTGCATACCTTTAGGCCATGATGCAGATGACATGTACCAAGTTTCATAATGATACACTAATGCGTTGTTAAAATATAACATAATTCTAAATGGCCGACACCTGAAATGGCTGATTTGGGAAAATTGGGTATCATAATCAAAAGAGACCAGTTTTATTTTTGGGCAAACCGTTTAGAAGTTATTAGCTAAACAAGCCTTTATTTTAATCTCCTGACCTGTATTCTTCAAGTAACTCAGATTATGCTTGTAATGAAATACCAATACGCTAAAACTTTGTGGCGATATAGGATCATACTTTTTGCCAAATTCGTTTGACAATGGTTTGGTTTATCAAAAAGATTTTCTCTATTTCATTTTTTGCCATTATGGTCAGAAGACGACTTAAGCCAATTTTGGTCAAAACCATAGGACAAGATCGAAAAGTAGGAATTAAAGCAGAAAAATAAACCTAATATACTGGAAATAAAATGTCCAAAACTCTGGAAACCGCCCAGAACACTACCATCGTGCACCGGCAAGCACACATTTTCATCACAACAAATAAAAGAAACTAGTTATTGTATTTTTTAAATGTATTTTCAACCACTTAATTCATTTTTTGAAGATGTATGTTGCTGTCCAGAGTATTTTGATGTTAATTAAAAGAGATTTCAGCGTTAACTACATCTTAAGCTGTTGAAATCATTTTGAGCTTTTGTGCATTTTTGACGGGCAAATAACTTGATATTTGATGTTTTGTATGTTCATATATTTCTGCACATCAGCATATGGAAGATACATGGCCAGTTCAGCTCATCTTTTAACACACAGCAGGAGGCAGATTTGTTAAGTGTCAACCTCGTGTACAAGCAGCAGATCAATTTCACTGCAGACGAAGTAGCAGCTGTAGAGGAAGCACTGTGTTTGCCTTGAGGGAATCCATTATCTTGCATCATGTTAGGATAAGGCAGACTGGGTGTGAGTTGAGAAATTGAAGCACTATGGCTAATTTTTTATTTTTTATTTTTTTGTGGTAGATACTGCCTTCTTGACGGAGATGACGAGATCATAGAAAGAGCTTCACTACTGCTACTTTTCGATAAAAAGTGCGTATTATTGTATTCCATTCCTTCTATTCCAAGTGATCCATTGACTAATTAATTGAATTCATTAGTTATGAAAAAATAACTAATAAATGACAGTTTTGTGACTCCGATCGAGAATGCTGGTGGTGGCTGGCAGCTTTTTTAGAAAATGCAGACGGGGAGTTAAAGAGTTAAATGTTCCCTCACAATCCTACTAATAAAATTTAACAACGCTCTACTGTTAACAGAGGAACATTGTAGTTAAGACACTACCTAGCAGCATTCATCACATTTGAGTAAAATTCTGTAGAATTTAGCAATGTTTCTCTATTTCAGAAAAGTTTAAAAGGTCACTTAATCGGTGATAAAGATTTTAGTTGCCCCCTGAAAGCAAAATCAGGTGCGAGACCAGTTTAGATGTCTGTTAATATTATTACTTCATAGGAAATGAAGGCAGATGGTAATGCATCTTTTTTTATCAGTGTTCAGGATGAGGTCAGATTATGCATGTGAGGTCAGCGCTGTGGTTAATGCCACAACAAATGTTTCTTCCTCAGACAGGGTTGGGGAAGAACGAAATACAAGTAACTTAGTTACGCATTTAAAATACAAAATTTGAGTCACTGTGTTTCATTACAGTTCCATCTGAAAAGTGTTTTAGATTACCAAAGTGATTACTTTGAGTTTTAATGCCATTTAAACAGCGATTGGTGATTCTCTGACTCTGACCGTCTGAAAAAGACGAGTTCAGTTTCATGTTTTCCACTGTTTTCATGTTTTGTGAGTCATTTTATAATTCACTCGTCACGGCAACTTTTTCTCACAATTTGTTTTTTCCCCTCACAATTGTGAGTTTGTGTTTCACAATTCTGACTTCTTTTTCTCAGAATTGCGAGATTTAAACTCACAATTGCAAGTTATAAAGTCAGAATTGGGAGATATGAGCTTGCAATACTGACTTTTTTTCTTGCAATTGTGAATTTAGTATGAGTTAAATGTCATAATTTTGACTTTTCTCAATATTGTGAGTTTATATCTCATAATTCTGACTTTATAACTCGCAATTGCAACTTTATATCACGCAATTCTGAGGGAAAAAGTCAGAATTGCGAGATAAAAACTTGCAATGACCTTTTTTGTGTTTGTTCCACACTTATTAGTATTCCAAAGTATTCTAAAGTATTCAGATTAAGTTACTAAACTTGAGTAATGTAACGAAATACGTTACAAATTACTTTCAAAAGCATGCTGTATTTTGTAATCTGTAGTGAAATACATTTTAAAAGTAACCGACCCAGCCCTGACCTCAGGAAGGTTAGGAAGGTCTTCTCACCACAACACACACACACACACACAATAAGACATTCAAATTCTCAATTAGAGCGCGAGACTTGTTGAGTCCACAAGGAAGAAATTAAATAGGTTCTCTACAAGAAAAAAAAAATCAAGTTTCCTATAAATTACCAGCCAATACAACCAAGGTCAATATTGGTCAAGCTAGTTAAAGCTGACAGACTAGCAACAAATCAGCCATAAACCCGGGTATACTGGAAAGATTTATTCACCATGGTTGAAGTGACTTTGCTTAATGGCTAATTAATCAAATGACCAGCATAAGATTACAATCCTAAAGTAAGAAAGTGAAATCAGAGCCCACATGAAGTCAACTAAATAATGGCCAAAGTATACTTCAGTTTTTGAGCATAGGTAAGGAATGTGTACAGTCAAAGACTTTACATACGCAACGACAGTGTACTTGTCTGGTGCCTGTGTTCAAAATGAGTATACTTTCAACGGCAGTGCATTCGGCTATATGCACTAAGCGTTTAGGTCAAAACTGAAATATACTATGGGTTTTATAGTAAAGCAACTCTTTCAATTCCAACATTTCCTTATTAACAAAAATGTCTCTAAATACAGCTAGCGTGACCTTTGAGAAACACGGTCAGAGTAACGAAGATGCTGAAAAAACACTTCTTCACACCAGTCGTGGCTTTATACTCTTCTCTCCTCCTTCAGCGCGCCTGTCTCTTGTTAGCGTCAGATCCACGACGATCTGTTTTGGTCAGTCTAATCTCTTATGTTCTTATGGCAGAGCTTTATGAAAGGTCTGGCATATCAGAATACCCTTTCTAAGGAGGGATTACCATTCCCTGGCAGATGGAGTCAGAGGGGGTTGAGGGGGAGACAGATACAAGACGACATGGGTGAAATTGCCATGATGAACAATATAAAAGTGGATCCAGACAACGTTGGTGAAACTTTTTTTTTTTTTTTTTTTTTTTTAAATGAGCCTTCTCATAATTTTAAGTAGCTACTCTTCCAAAAACGTAGGTTTTATACCACAAGCTAAAAGTAGCTCACTACACTGGTTTTCTTATCTTAACCCTTGTGCATTGTTCAAATTCACGATCCTTTCGTTATGTTCGTGGCTGAAAACAGCCACTACTTTTAACTGCTTTAAAAATGTATCAGATAAATATTTTTTCACATTTTTTGGCATGAATCTATTAATCAACCTCAGTCCTGATCAAAACTACTAATTTTTTTTTTTTTTTAAATCAGGATTTTAACTCTTTAATTGCCAAATTCATAAATGACGTCACTGATTTGGGAAAAAAAAAACACACACACACAAAATAACTTATTTTCAATATAAAATGTGATTATCACAGTCTTGGACATGTCAAAACACGAAAATGTGTTTGAAAATGTGGTTATAATGGAAGTCAATGGGGCAAAAACCACCACGAACTGTAAATGAGGGAGAAAAAGTTCAAATCTGATGCTGCGCAAAAAAACGAACAATGCATCAAAGCCAATGTTGTTTCTAATCTTTGACATGTCCAAGACTGTGATAAAAGGTAAAAAAATCCAATCCTAAATCACATTTTATATTGAAAATAAGTCATTTTGTGTTTTTTTCCCAAATCAGTGACGTCGTTTATGAATTTGGCAATTAGAGAGTTAAATCCTGAATTTAAAAAAAAAAAGAAAATTGTAGTTTTGATCAGGACTGAGGTTGATAAATAGATTTAAGCAAAAGAATTTGAAAAAAATATTTATCTGATACATTTTTAAAGCAGTTAAAAGCCACGAACATAACGAAAGAGTAAGTGAATTTGCCCACAGAGTACTGTTGAGTTTTTGAAAATTTTCAAAGCATTTTACCAAAATATGTGTCAAAATAAGATTTGTCACCAAAAATCATTCCATTTGCTGAAACACGGAGAAAGTTATGGCCAAATTAAGACTCAAAAATTCCCCATAGTGGATGAAAACATCCCGAACAGCACATAAGGGTTAAATCTACTGTATTATGTAATTTAAAGGGGTCCTTGATTATGATTTCACTTTTTTAACTTTAGTTAGTATGTAATGTTGCTGTTTGAGCATAAAAATATCAGCAAAGTTACGACGCTCAAAGTTAAATGCAAAGAGAGATGTTTTCTTTTACGGAATTCTCTGTTTAAGAACTACAACAAACGGCTGGTAGGGACTACAATGAGCTTCATCACAAACCCCAAAATTTACATAAACTCCGCCCCCCGGGAACATGTAACAAAGGGGGCGTGACCATGTTGGGCTGCTTTAGAGAAGAGGAAAAGTTGGTGTAGTTGAGTGTTGTTCATTTTACGCCGGACTGCTTCACAAACGAGGGTCAATTCAACGAGAAAAGATGAACATGACGACACATGCTAGTGTTGAGTTGATCAACTCCACAACGACTACATCAATTTATCCACTAACCGTTCAGAAACGTCTAAAAGTTGTGAGTCTCTCCATCAGTGTCGACTCCGGTTTGAACAATGTAAGGATGAACACAATCCTCATTTTGTCTGCGTGAGATTCTCCAGCTTTGTTGTTGTCGAGCTGTTAAAGCTCCGCCCTCTTCTGGAAAGGGAGCAGAAGCTCATTTGCATTTAAAGGGACACACACAAAAATGGTGTGTTTTTGCTCACACCCAAATAGAGGCAAATTTGACAAGTTATAATAAATGATCTGTGGGGGATTTTGAGCTCAAACTTCACAGACACATTTTGGAGACACCAGAAACCGATATTACATCTTGTAATAAGGTCATAATTGGTCCCCTTTAAATTTATTGCATGTGCACTACTGATCAATATTTCTATGTGTATTTAAGTCTAAACTGAATCTGTTCATCATATGAATTGGTCGTGTCTCTTCAGAAGACTTAAATTAAAGCACTCATTGCATACTTTTACGAACAAGTTTTGGTGTAACGGATCAGAAATTTCTCAATTTTCGTAAAAAAAATATTTTCATTTGTGTTTCAAATATGATTGAAAGTCTAACGGGTTTGAAACGGTATGAGGGTAACTAAATGCATTTTGGGTGAATCATCAATTTAAAGGTGAGGTATGTCATTTTTGCACCTCTGATAGCTATAACAGTATAATGACGCAAAAATAATGACTGTCGCAAATTGGTTTCACAGGATTCTCCCCCATCTGATAACATAAAGGCACATTATATTTCATATTTATTATAATGTAAAGATTGAGCTGGAACAAACATTTGGGGAATATAGTGCAGTAATAATATCGATAATAAGGGAATTAACGTTAAAGCTGAACCATATTTTCTCCGATCAATTCTGAAGTGCATTAAGACCTTCCAGAGAAAGTACTGCATCAGAAAACCAATAATCATACGTGACGCCAAGATCTGATCCAAGTAATCAGAGAAACCATTTTCCCCTGACAGCCGTCATACTGAGCTTTGATTATATTTCTCTAATATTAACTTGACTCAGCATGATGACGTTTTTTGATCAAGGGAGCTGCTTTTATTAAAGATACAGTTCACTTACATTAAAAACCTGTCACAAACTAATTTCATAAATATAGCCTTGTAAGAGGAACAGACCAAAGTTGTTGTTTGTGAATTTGCAATACAAATCTCGTTAATACTTTCCCAAACTGCAGTCTGACGCATTCATGAAACAGTGAAAATCAATGAAGTTTGGGTTCAGTACCTCTCCTGCACATTTTTCTTCTTATATGCCACTTCCATGGGCAATTGCATGTAAATCTTAGCCTATTTCATCTACATATGACTGACAAACATGAATCACATTAAGTTTATTAGTGCGTTTATGGTAAAACTATGTAATCCAAATGGATGGAAAATTGCTATGTAATTAAATTAGATAAAACTTGAAATATTTTTTTGAGTGTAGTTAGGGCCGTGCAGAAACTTGTGAGTGATAGTTGTGCCACCACCGTTTAATGACTGTATGTTCAGGGAAAACTACAGTTGTATGGTCAGTGTTGGTCTTTTAATTGTTGTCCTGGATCCGGCGTTTATTCATTTACACACACCCTTCACTCGATTAAAAAGGGTGATAAAGGTGGAGTTTGAAAGAGGCATACGTACCGCTATAAATATGAATGAGTGATGCTCACAATGTGCTGAGTCATGTGTCTGCAGGCTGAGCTCCCATAGGACCACTAACAGAAGACTGCAGTGGAACACAGATATATAGACGCTGCGCACCATTATGAAAATATCTATCCATCCATCCATCCATCTGTTTGTCCTAGAGGTCCCAAAGTGTCCATAGGCAGTTCCATTAGAAAGAAACTGCAAATCTGGTTTACATGGGACATCAGCAAGAAAGGTGCCATCCAGCACCTACAGGATGAATAGGATCTTCTGGAACAATGTGCTCTGGACAGATGAGTCAAAGGTTGAGTTGACAATCTTGACATCACGATATCAGTGATTTCCACATTTGACCATAGAGCGCTTGAGAAAAACATGAGGCCGTCTATAAAACGCTGAAACTGAACCAGAAAGGATTAGTTCACTTCAGAATTAGAATGTCCTGGTAATTTACTCACCTCCATGTCCTCCAAGATGTTTATGTCTTTCTTTCTTCAGTCGAAAATAAATTAAGATCTTTGAGGAAAACATTCCAGGATTTTTCTCCATATAGTGGACTTCAATGGGGTTCAACGGGTCCAAATGTCAGTTTCAGTGCAGCTTCAAAGACTCTACATGATCCCAGACGAGGAATAAGAGTCTTAAAAAGAGAAAGGATTGATCATTTTCTAAAAATAAAAAAATTTAATGATTTTTAACCGCAAATGCTCGTCTTCCACTGCGCCACACATTACGTAATCACGCTGGAAAGGTCACGCGTGACATAGGTGGAAGTACAGCAGAAGGATACTACATCGTCATTTTACCCTTTTTTTTTAAAGCCGTTTGACAAAGTTTTTGCCGGTTCATTTTGTAAACACCGGATCAGTACTTTTGCCTACGTCACACGTGACCTATCCAACGTGATTACATGAAGCTTGTTGCATCGCAGAACAGATTTGTGATTAACAAGTATGTAATTTTTTATTTTATATACTCCTTTGAAGCTGCACCGAAACTGACATTTGGACCTTCAACTCATGGGTAACCGTTGAAGTCCACTGAATGGAGCAAAATCCTGGAATGTTTTCCTCAATTTTAACGTTTAATCGTTTGAGCCAAAACCTGCAAACAAATCCACATGTGGATATGCCTACTTTCCTACAATATGTAGTAGATTAAAAACAGTAGGCCTGTGCGAAATGAGTAGCATGCCCAAATTTGTAGGGAAAAAGGTGCATTTGAGTTTATTCTTCTCTAAACCACTAGATGGCAGATCCTTGATGTAGGCGGCAACACAAAGTTGATTCTATGCTTGATTTTTTTTAATCTTTAGCTTTTCATGACAGAGATTTCAGGGAAAAATGACCAAACTGTTAAAAAATTACTGTAAATTTTACAGTATAATACTGGCAGCAGGGTTACCAGCCAGTTACTGTAAAATTTACAGTAGTGTTACTGTAATTTAATTTACAGAATTTCTCTGTATTCTCTGATTACAGTAAATAACTGTATTTTTTTAAATGACGAAGGGTCAATTTACAGCAATATTCTGTAAATTTGAGTCAAACCAGCACGTGACCCCAGAATGCATTGCAGTTTACAGCAATATGCTGTATTATTAAAAAACAGCCAGCGGCTGTAAAATAATGCAGTAATTTTTACAGCAATTCATTACAGTGAATGTAATTTGAAATCTTGTTAATGATTTTTAATTTTGTTCAAGGTAATAGCTGAAATAATATGCAAAAGTAGAGTATTTGGCGTAAAAAGGTTTGCCTTTAATCGCTAATAGTAAAACGCCCTTTCGGTCGTACTGCGGTGCCCCCCCCCTGAGAGCGATTTGAAGTGGGATAAAAATATCTATATGGCAGTTTTCCCCCATGGTACTGACGTCAAAATTGTGGCCAGTGAAAATGCTGAGTGGCTAGTAACTTTGGAAAACCACTAGCCAGATTAAATCACATCACCTTCACCCATCAATACTGTCAGCACTGTGTATGTGATCTGTTCCAAAGAAGAAGTGGGGTGAATTAATTCATTATTATCAATCCATACATCCAGATACCATAATAATCAGCACATGATATAGTATTTAAGTATAAATATACAGTAATATTGACAAGTCCATCAGCTGCAGTAAGCATTATCTGCTTGAGAATTGATGGTCGTGATGCTTCGCTCAGCACTGAGGACTCCAGGAATTGACTGTGTAACTATTTAAAGTGCGCCAAATGTAAAGTTTCATTCATTTAAATGTGTTAATGAAACTTTTCAGTTCATGATCAAACGCACATCAAATCTCCATCTATTAGGACTGAGAAGATGAGGCTAACTGCAATGTAAATAGTCAGTTTAACAAAAAAAAAAAAAAAAATCAAAAGTAGGCTGAAAGGTGACTTGCCTGGCAAATATAAAAACACTACTTGACTTAAACTTGAGCTGATGACTTTTGTCGATGTGTGCACTGTTAAAAAATTACTGTAAATTTTACAGTATAATACTGGCAGCAGGGTTGCCAGCCAGTTACTGTAAAATTTACAGTAGTGTTACTGTAAATTGATTTACAGAATTTCCCTGTATTCTCTGATTACAGTAAATAACTGTATTTTTTTAAATTACGAAGGGTCAATTTACAGCAATATTCTGTAAATTTGAGTCAAACCAACATGTGACCCCAGAATGCAATGCAGTTTACAGCAATATGCTGTATTATTAAAAAACAGCCAACGGCTGTAAAATAATGCTGTAATTTTTACAGCAATTCATTACAGTGTGAACAACAGCATAACGAAACTTCAAATAAAAGCAATAAGCCCTGTGAAGCCGTGGTTTATACTGAATTTATAACAGCGCTTTTAGGCATGACGTGGAGCGGAGTGCCTAAAACCCTCTTAGCTGTTATAAATTCACTGTAAACCACGGCTTCACGGGGCTTACTGCTTTTATAAAACGGTTAGCACACAATACAAATATTGAAGCCAAAAAAAAAAAATCAATGCAACTTTCATGAATTAAAAGCAAAGCCTTCCTTCCACTGGAAAAAAAAATAGTTCCTGACCGTGAACAGCGATAGAAGTTACATTTATTAAACGGTGACAAAGATTGTCTTTATGAGCGAGTCTCTCAGTTGCAAAGATTTTTATACTGAAACTGGTTATGAACACCGAATCTTTTATCGTAAATAATAGAGTTATCGATCAATCAGAGCCAAGGACTGGCGTTTTATAAATAATACACAACTTTTCGTGAAATACACACCATGGAACCGCAGTAAAACTGGTGTAATGACGTCACAGGTGTGCGTTTGTACAGTAATTTACAACAGCTGCTCAACCAATCAGAATCAAGGGACATTAACCTACTTAATAGGGTGTCTAAAGCAACACACAATTTACATATTCATCCAAACGTCGCTCTTAGCAGCTCTTATGGCGTCGGTTATTCTTTAAAGTATGTCATTACAAGGCGTTTCCAACTTCTTTTTACTTCTAATAAGCGAGGGAAAAGCAGAACTTCGCCGCGAGGGCTTGACTCTCGTTTGGTCTTTTGAACGTTACTCGTGCACGAGCAGTTGCTGGCTGCAGTTCACTTAACGGCCACAGGTGTCGCTAATAAGCAGGGTTTCTGAATTCTAGCGCTTATCATAAAACACATCATTTCAAAGCAGAAAGTCATAATAATACCTTGATGCTTTAAAGGAGCTACAGTATATGTGGAAATTACACACTTCATGTGCAGCAAGCATCAACTAATGTATGCATGTGTACCAAATGTTAACGAAAACAACGGTTTAACAAGTTTTTCGAGACGGATATTTTCCAAAAGCAATAGCTTTTAATTTTAAAGGGCAAAAACTTTTTATTTATGGCAAAAATATGCTAAATCTTTAGCTCTCTCCAACTCTGCTGCAAACAAGAAAAAAAGCTCATTTCTACTGGAAAATTTCTGCCAATGTTCACTAGAAGTTTACAACAAGAGTTTGGTGAAACACCATATGTTTTCAGTGAAAATGGAAATGTGCAAAAACCCACTGAACACTGCATGTACAGCACTGCGCACCAAAGCACAGCCAGATGCAACGTCCGACTTCATACATCATTTACAATCCTAAAGTTCTATAAAGTTAATTGTTAGCTGGCAACGGTCAAAAATGAAATGTGACCCACAGTACTGTGAGAAGCCAGCTGGCTTAGCTGGACTCAACCACACTAGTTCATAAAGAAGTCGCATCAACAAATGCAATCCGAAAAATTAATAATAAATAACGCTGTCAGAATTTTGATTTCTACACTTGGATAAAATATGAACATAAGCATGTTAAACAAACAAACAAAAAAACGCATGTTTGCATTAGATGTGAAAAAACATCACGATAATTAATACTGCATTCCATTTCAATTTTGAGAGTGTGAGTGTGTGTGTTGCAATAAAATATGCACCGTTGGTGGAAGAATTAACGAGGTAATGTGTATACAATGATAGACAAGACAAATAGATGGTGAAGATGTCTTGCCCAAGGGAAACACAAAGCAATAATTCTCCATCACATAGCATATAAATCCTTCTTAAGGAGCATGGAAAGAAAAAAAAATGCTGGCTCAGCACAAGCTGAGAACATAACTGAATGCATATATGTATAATTGTGTAAGAGAAAGAGAGAGTGTATGAGAAAATGTTTGTTTCAAGTTTTCAGAGCTTGCAAACTGCACAAAACCGGTCTTGCAAAGGTAAAAAGCAGTAACTGTACAGTAACATTTCATAAATCTCAGGGGTTTGGCTTAACTATGCTCCGATTCAGAGAAAACTGAGAGAAACGGCTTTTTAATGTCAGTTTTCACAGTGTCGGTATCGTCGTAGTTGCATCAAGGCTCTACAAATACGTAGATTCTCAAATCAATCACAACTTTAAGCGAGAATTGTGACTTTATCCACAACGGAAGTGTGAGACTGTATTCAAAGACAATCCAGTGTGTGTGAGAAAGAAGGTGCAGAGGTTCTCAATGGCCTTATTTAAGATGTACGCAACACAAGACATCCTCAAAACTGTACATGTTCTGTACAATCCTTGTGCGTTTCTGTTAGAACTGCATTTTGATGGAGACTGACTTTTAAAGCATCCTACATGGCTCGGATCTGAGATACGCCTAACCATAAATATTAAAATGACGCAAGGAAAAGAAATGTGTGTGTGGCAGGAACAAAACAGTTCACTGCAGGCATTCGAACACTCGACACTTTGCATTCGATCTCACAAAAAGAATGGCTTGTTTGTTGCTGGAATTAGTCAGTAATTAAGAGATGATGTATTAAAAGAGGAAGAATAGAATTGAGTGTAGAACGCTTTTAACATAATCCTATACGCCTCATTATGAAACTGACAATCAAGCCGACAGCCAAAGAAGTGCTTTCTACATCGAACACAAGGAGAAAACAAACGGGAGAAAGTATGGCAAGCCATTTTGACTTTTATTCATTCTCAGGATAGGAATTTTTCATATCAACAAATCAATTTTCACTAGTTAAAATGCTAATTCTTGATATCAAGAATTACATTTCCACTAGTATAAACTATAATTCTTGATTTCTGTAATTGTATTTTTACTAGTGAAATCTCGCCATAGGCTGCCATTCAAATTCAATTGTTGATATCAAGAATTAATTTCTTACTAGTTGAAATTCCAGTTTCTCAAATCAGGAATACAATTCTTACTAGTAAAAATGCAAATTTCTGATATCAACAATTACATTGTTACTAGTGCAAATGTCTATTCTTGATATAAACAATTCAGTTGCTACTAGTGAAAATGTTCATTTCTGATATCTGAAAATAAATTCCTGATATCAATATAATTTCTAATATCTAAAACTGCTTTCTTACTAGTAACAATCACATTCATGATATCAGAAATGAACATTTTTACTAGTAGCAATTCAGTTGTTCATATCAAGAATAGACATTTGCACTAGTAACAATGTAATTGTTGATTTCAGAAATTTGCATTGTTACTAGTAAGAATTGTATTCCTGATATGAGAAACTGGAATTTCAACTAGAAAGAAATGAATTCTTGATATCAACAATTGAATTTGAATGGCGAGATTTCACTAGTAAAAATACAATTCTTGATATCAAGAATGATAGTTTGTACTAGTGGAAACTGAATTGTTGATATCAAGAATTAACATAACAACTAGTGAAAATGTAATTGTTGATATCACAAGTTCATATCCTGAAAATGAATAAAAGTCAAAACGGCTTGCCATAAGAAAAGCTTACTGCTATCCCACCTCAGATGGTAAGCACGCTCCTCAGCAAAAGGTGCTGTAATATGAAACTCTGCAGTGAAAATGGTTTATAAGTGTTTGAGCTAAACAGCAGCACGTCTCCATTGCAGACGAGCAAAAAGAAAGTGCAACAAATCTTCCTGACATAAACGTCTTTTGCTATTCCACACCAGTCTAAAATGCATCTCAGTGAAGCATTGTTTGATTTTAATAGAGAATCTCTTGTTTCTCTACACATGTGATTGTTAAAGTGGACTGATTTTGCTCTTCTTTAACTGAACAAGATCTATAAAGCTTCAACTTTGTAAGTCTGCTTAGCTCAGCAGTAAGTTCCCCTTGTTTTGAGCTTCAACTCATCGGCACCTCTGCATTTTCTGGTGGATATAATTGTAGTAAAAATATATTTCAGTTAGCATTTCATTTAATAATTCATAAATAAGAGCTACAAAAATATTATGGGAGACTTTTTTGAGTAAAACAAACATATTGTGCGTATTATATGGCACAAAACTAATACATTATTGTACCTTTTTTGCATTTTTTCCCAGCCTGTTATAGATTGAATGTAATTTGAATGATGTGATGCATGTAAATTGTATTTACAGTTGCAGTTAAATTATTATATTAATTTTTTTTAAATGTTTGTGTTCATACTACATCATATGCAAATATAACAGCTGGTTTTTATAGTTATTACTCTCTTGTTTGATTGAAAAAATGTAGGCTATATATATGCATTGTTGGGTAAGTTACTCAAAACAGTAATTAATTACTAGCTACTAATAATGAAACTGCTCTTTTAATTCTTTCAAATAAATAAACAATAACTGCATAAATTGCTCTTTGACTGGCCAAAGTAAACATACATTTTAACATTAGATGTTACATTTTGATACTATTGTGAAAAACAAATTAAAATGCCTTCAAATTTTGAGTTCATTTAAATAAAAAAATTGAGTTAATACAATGAAGGCGACTGGTTTAAACAGCAGAAACTTAAAATATTAAGTTATCTGAATTAACTATCCAAGTTGATTTGACAAAAGAAAAAAAATGTGTGTATTAAATGCGGTTCCATCAGAAGTAACTGTAAAAAATTAAGAGTAATCCCTTACTTTACTTTCTCAAGGGAAAAGTAACAGCTTAGTATTGAGTTACACCAAACACTATATATATGTCAGCCTACTAAAACTCTTGCAAGATAGTGATGCTTTACTCAGCAGTGGTATTATTGTAGTAGAGGTATATTTCAAACATTACGTACAGAATAAATGCCGTTTCAATGACTTAATATAAATGCATTTTAAAAGATTTTCAAAAGCCAGACTCTCGTGTTGTTTTGCTCCAGTGGACCGTCATCACGGCGTACATCTCACCTGTGCATGCACGTGTTAACAGCAGCGGATGCGTGTTATGCTGCTATCCCAGCATTAATACCGTACTGCTGTCCCCCTCCCTTCCTTCCGCTGTCAACTTATCCCTCTTCCCTACCTTGCGCTTTTTATCCCGCGAGCGGCTCCTTTTCTTCGCCTTTTCCTCCTCTTTCTCCTTCCTCTCTTGTTCGGCGAGAGCCTCTAAATCCTTATTCTTGCGCAGATGTTTGGCGGCTTGTGCCATAGTGCCGTGAACAGCCGGCGAGCGCCGTGACGGGCTGAGATGGCTCTGTAGCTCCGGTGATGGATGCTGGTGTGGATATGAGCTCTGTTCCTCTCATGCAGTCCTGCAGCACTGGAGTGAGCGCGTGTGTCCCGTCTCCCTCTCTTCTCTGTCTCTCTCCTCCGCTGCAGCACTAGTTAGTCAGGCAGACAGACCTGAGAAGGCTTCATTGAGAGGGATACTGCTGCAGCACTGCGCACCTCTCTCTCTCTTTCTCTCTCTCTCTCTCTCTCTCTCTCCATCGCCAATATTCCCTTGTGTCTTTTCTACGTCGATCTCTCACTCTCACGCCACTCCTCTTGTGGAATTCAACCTGCACACTTTTTCTCATACATGCACCTTGTTGTGTTGTGTTCTCTCTGCCTGGTGTCCTATCAGAGACGACGAATTATGATAAACACAGCCATGGGAGCTTTTTGGTGGGCTCTGGGACCTTCATAAATCAATTCTGACGGCAGAAAGCCCGTATGGCATTATACCAGCGACATGGGTTCGGGATGGACTTTTACAGTTGAACTGAATACTTCATTCTAACATGATTCCAAAAGGGTTCCAAAGGGGGAATAGAAGTCCATCAGTGCTATAGATAGAAGAAGTTCTTTAAAGAACCATTTAATCATCATGTGAAGATCATTTTAAAGGAGATTTTCCAGTATAAAGAACCTTTTTGTGGATTCATTCATGGAAACATCAATGCCAATAATGGATATTTGTTTTTAAGAGTGAACCAGTACATTTTTTAACTAAATAAAATTGTGACATATGGACATTTCATTTGAAATGTGCCTGGTCAGAGGATGGGCTTCCCCAGCTGATTCTGGTTCTTTCTTCATCTACTTAAAGGGCATCTATTATGCTCCTTTCACAAGATGTAATATCAGTCTCTGGTGTCCAGAATGTGTCTGAGGTTTCAGTACAAAATACCCCGCAGATCATTTATTATAGCTTGTCAAAAACACGCAGTTTTGTGTGTCCCTTTAAATGCAAATGAGCTGCTGCTCCAGAAGAGGGCGGAGCTTTAACATCTCAACAACAACAAAGCTGGAGAATCTCACGCAGCCAAAATGAGGATTGTGTTCAGTCTTACATTGTTCAAACCGGAGTCGACACTGATGGAGAGACTCAGGAAGAAGTCACAACTTTTAGACGTTTCTGAACGGTTAGTGGACAAATGTGCTGGCCTTTGCAAATAAACATAGCATTTTTAATGTCTTGTCTTTACTTACAGAGACAATCACCTTTCACACTGCTCTTTACAAACGTGTGGTTATAAACAAGGTTTAAAATAAGCGACAGATCTGCTCTCTTAATTCAACGATAGCTTTAGCCGCATTTGTTGTGGAACAGGCACGTCGAATGAAATGCCGATTTGCTCAAAAGTCATAAAAAATAAACAGTGTGACACTTAGTACTTCTGGAGGATCATGAACAGTTGATATCGATCCATCCTTGAGTACTAACTTTACAGCAAAGCCTGCCTTGTGTTGCCCCTCGTTCACAAAGCAGTCTGGAGTGAAATGATTTCCGCAGAAAAACGAATTTAGGTAGATTTTGGGGCGCATTATCTTCAAAAATAAGACTAATCCACTGCGTCCTCGGTGACTCAGATGTTGGGAGGAAATGAAGATATGTCCAGTCTTACACCTAACAGAACACCTAGGATTGCTCACCGGACATTGTCGGTAAAGCTGCGGGGAAAATGACGGACGGCGTACAACTCGCTGAGGGCAGAAATGGTAATACAAGACTGTCAGTCAGCGGCCGTGGGCGGGGCCTTAACAATGTGACATCACAGTGCTCAAAACGCATGTCTAATGAGAGTGCTTTGGTTTAATGAGGATTAAAAACAAAACTGGATTGGCTGGAACCCTGCCAACACACATTTATGTCCAAACACCATGTAAAAGTGGATTTTGCAAAATAGGTGCCCTTTAAATATCTTTTCTTGCCAGTCTCCACAGTTTCTTTTAATGGCACTATTTTCTGTAAAGCTGTTCTGAAACAACAAGTATTGTGAATCCTAAAACTGACCTGACATGATTAATACTGTAGGCATCGAAGCCTGCGCACCACGGTCTCAAAATAAAGGAGAGAAGGCATGTTTAAAACGCTCATCAAAGAACGCTCCCTCTTTCCTCAGCCCCCCCCCTCCCTTTATCCAATAATGCAGCGAGGAGGAACCATGTGGATATGGATACAGGATTTGTGTTTGTGTGCGCAGACACGGACATTTTGTACAGAAATGGAACAAAACCGTGCAGGACCGGGACACAGAGCTGTAAGCCAGTGGAAAGGTTTCCTTTGGGATAGTCGTGCGGGGGGTGGGGGGGGGGGGCTCTTTTGTTTTTCGCTTTCAGACAGCATCTGCAGTGTGTATCCTGGAAAGCCTGCACCTGTTCTTTCTTTTCTCGCTCTCTCTCTCTCTCTCCCATAAAATAGCTCTACATCTCTCTCCAGTCCTACTGCAATATTGCTGATGCAAGTTAAAACGGGCTTTAATGACACACACACCCCCTTCCAAGTGTTCAAAGCTCTGAAATGTGAAGGAATTTGAAAAGAATGTAAGCAAAACCAAATATCAGGTGGTGAACCTGATTTCACCAAGTACAACATGTTCCTAGATCAGCATCCTGGAACAACATTCCAATCAACCAATCAGATTTGAGGGACAAGTTTAGACTTACAAGGGGTACGGGATGAGTTAGGTTAGGTTTAGGACCGTATTTGAGATTATTGTTGCTGCTCTGTTTGTTGTTAGCTTGACAAAAAAAGTTTTAAAAGTTACATTTTTAGGCCGGTCTGCTGCAGCGGTCAAAAACGAGTGAGCTGTCCAATCAAATGGCTATTGTTCACACAGTAGACGACTGCAATGCGACGCTTACGTTTGCGCAGTGCAAGAGTATGTGGCAAATAATTAGCTAAGCATTTAGTATTTACGGACTGTTTTATGATTGAAACAATTCAGGGCCTGACAGTATAATATCTAAACTTCTCAACATTTTTATGAAATTTTGATATTTTGATTTGAAAACATGCTATTATTTGATTAATACGATTTAATTCATAACAGAATGTGACGAGACAAGACATGGTTTGCATTTTGACATATTAGACATACAAATAAAAATGAATATATGCAATATATATATACACACACTTTTTTTTAAACATGCAAACAGTAAGTTTAGAACAGGGGGTTTACAAAATTTGAGTAACTGTATTTCATTACAGTTACATTTTAAATGGGTGGTAATCAGATTACAGTTCCATCTGAAAAGTGTTTTAGATTACCAAAGTGATTACTTTGAGTTTTAATGTCATTTAAACAGCGATTGGTGATTCTCTGACTCTGACCGTCTGAAAAAGACGAGTTCAGTTACATCAACATTTTAATACTTTTAAGAGGATCATAAAAAATTTTTTATTTTTATTTAGTTCTGTCCTGAACAAGACAAAATGACTGAATTTATAAAAAATTGCCCAACTGTCAACTGAACTGTCCTGTCATGACCTGATGATCCACGACTGTTTTCATGTTTTGCGAGTCATTTTATAATTCACTCGTCACTGCAACTTTTTCTCACCATTTGTTTTTTTGTTTTTTTTTTGCAAGAATTAAACTCACAATTGCAAGTTATAAAGTCAGAATTGGGAGATATAAACTTGCAATACTGACTTTTCTTCTTGCGATTGTGAATTTAGTAAGTGAGTTTATATCTCATAATTCTGACTTTTCTCAATATTGCGAGTTTATATCTCATAATTCTGACTTTATAACTCACAATTGCAACTTTATATCAAAGAGGGAAAAGATAATTGTGAGATAAAAACTTGCAAAACCTTTTTTGTGTTTGTTCCACACTTATTAGTATTCCAAAGTATTCTAAAGTATTTAGATTAAGTTACTAAACTTGAGTAATGTAACGAAATACGTTACAAATTACTTTTTAAAGCATATATTTTGCAATCTGTAGTATAATATAGTTTAAAAGTAACTTACCCAGCCCTGGTTGTAAATACAGGTAATTGATATGAAATACATTAGCATGCCTCATAATGTGACATCCTGAACTTCTAAAACCATCACTTTGCTCATTCTTTTATAGTCACGATGCACAAAAGACCCCATATTAACAGAGACACAATATGGAATATTTGTGCTTTTAAAAAATAAGATGATGAAAGTGAAATTCTAAACTAAAATTGAATATTCACAGCCACATAAATCTGTTCCTTGTGCTCTTATTTTGTTTACTTTTAGTTCTATAAAATCCCACACTTTTGAACTGTAACTAAACCTAAACATGAAACTCACCTAGAAGTGAACTTGTAAAACATTTATATAATACCTGTTTTTTTTTTTTGTTTTTTTTTAAATATCAGCTTTACTGTGTTGGTAACTATTTAAATGTGTAACATTGTCATAGCATTTGCTGCTTCTGAGGAATTTTTTTTTTTTTTTTTTTTTTTGTGCTGTTTTGGCTCTCATCGCTTCTTTCTGCTGCAGTGATGGACTGTCCGTCTGGTGAGGTCAGAGATATCGACGCGTGAACTAATGGACTTTGTCCAAAGCGCCACCATGCTTTTGCTGTCATTACTGAATGCGTTGGATGTCAAGAGTTTTTTGGGACTTCTTCTCGTATCGTTGCTCATTTTTGATTTTTGGAAGAGTAAGAATGCGCCCAACTTTCCACCAGGACCGTGGGGTTTTCCGTTTCTTGGCAACGTTTTCATCGATTTCGACTCTCGTGCGATGGAAATGGTTTGATTCCGTCTTATTTCTTTCACACACGCTAAAGAATAGCTGATAAAGACGCTTTCTGAAGCCTAAAATACACGTAAAGTCAAAATATCAGCCAAGGACCGGCGCAATCCACCCGTGGGAACAGAACGCTTTTTCTACAAAGTCTTTATTTTGACTCGCAGTTGCGCAGAAATCAACCGTGAACGGCGTAAACTCTCATGTTTTATCTTTGAGCGAGTTTGTCGGGGTTGAAGTGTTTCTAAAGTCACTAAAGCGCTTTACACACGTTGTTTTGCGCAGCCAGAATTACCAAAACGATTCTCTTCATATGGCAAGCCGCTTTGCTTCACTTTCAGGATATGAACTTGTGATATCAACAATTACATTTTCATATTGTTACACTAGTTAGTAACAAAGTTCATTCTTGATATCAACAATTTAATTTCCACTAGTATAAACTATAATTCTTGATAACAAGAATTGTATTTTTACTAGTTAAATCTCGCCATATATGGCAAGCCGTTTTGACTTTTATTCATTCTCAGGATATGAACTTTCACTAGTTAAAATGTTCATTCTTGATATCAGGAATTATATTTCCACAAGTAACAAAGTTAATTCTTGATATCAACAATTCAATTTCTACTAGTATAAACTATAATTGTTGATATCAAGAATTGTATTTTTACTACTGAAATCTCGCCATTCAAATTCAATTGTTGATATTAAGAATTAATTTCTTACTAGTTGAAATTCCAGTTCTTACTAGTAAAAATGCAAATTTCTGATATCAACAATTACATTGTTACTAGTAAAAATGTCTATTCTTGATATGAACAACTGAATTGCTACTAGTAAAAATATTAATTTCTGATATGATGAATGTGATTGTTAATGTAAGAAAGCCGTTTTATACATCAGAAATTATATTGATATCAGGAATTCATTTTCAGATATCAGAAATGAATATTTTTACTAGTAGCAATTCAATTGTTGAGATCAAGAATAGACATTTGCACTAGTAACAATGTAATTGTTGATATCAGAAATTTGAAATTTGTTTTTATTTTACTGTTTAATTTGACTGTTTCTTAACACTTCATATTTTGCTCTTTGTAATTATGTCAATTAAAAGTTTTTCTTTAAATGCATTTAAAGGCACAGTTCACCCAAAAATGAAAAATTGCTGTTAATTTACTCACTCTCAGGCCATCCAAGATGTAGGTGACTTTTTTTTTCTTCAGTAGAACAGATTTTTAGTTCAAACTGTGGTCCTCTTGATTCATATAATGGAAGTCAATGGGTGCCTTCACTTTGAGATCCAAAAAATCCTATGCAGAAAAACAAAATTAACCCCCGCGGCTCCTGACGATACATTGAGGCCTTAAGAAGTGAAATGATCGGTCTGTGCAAGAAACTGAACATTATGTACAGCATTACCTGTAATCCACAGCCTCCGCAATGAGTGAACTGACCCTTCGCCGCCAGTTTGATTGACAGGCGATCTGACCAATCATAACATAAATCAAAATGAACTAGTATGAAGAGATGATCGAGGAGCTACAGCGATCGGTCACGACACATGGTCAATTCACGAAATTTTTGAATCTCAAATTGACTTTGATTACATGAATCACAGAGGACCACAGTTTCAGCTGAAGCATGTCAAAATAAGAGTCCATGAAAACTAAAACAACAAATAAAGATCCTGAAGAAAAAAAGTACTCTAAAGTTCAGTTAATTGCATTTTTAAAAAAAATTAAATTTGTTTATCACGCAGGTGGCTGCAAAATTTGGCAACATTTTCAGCCTCAGAGTGGGTTATGACAAGATTGTGCTGGTATCGGGATATGAATGGGTAAAGGAGGTTTTGGTGACACAAGGGGACATCTTTCTGGACCGGGCCATATCTCCTCTTTTTAAAGAAGTATATCAAGGAAATGGTGAGTCTAGTTTCTTGTGTCAGAATACCACAACCAGTTTACCTGAATCTAAACATCTAAACCAACTCACTCTACTTTCAAGACCTTCAACTCCAGTGAATTATTATGAGGCTGCAAGGCAATTAGCTGGCAAATTGTTTAAAATAACATTTTTCTGAACTTTCCATCAGGTATTTCTCTGAACAGCGGATACAAGTGGAGGAAGCAGCGGCATTTTACTGCCTTTCGCCTGAAGGCTTTTGCTGAAAGCAAACATGCTTTGGAGCTTCACATTCAACAAGAATGCATCTTTCTGTGTCAGACCTTTGAGGAAGAACGAGGTGTGGCGCTATATTTACCCCGTCCATTTTTAACCGTTTTGGAATTACAGTAAACTTCCCAAAGAGTTCAGAAAAAGTTTATATAATACGTCAATCTGTAACTTCATTTGTGAACAAAGCTTCCAAACCCATAAGTTCCTCTTGTTTCTGTGGAACACAAAAGGATATTTTTAGGTATTTTAATGCAGTTCAATTCTGATTCATATTGACCACATTTCTCAAGCTCCAAAAAGACCTGATAAACACTATAAAATTGGTCCATGCATATTCTCCACTTTTATTAAAACAAGCATGTCAAGTTGGTTATGACATAAAATATCAATGGCATTTTTGTGTCAATGATGAATGTGATTAAGATTCGAGAGTTTTGAGACATTACCCATTCTCTGCTTATAATATAGCAATATTATCACTTGACAGGATGCCCTTTCAATCCTCATGACTCTCTAAACCATGCCGCTGCCAATGTAATTGGATGTTTTGTATTTGAGAAGCGTTTTGACTACAACTTCACTGACTTCAAGAACCTACTTCTAAATTCAGACTCCATGTTCATAGAAAATATTCCACAAATCCAGGTACTTTTTCACTGTTCTTTCTGTGAAACGTGGTTTCGTTTTTTCCAAATACACTTATTTGAACTATTTATACATTTTTTAGACATGCAGCATATTGTTCACCACTAGTTTTTAGTTTGAATTAGATTATGTGAAATAAGTTGTTAATGCAAATTTTCTATTTTTAATGTATTTTTAGTTCTATAATGCATTTCCTGGGCTTGCCAAACGTTTCTGTGGATCTCATAAGGCTATTCTATCAAACTACACAAAGCTAACAGCCTTCATTAAGAAACAAATTGAGAAACATAAGAACGATTGGGATCCTTTTGATCATCGTGATTTCATAGATGCCTACATTGAAGAGATAGATAAGGTAAGATAATGAAGACTTTTCACTTTCACTAGTAAGCATCAGAACTTATTTTTTCCCACTTAAAGTCAACATTAAATGGTGATCACAAGCCATTTTTGGGGTTGAAAAATTAGAGAAAGGAAAGTCACTGTAAAGGTAAAATAAAGTTACATGTTGTTATATCAAAGTTATATAGGTTATATTTTTGATCAAAGGTCAAACATTTTCTTTTTTTTTGAATTGTGCACACTAAAAACAGGAACATGCGTTAAAAAAATAATACTTATTTCATATTGACCGAGCTTAAATTAGTATGACTACCAATAATGAGCTCAACTACAGCAGTGGCCAAAATGTGATGTTCGGCCTTGGAAAATTGACATCTTCACCCTTTATTCAAATATTATTAAAAATTTGTTAAACAATTGTCAAAAACAAGAGAGAACCAGCCAAATATTAATATCTCATTATTTTGTAGTCAATGTATGCTTCCTCCTGTGAGCTTTTGGTTTTTTTATGCCTTTTTTCTCCATAGTAAAATAAAACCAGTGATTGCTCTCTTCAAAGTGTCAGAGACTGCAGCTGCATCCCCAGAGGGGGTCGCTCTCAATTCACTGCCTCAACCCACCAAGCAGAGGAGAGTGAGGTTTCCTCTCACTTCCCAAATCCTGGTGCTCCCAAGTCCTGAGGTCCCGGAGCTCCTAAGTCTCATGGTCTCAGAGGACCCGACTCCTGTGGTCTCAAGTCTGGAAGTCCTGGACTCCCGACTCCGGTGGTCCCAAATCCACTGGTCCAAGAGGACCCGACTCCTGTGGTCTCAAGTCTGGAAGTCCTGGACTCCCGACTCCGGTGGTCCCAAATCCACTGGTCCAAGAGGACCCGACTCCTGTGGTCTCAAGTCTGGAAGTCCTGGACTCCCAACTCAGGTGGTCCCATATCCGAATCTGACCCGAATCTGGTGGTCTCATGTACGGTGGTCCTGGAGGACCCGACTCTGGTAGTCCCAAATGCAGTGGTCCAAGAGGATCTGACTCCAGTGGTCCCAGAGCACCTAAGTCTAGAGGCCCCGGAACACCCGTCTCCAGTGATCTCAAGTCCAGTGGTCCTGGAGGACCCGACTCTGATGGTCCAAAATTTACTGATCCAAGGGGACTTCACGCTGATGGTTCCAGAGCCCCTAAGTCAAGTCTCATGGTCCTGAAGGACCCGAATCTGGTGATCACAAATCCAGTAGTCCTGGAGGACCAGTCTCCAGTGGTCTCAAGTCCGGTGTTCCTGGAGGACCCAACAATGGTGATCCCAAATCCACTGGTCCAAGAGGACCAGACTCCAGTGGTCCCAGAGCACCTAAGTCCAGTGGGCCCGGAACACCGTCTCCAGTGATCTCAAGTCCAGTGGTCCTGGAGGACCCGACTCTGGTGGTACCAAATCCACTGTTCCAAAACGACCAGACTTCGGTGGTCCCAGAAAACCTCTCTCCAGTGGCCTCAAGTTCAGTCGTCCTGGAGGAAATGAGTCTGGTGGTCCCAAAACCAGTGGACTTGGAGGACCCTTCTTCAGTCGTCCCAAATCCGGTGGTCCCTTCTCATCCAGCCATACCAGAGCCGGCCCGCTCTCCTAGTCATGGCCAAGGTGGCCATCCTTTCTATACCACTGTGGACTATAGCCTGAGCCTGAGTCCTGCCACTACCTGCCTAAACTGTGTTTCCCCCCACAGGGTAGTTTTGGTTCTTGTTTTTAGCATCTAAATAAAGCCCAATCTCATTGCCTAATATCTTGCCTAACCAAACCTGACAGTTTTACCTCTTTTTTGCCCCAAAAATTAGTGTTTTGTTCTTCCCTCATATTTAAAACATTTTAAAACTATAAATTATTTTCCTCATACTTTGATGGTTCAATCAAACTTCAGGGTCATTAAAAACACATATCCCCTCCGGACATCACATTCGGCCACTATCGTATGCTTTGATAGAATTCCTAGTACTGAATTTCAAATCTGGTCCAGTGTTGTCTGAATCATGGCTTTGTTTTAGAGAAGGAAGGATACAGAAGCCGCTTTCACCGTGGATAATCTTGCCTGTATCACGGTGGACCTGTTTAAGGCTGGGACTCAGACCATGACTGACACCCTACGATGGGCTTTACTTCTAATGATCAAGTACCCCCAAATCCAAAGTAAGTAATCTTGAAAACATCTCTAATATCACTTTATTTTACAGTGTCCTTGTTACACATATTACATGTAGTTACTGTAGTAATAACTATAAACTTTGCATAATTGCATGCAACTAACCCTACAGTAAGTACATGTCGTTAATTACTATTAAATATATAATTACACTGTAACACGGACACGTTAAAATAAAGTGTAACCCTTCTATTTTGTGAAATCACCATAGAAATTCATATTGATAGATGACATGAATTCAAGTAATCGCAATATATTGTCTGTGGTTGTTCACATACAGTAACCAGTGTATGCAGCTGTATGATTGTTGTAATTCTTCATAGAGAAAGTTCAAGATGAGATCGACTGTGTAATTGGGAAGTCGCGGCAGCCATGTTTGGTAGACCGAGCCAGTATGCCTTACACAGACGCAGTTATTCACGAAACTCAGAGAGTGAGCAACATCTTACCCCTGATTGCTCCCCGTCTGACAAGTCGAGACTCTGTGCTGGCTGGATACTTCATTCCTAAAGTACTTCTGCTCTAGTGTTGTGCTGTTGTTGTAATAAAATTTGGTATGGTTGCACTTCTTGGATTGTTTTGTCCTTTGGATAAATTGCTTTTGCTTTTATTCGTTGCTTTGGGTAATTTGTAAATTGCATTGGGAACATACTGCATCCTTGAACAAGGTTTGCAAGGAAGAGTGTTCAAATGTTCTTAATGAACCTGATTAAATTAAATTAAATGATCTGTAGTTTGAAAGCCCGTGATATGTTACTGCTCCAATGGTGTTGTATTGAATGTTTGTAGTGTATTTAAAATCCTAAAAGTATATTTTTAAAGAACTGTACTTGCAGGTATGATATTATTTAAATAAGTCCACCTTAAATGTTCCTTAAAACACTTAAGTTCACTTTTAAAGTCTAACCTTAGGTTAAATCCTGTTTTACATTTTAAATCATGTTTTAATAATCTTTTTGTCATGTTTTAAAGATGTGACTAACATACAAAAGTACAGGTAAAGTACTTTATTATCATTTTAACTGTAGTGCGTTTTATTACATTTAAAGTTGATATATTTTAAATGAGGTAAATTACAACTTCATCACTACAATGTGTAATTACATAGAAGTGGCATTAAAATATATTTTAATTTACGATAATCTCTAGTACAGTACACTTTAACCAGAAACAGAAATAATTATGAAATTACATATAAAAAGTACTCTAAAGTTCAGTTAACTGCATTTAATATGAATTTAAATTATAATACATTTTATTTAATTACAAAAAACATGCACTTAAGCACTTTAGAAATACTTGATATATATATATATATATATATATATATATATATATATATATATATATATATATATATATAGCTTTTAAACACACACTTTAAAAGTGTACTTTTTTCAGATGGGACTGTATTTATGGGTATGAAAGTTTGGCTATTATATGAGTATTTTTCTCTGTTTCTTTTCACACAAGGGCACAATGGTCATTTGTAATCTCTCCTCTGTGCTGAAGGATTCCTCACAATGGGAAAAACCAGATCAGTTTTATCCCGAGCACTTCCTAGATGACCAAAGGAATTTCAGGAAACGGGAGGCATTTTATCCATTTTCTGCAGGTAGTCCTTTGCTGCATTTCGCTCACACTTCCAGTGATGTTTAATGTAAGACGACGTGTGCATACGTGTATCTTGCCTTTACATTTCTCCAGGGAAAAGGTCATGTTTGGGTGAGCAGCTGGCACGGAATACACTGTTCCTGTTCTTCACTTCCCTCCTCCAGAGGTTCTCATTCTCACCCCTGAAGGACTAGAACCTTGCCTCGAGGCCCAGGAAAAGGTCAAGACGTGCCTTAAACCCTTCCAGATCTGCGTGTCATTACGTTGATAGGAACAATAGGAATCACAGCTGGACCGATCCTAACTCAGTTCTATTAATAGATTGATTTTATGCTAATTCATGCAGTAAAATGCGGTCAACATGCAGTAGCTACAGAGTTTATATTAGATAATATATATGCATTAGCGCAAATTTGATTCTGCTCATAGATTTATTTGATGGACATAGTAATGAAGGCTTGTACATTTGTGTATGAAATGACAATGTATAGGACTTATGTCAATACTGTGATCATTTATTTAAAATGCTTTTACTGCAAAATGTTTAAATGTGAATGACGCTATATTGATGTAAGATCCAGTTTATTCCCCAGAAATTAAAAATTTAAAGTCAACAAAAAGTGTTTGCGATCAAGCATTTCATCTTCTAACATAAATATTGGTGGAAGGAAAGTAGCCTCCGTTTTGGCTTTACTACAATTGACCTTTTTGAAGAGAAACGTGAACATTGATCTTTGGAGTGGTCGACATGAATAATAGTCGAGTTTAGTATTATAAACATCTGTCAAGGTGCATTATTATGGGGTTAGATCCTGCCGATATTCTGCACGTGCAAGTTCTTATTTTGAGCGTGCAAAACGGCATTTCACGCGCGCGCGCGCGAACTGAGTTTTGAGGAGAAATCTTCAAATAAAGCAAATAAAGTATTTCGAGCAAACGCAAATCAGTTTTGTATTCAAAAGAAGTTTATTTGGATGCTGGCAGACGTTCTCTTTATCTCCAAGCGAGCACGCGGGAGAGCGAGCAACTGAAACCTTCGCACGTGCGAAAGAAAGTCCGCGAACGTGTTTGACGATTTGCTTCATTTTCATGATGGTGGTCAATTCTAAACGCAAGAAAAGCTCAAATGGGTTAAAAGTAGGGGTGTGACAAGATCTCGTACCACAGTGATATTATTATTCAAGAGGAAACATTTTGGTTTTCCAGTAGAAATAATAAACGACGAAAGAATAACACGCAAGACTCAAACAATATGTAAACATTGTAAGAAAACTATGCCGAACACCTCGGCCAAGGTTGTACTGACTCTTAGGGGCCGTTCACATATCGCGCGCATTTTCATTCGCGCAAATCGAAGCGGTGCGGTGCGGCGCGCTCGTTTTTTCCTGCCGCGCCTGTGCCGCGGTAAAGCTATAGCAAGGGCTAAAAATCAATTTATCCCTTGCTGAAACTTCCTCATGGAGGTGGAGAGCACAGTTCATGGTTGCATAGCAACAACAGACGCTACAGAAGCGCGAGCTCCCGAACGCTTGCAAAAGGAGGAGGAAAAAGCTTTCCACGCTTTATTAGGCGCGATATGTGAACGGCCCCTAAAGAGGCAGAAAGCATCGCTATTACAATCAATAGTGACTGGGAAATGGTCAACTTTGTACTGCAGTTAAAGTGACACTTAAAGTGATATTTGATTTTTTTTTTTTTTTTATATATATGTTTATTTTATTTATACTGTTTAATTTATGTTGAATCTGTAGAAAGAAGTTCAGTGAGATTTCTCATGTGAAATTATACAGGGCAGAAAACAACTGGTTGATTTTGTGGCACAACATTTAGCAGTGTTTGCATGTTGTTTCACTGCAAATAATTCATTAAAATAGAAGTAAAATGACATGCATTACAAGTTGAATTCAAATTGCACCAACATTTTTTGCATTTTATGCTTTTCAGTTGAATAAAAGGCTATTTCCCCTTCATACGTTTCATTATTGAGGATTTCTTAAAAATACTATAAAAATCTCGTCTCGTGAACCCGATCTCGTGTCTCGTCTCGTGGGATAGGGGTCTCGTCACACCCCTAGTTAAAAAGACAGAAAATGGCTTTCCCACAATAAGAAATCTTTTTTTCATATCATGTGAAAATTCTCTCATCTTCTTCACAATTCTTATCCAAGAATAAAGCAGCCAAATACAGGACAAGTCTGGGCTTTGACTATTAAAATATATTTTTTAAATCCACTATCGAGGTTTTAAGCAACCAGAGATGATCTTTTTGTACACCAAGTATATCATAAAACACTCAAATCGGGTGATAAATGTATCCAAAAAACCGCAGCTCGCCAGTTCACTTGCATTTGTTTACAGCGCCGTCTTGCCCTCACCAATATGGCGGACGCAGCAACGCTCCAAAGCGGCTTCTATGTACTTTATTAAGTCTGAGTAATCAAACCCCATACATTATCACCACCAGAAGGCAGTAGAGAAGCTTTTGAAACCACAAAAACGCATCTCTCTCTCCATTTAACTTTTAGCAGCACCAATGAGGTAAGTTTCTTCGAGTAATGCGGATTCGCTGAGAGAGTCTAGAGCAACAGTTTTTTGCAGAGCTCTGACCAGAAGTGCTTGGATTTGTGGGATAAAATGGAGACAAGATTGTTTTGTCGAGGAATTAGGCGTTGTCTTGGAGATATCCGCTTTTGTGCCGAGAATTCTATCTATAGAAGTGATGTTTCTGTATGTTGTTCGTATATCAGCTGAGCTTTGACAGGCTTTAGTTAGTTTCCCTTTCTTTTCGAACCTTGGATTAATTTACATATGAAAAGTGTGATTTATTATATATATATATATATATATATATATATATTAACAGGTAAATGTGCCATGCCGTTTGTGGAGTTCATCGCGGGATGGATTTCAGGTACTAATTATTAACTTTGACTCTGGAAATAAACTTTTACATTGTAGGGTTTCAATATCGAGGGAAGAAAAACATTTGCTTTGAATTTATAAGCCATTGACAAGCTCTGAAGAACATGTTCATGTATTATATATAATATTATATATATTATATATATATATAACACATATATTTTTTTTTACCATGTAAAATAAAATACTATTCATTGCACCAGACTATAAATGATTCCAGTGGTGTAAAAAAGTATAGATATCTTACCAGAAAATGACTTAAAAGTCAATGTTTAGAATATTACTTGAGTAAAAGTTTTAAAGTATGTGGTATTTTTTTTTTGTACTTAAGTATTTTGATATTAAACATATTGAAAATTGAATGCAAAATACAAAAGTAGCAGAAAATATTATTAAAAATTGTTCTATAGAGTTTGAGCAGCAAGATTTGAACATTTTTTATTACATTTTGTTCGTTTTTTAATTTAAAAAAAAAATTTTTAAATATACAAAAATACTAATATATTAATTATACCTCGATCATTCATGTTCATTCATAGTGCATTATAACTAATGTAAGAGGCACTTTACAATGTTAAAATGTAAAAGTTGAAATATTTAAATGAACCGTAAATATATGTTTACACACAAAGGCATATTATATGTATACTTTCACTCGTTATTCGCTTCTATTTTAGAACACTTGATGATTATCTAATCAAAATATGTGTTAAAGTGCGGATAAAAAAAAAAAAGAAAGAACTAAAATCGAATACATTTTTGTCGCTGCAGGATTAGAATACAATTTAAATATGCAACTTCGCTGGATAACGAATGCATAAAAGCGAACTAAACTTTAGGTGATATGAAAACATATACAGTTGTGTACCGTATGGCTATCAGTATACATTTCATTTAGGAAATGTAGTGGCGTAAAAGTAAAAGTTGACAGGAATATAAAAACTCAAGTACTGATTTCCCCCAAAAATACTCAGTGAAATATTATTAATTGGTTACATTACAACTCTGAATGATTCACAGTTCCATATTGCAAACTGGTTAATGATTCACAAAGCTTTAAATCACATGTGGTGTTAGGTGCTGTTGGCTTATTTGTTGGACACCCTTTGGACACCGTAAAGGTGAGTTTCCTTGACAGCAGATTAAGAATGTGTGATTTTGTGATTTTCAATCACGGACTCAACTGATCTCTGTTTTGGTCACAGGTGCGCTTGCAGACCCAGACTGTGTACCGAGGGATATTTGATTGTGTGGTCAAAACATACACACATGAAGGAGTAAGTCTTCAAACACAACATTGTCAAATAAGAAGGAATATATCTGCGCGTGTGTGTATTTGTTTTGGCTGTACTTGTTTATAGCTATACTAAGGACCAAATGTCCTCACTTATATTGCGAAATACTTTGACAACCCACTAGTGAGACATTTGACCGGTCCTCACTACATAAAAAGGCTTATAAATCAGCAAATACGTAGAATTTTTATATTAAAATATCCAAAAACCACTTGCACAGTGTTATACATTTTGTTAAGCTGTGTACTTACATTATCCTAAATGTTTCCAAGAATTTGTCAATTCAGAGAAAATCACAATTTTAAAAAGTGGGCCGCCCGGGTCTTCGCATTGCGCCTGTAAATGACGGAATATCCCTGAGCGCACAGTAACCATGGCAACAGACACGGACAGCTGCGTAACGTAAAGCGGCCAAACATTATGGACCGTGGCAAGCAAATTTGGGACAAAAGGAGAAATAAAACGAGGATCAATATCGAGATGGCGAGAGCTTTGCGACAAACTTTGACTTGACAGAGACGCTCTCGCACGTTATTAGACGAGATAAGCAAATGTAGGCTATAAGACCAATCAGTGTTATAAAGCTCAACACGACAAAGTGTTAGAATATCATCAGTGTGATGTTGATCTATCTTACTGTCTATTACAGCCAAGAAACTAATGCTAAACATTACAATTCTCATAATTAGAGCAAGTGAAGCAGCGCTGCGTTACCTCACAGTGTTAATTCATCAAATAAACTGACCTGTATGAGGAGTATTTCAGCACTTGTGAGTAGTTCTGTAGAATGAAATGTCCTCGTTTCTTTATATCCCGCAGGACTCGTGTGACACTGATATCTGTCTCTCATTAGTATCTGATCCCTTGACTCTCGGCCCCACCCTCCTTCACACCACAGTCATGTTAAAAACACGCATTCACTCATCCATAAACATTATTTCCCCATGAATATTATTAGATCCATCGGCATGACGACAAATTCCATGATCCCATATTCACTGCGCCATCACTCTACGCCTTTGGTATTGTTTTGAATTGTTTAGCGCCCCCTAGTGGCGAAAAACTACGGATTGTATCTTTAAAAATCTAGTGGTGGTCACATGTATAGGTTTAGGAGTAGAGGTTGAGTTGGGAGAGAGAAAATATCATCGTGCAGATATAAAATCAATGGAAGTCTATGTAATGTCCTCACTAAGATAACAAAACTAACCTGTGTGTGTGTGTGTGTTTACTTGTTTTGGCTGTACTTGTTTATAGCTATACTAAGGACCAAATGTCCTCACTTATATTGTGAAATACTTTCACAACCCACTAGTGAGACATTTGACCGGTCCTTACTAGATAAAAAGGCTTATAAATCAGCCAAAAAATGTTTTTATTTAAATCTAGTGACGGTCACATGATTCTGTGATGGTAGGTTTAGGAGTAGAGGTTGAGTTAGGAGAGAGAAAATATCATCGAGCTGATATAAAATCAGTGGAAGTCTATGAAATATCCTCACTAAGATAACAAAACAACCTGTGTGTGTGTGTGTGTGTGTGTGATTTATGAGGACACAAATTTGTATAATGACATGGGTATTACACTGGTATCATGACTTAAACATGAAATATGAGGACATTTCACGAGTCCAAATCGCTTTAAAAACATACTAAACCATGTTTTATTAAAAATGTTTTCTGTGATGGGTAGGTTTAGGGGTAGAGGTAGTGTAGGGAAGTTTGTACAGTATAAAAAGCATTACGCCTGGGGAATGTCCTCACTAAGATGGCAAAACAAATGTGTGTGTGTGTATTTTTTAAGTACAGTATTAACTCAAATAATAATATGAACTCAAAATAATGTTTGTAGTGCCGAATTATGTGACTTATGTTACCCACCGAGTTATGTGACCCTCGTTGGCGCTGTAGGGTTAGGATTGGGATTAGGAGTAGGTCGGATTAGCTCAGTACAGTGCCTACTAGGGTCACAGAATTCGGCACAATGATGTTCATTGTTATTACTCGGCATTTATGTAATAATTCTGTACGCAAATTTGAATGATTTTTATGCTACATAGGGATAAACTCTCAGGCTTGTATATCGTGTCAGTTCATTTATCATAATGTATTTAAATATTTACCACAAGACAAAATAAATTACACAAGTCATTGTATTCAAAAGGTTTACATCCCTTTGGTTGTAAATATAGTGTCCCGGGACTCAGGATGAACTCGACATACTGATGATGGATGAAACGCTGACAACACTTACATTTATAATGACAGTAGTTGGCAGATGAGTACATGAGGGAACCAGATGGAAGAAGCAAACACAGGCGATGAAGGTCGATGACACAGTCCCAGAGTGTCGTTTGGAGGCTGAACACATTTGGGACGAGCTAAAATGCTGGAAAACCAAAGATTATAAAGGACAAACAAGGAACTCATGAACAACTATCACAAAACATGCTATTATGTGTACTTTCATTTATTATTTTATCCTATGGCATACACGTGAAAAAAAATTGCATTTAATCATTTAGCAGATGCTTTTATCTAAAGCAATCGAATCAATAAGCGGGCAACAGTGTGCAAGTGCTGTCAAATAAATAAAAATAATACTTTTTTTTTTTTTTTTTTAAAGATAAACATTGTACAGATTTTGCATGGGGGTGCAAACTTATGCTCACCTGTGTTCCGTTAGTTCTCATTTGTGTTACACTTTATGTCGAATAAAGTAACAACTCAAAATCAAGTTCATTGTTGTTACTCAGCACTTCTATAATAATTCTGTACTTGAACACTAAATGTGGAGTTGGGCACAAACTTTAATGCTTCTTTATGCAACATATACTACTGTCCAAAAGTTTGGTTAGTGAGGTATTTTTATGTTGTTGTCGTTGACAGAAATTAATACTTTTATCCAGCAAAGGAAGCATTAAGTTTATCAAAAGTGTCAGTAAAGCTGTTCTTTTAAACTTTCTAAAAATATGTAACATGTATATTAATCAGCAAACAATGTTTTCAACATTGATAATCATTAGAAATGTTTTTGAGGAGCAAATCGGCGTATTAGAATGATTTCTGAAGGATCGTGTGACACTGAAGACGAGCAATAATGCTGGAAAAAAAAAAAAAAATCACAGAAATAAGATTTTAAAATGCATTCATTTAAAACTGATATAATGTTTCATAATATTACTATATTTGTGATCAAATAAATGCAGCTTTGGTGAGCTGAAGAGATATTCAAATAGTAATGGTTTAATCACAGTAATCAAAATTAATCACTTTAATATGTTCTTTTTGCTTTACTCTCCAGGTCCATGGATTTTTTAAGGGCATGTCATTTCCTGTCCTCTCTGTTGCCATTAGCAACGCTGTGGTCTTTGGTTCCTACAGTAATGCCCTGGATCACCTTGCCCCGTCACACCGCAGCAGCTCTGACCACAGCAAGCGCTCGCCACTCACGGCTGTCTTCGTGGCGGGGTGCTTCTCTGGTCTGGCACAGGCACGTCTGGGATCAAGCCAGCAGAACCAAAACAATCTAAAAGAGCACTTTGCATGTCACTAATCTGTGCCGTTTTGATCCTGTCCGACAGTTGTTTGTTACAGCTCCGATAGACCTGGTCAAAGTGCGTCTGCAGAACCAGACGATGGGCAGGCCAGGTGGGAAGCAATACAGAGGCCCCACTCATTGTGTAGCTGTGATCTTAAGACAGGACGGGGTGAAAGGGCTTTTCAGAGGAATGTGGGCTCTCGCTCTACGAGACGTGCCTTGTTATGGACTTTACTTCCTGCCGTACGAGCTCACCTGCAGGATGCTGACTGAGAAAGGGAAGCAGCCAGGTGATTGTGCACAAATGAAGAAACAAATATTCATACATGAAGTTGACATATATATGGCTGTATATTACATTTATTATGTATATGTATATACATATACACACACACACACACACACACAGTGGGTACGGAAAGTATTCAGATCCCCTTAAATTTTCACTCTTTGTTATATTGCAGCCATTTGCTAAAATCATTTAAGTTCATTTTTTTTCTTCATTAATGTACACAGAGCACCCCATATTGACAGAAAAACACAGAATTCTTGACATTTTTGCATATTTATTAAAAAAGAAAAACCGAAATATCACATGGTCCTAAGTATTCAGACCCTTTGCTCAGTATTTAGCAGAAGCACCTTTTGATTTAATACAGCCATGAGTCTTTTTCGTTAAGATGCAACAAGTTTTTTTACACCTGGATTTGGGGATCCTCTGCCATTCCTCCATGTGGATCCTCTCCAGTTCTGTCAGGTTGGATGGTACTTTGGTGGACAGCCATTTTTAGGACTCTCCAGAGATGCTCAATTGGGTCAGAGCTCTGGCTGGGCCGTTCAATAACAGTCACGGAGTTGTTGTGAAGCCACTCCTTCGTTATTTTAGCTTAGACTGGGCCGAAGGTTTACCTTCCAACAAGACAATGACCCTGAGATCCTGAGCACTCTGGAGAAGGTTTTCGTTCAGGATATCCCTGTACTTGGCCGCATTCATCTTGATTGCAACCAGTCGTCCTGTCCCTGCAGCTGAAAAATACCCCCACAGCATGATGCTGCCACCACCATGCTTCACTGTTGGGACTTTATTGGACAGGTGATGAGCAGTGTCTGGTTTTCTCCACACACACCGCTTATAATTAAGGCCAAAAAGTTCTATCTTGGTCTCATCAGACCAGAGAATCTTATTTCTCACCATCTTGGAGTCCTTCAGGTGTTTTTTAGCGAACTCCATGCGGGCTTTCATGTGTCTTGCACTGAGGAGAGGCTTCCGTCGGGCCACTCTGCCATAAAGCCCTGACTGATGGAGGGCTGCAGCGATGGTTGACTTTCTACAACTTTCTCCCATGTCCCGACTGCATTTCTGGAGTTCAACCACAGTGATCTTTGGGTTCTTCTTTACCTCTCTCACCAAGTCCCCCAATAGCTTAGTTTGGCCGGACGGCCAGCTCTAGGAAGAGTTCTGGTCGTCCCAAACGTCTTTCATTTAAGGTTTATGGAGGCCACTGTGCTCTTAGGAACCTTAAGTGCAGCAGAACATTGGCCAGATCTGTGCCTTGCCACAATTCTGCCTCTGAGCTCTTCAGGCAGTTCCTTCGACCTCATGATTCTCATTTGCTCTGACATGCGCTGTGAGCTGTAAGGTCTTATATAGACAGGTGTGTGGCCTTCCTAATCAAGTCCAATCAGTATAATCAAACACAGCTGGACTCAAACGAAGGTGTAGAATCATCTCAAGGATGATCAGAAGAAATGGACAGCACCTGAGTGTCACAGCAAAGGGTCTGAATACTTAGGACAATGTGATATTTCAGGTTCTTTTTTTTAATAAATCTTCAAAAATGTCCAGAATTCTGTGTTTTTCTGTCAACATGGGGTGCTGTGTGTACATTAATGAGGAAAAAAAGAACTTAAATGATTTTAGCAAATGGCTGCAATATAAGAAAGAGTGAAAAATTTAATTAAAAATTCATTTTAATACTTTCGTTACCCACTGTATATTTATGTGTGTGAGTGTGTATTTATGTGTGTGTATTAAATTCATATGTTTATATTTAAGTTATATTAAATTGACATTAAAATATGATATATGAAAAAATATTTTATATATAAAATAGTGCACATTATTTAATTTTGTACATTTTTGGGAAGTTTAATAAAATGAACATCTGACAAAATATGAATTTGTTTGTGGTATATGATACACTTACAAATATACTAACAAATTACATTACATTACATACATTATTTTATACATTAATGTTTCAATTTCTGAAATATTATAAAATATAAATATTACCATAAAATATGTGCATTATTACAATTTCATGAAATATGAATTGATGTTTATGGAATATTAATACACAACTATATTATATTTGTAAGTTTATTCTGTTCTGTGACTTGAAGGAATAACTGGTTAAATTATTGAAAAGACACTTCAGGAGCCCCGAACATTTTCATAGTGATAAATTGAGTAATAATCTCATCATCATGTGTCCTTTAGGTAACGACACTGTTCTAGTGGCCGGTGGTATTGCTGGTGTGGTCACATGGGCCTGCGCCACACCGATGGACGTGGTCAAGGCCCGACTGCAGATGTCCGGAGGCGGCGGGCGAGTGTACAGCGGTCTGCTGCACTGCATTACTGTGAGTGTGCGTGAAGAGGGCGCGCGAGTGTTCTTCAAAGGCCTCCTTCTGAACAGCGTGAGAGCGTTTCCTGTCAACGCCGTGACCTTCCTCAGCTTTGAAATGCTAATGAGAGCCATGACTGACTCCTCCCAGGACTGAGTGCTGCTGGGATGTGATGCGTTTTTGAAGTTCACATTTTAGCGCTTCTGGTTCCATCGTCCTGAAGTTTATGGGGTTTCACCACTTTTAGGGAAAATGGTTTTATAATATAGACTGAAAGAGTTGATTGAAGCTTAATGGTAGTGATGCTGAAGTCATGTGACTGGTGTAGTTCATTCAGTTAGGCTTCAGAATTCATTTATGAAGATTATTGTGATGAACAAAGCATGTAAGGATCATAAACGTTTGTTACTTTCTGCAATAATCCAAAAGCCAGTGGAAAAATCCCATCGGGTTTTTGCCGAGGGAACCAGATACAAAAATACATCACTGCAGCGCTCTATTCATAAGCTGTTGACATGATGGTGCTGATTTCGATTTATCCCAGTGACTTGAATGAATTATTCAGCGACTCTTTCTCTAGGTTACATCATTGCTCTAGAGGGTAAGTCGGTCAGTGTTTGTCTTATTATAAGTTACATTTAATTAGCAAAATTACAGCAGGCAAAATCCAGTCATTTTAACAGGAATCGAAAGCTGCTTGCTTTGAAAGTGACTTCTGTGTGAACTCTCAAAATGTATTTTTTCACACAAAAAATATCAAAAGTCAATGAGCGGATACATGGATGATAATGAGGGCATTAAGCATAGCTGCCTAAAGGCAATTTTGAAACAAATTTGTTTTTGTATTATGTGCTGGTTAGCATATTTTGTGTTAACATGACACTAGTGTGCTAAAATTTCTTATTAAACATGTCATGAACATATTAATCTTGTAACATCTGCAACGCTTTTACAATAAATTAATGGATACCAGAAACTAACGTGACGTAACTATAAGCAAATGACTCAATATCCAACCCCGGGAAATATTTAGATAAAACATGACTAGAGTTTTATTGACCAAGAGCAGCTGTAGTCCCAAGATGGGGGGCCGTTCACATATCGCATCTTTTCCGTGCTCAAATGCGTTATTTCAAATGTAGGCGCTCATAATGGAAGTGACCTAAATAACGTTTTTCCGGACGCATCGAGATGAAACATTCCCAAATTTTTAGAATGTATAATATAATATAAAGCCTATAATATTTTATATTTATGTTATTCATTTTTGATATAAAAAAATAAGTTATATAAAATATTGTTAAAAAAAAAAAATTATATATATATATATATATATATATATATATTTTTTTTTTTTTTTTTTTTTTTTTGGGGGGGGGGGGGAGAGAGTTTGATAAAAATTAAAATATTAATAAATGTAATAAAATATATATTTGTTTATGGTATGTTAATATTTATACATGTATAAAATGTAATATTTATGTTAGTATATTTGCCAGTTTATATCTACGGTATATAAATTTATGAAATATAAAAATAATACATAAAAATTAGTACATTTATGGTATTTATGACGTATTGTAAAAAAATATTTTTATATTGTGGTGTATATATATATATATTTTTTTTTGTTGGGGGGGGGGGGGTTGATAAAAATTAAAATATTAATAAATTTAATAAAATATATATTTGTTTACGGTATGTTAGTATATTTGCCAGTTTATATCTATGGATATTAATTTATGAAATATAAAAATAATACATAAAAATTAGTACATTTATGGTATTTATGACGTATTGTAAAAAAATATTTTTATATTGTGGTGTATATATATATATTTTTTTTTTGTTGGGGGGGGGGGGGGGGTTGATAAAAATTAAAATATTAATAAATTTAATAAAATATATATTTGTTTACGGTATGTTAGTATATTTGCCAGTTTATATCTATGGATATTAATTTATGAAATATAATAATAATACATAAAAATTAGTACATTTATGGTATTTATGAAGTATTGTGAAAAAAATATTTTTTATTGTGGTATATTAATATATATATATATATATTATATATATATATATACACACACACAGTATATTATATTCATATTTTTATATTAATGACTATGTTCAATATATTCTATGTGTGTGTATAAAATTTATACATTTATATTCAAGTTATATTAATTGACATTCAAATATGATATGATTTATATATAAAATATTGTGCAGATTATTTAATTTTGTACACTTTTGGTAGTTTGATAAATATGAAATGTAGAAGCGCTCAGAATGCTGTGAGCGCACCACAGGTCATGTGACAAGAACCAACCCATTAGCTTTGGCCTTTCCATAACAAAACCTTGAAAGCTCAGCCGGGCAGCTGATCATAGCCGTACAGAGTGGTTTTTATCTCTCATCTCCATAAATATAGCTAGTACTAAAGGTAATGCAAGGGCTAGAAATCAACGTACACTTTGCTGAAACGTCCTCGTCGTCACAGAGAGCGAAGTTCATGGTTGCATAGCAACTACAGACGCCAAGGCCGCGCTTTCCACGTGTTTTTTAGATGCGACTGGCCCTTTAAACAGATTTACTGTTAAATTATGATTTTTTTAATAAAAATTTATCAAAAATGCAAGCTGCACATTTCTGCTGTTATACCCCTCTAAATATAATGCCCTGGACTAGTCTCTGACGTTTGAGAACTACTTTTTGCGTTTTTGCATTTCCTGTCAGACGGCCGGTTTTACTGTGTAACAGTTGAAAGATCTTGTACATGTCTGCTCAATTACAAATAAAACTCAATATAATAAATAGACTTGCATTGTAAAGCTTATTCTTACTTCATGTTTTTACACAGAAAAGTATTTAACAATATTTTAAGCAGAAACTGGCACATTTCGTAAAATATAAATAATGAGATTTGGTGATTATATTCTCGTAACTTCATATTCCAGCAAGTCATTACTCAGGTTCATCAATACCTTTGGAAATTTTACAAGACGAATAATCACTTAATGTCATTTTACATTTTTATTATTTATTACTTTTATATTTTAGGTTTAATGCATGAAGTGCAGAGTGAAATGGATACAACAACAAAAATAAATAAATAAAATAATAAAAGCATTGATCGGTTGGAGTGTCCCATTTGATCAATTCCATGTTTTACATGCTTTACATTTAAACTGCTGTATAAATCAGACATTTAGCCGTGTGGTCTGAGGTCTCACAAAACATCTACACGTTGCAAAACCATTCGTTCTTCATGTCAGAAATAGAACGGGTCATCAGTTTGCCGTCCGGCACCGTGCCACATCCAGCCTATTTTAATGGAAAGCCATCAACTGTAGTTAAATCTGTATTTTAAAAAGATAACGCTGTCATTGAACAGTCGTGATCTATTGAATACATCAGCTGTTTTGAATTCATTGAAATAAGCCACACACCAAACTGCAAAGACGACACTTACTTCACCGGGTCCTTATTTCCTCCCAACACATTTATTTCATGACTTTTTGTCTTGCAAATCCTATTTCTAGCTGTTTTTCCATTTATTCTCACCAGTGTGAATTCTTCAAAATCAACCTCCAAGTCTGCTCAACGTTCAACAAAGCCATGCAATTTCAGCAAATCGGCAAACGAGTCACTTACAGGGGTCCGATTCTAACTTTGACTATCACGCAAGTCTTACAATTTTAAAAACAAAACCTTGCCAGTAAATACTTCATTGATGGCTCGAGTAAATAATAAACATAGATATATACACCGATCAGGCATAACATTATGACCACTTTCCTAATATTGTGCAGGTCGTGGCATGGACTCCTCTAAACTAAAGGGGCGGCAGTGGTTCATGTAGGTTGTCTACTAACCGGAAGGTTGGTGGTTCAATCCCCGGTTCCACCTGACCAAGTGTCGAGGTGTCCATGAGCAAGACACCTAACCCCAGCTGCTCCCGACGAGCAGCGCCTTGTATGGATGACTTCGCCGTCGGTGTATGAATGTGTGCGTGAATGGGTGAATGTGAGGCAAAAATTGTAAAGCGCTTTGGTGGCCATAGGTCTGTGAAAGCGCCATATAAATGCAGTCCATTTACCATTTTACCATTTAAACCCCTGAAGGTGTGCGGTGGGATCCGGACCAAGAAAATTGCGAGGTGGATCCTCCATGGATCGAACTTGTTTGTTCGGCACATCCCACAGATGCTCGATTGGATTGCGATCTGGGGAATTTGGAGGCCAAGTCAACACCTCAAACCATTCCTGAACCATTTCTGCTTTGGGTCAGGAGGATGATCCTGCTGAAAGAGCCACCATTTCCATGAAAGGATGTACATGGTCTGCAACAACGCTTGGGCAGGCGACGCACACGATTCATCATTCTTCTTCCATTGCTCCGTGGTGCAGTTCTGATGCTCACGTCCCACTGTTGGCTCTTTCGGCGGAGGACAGGGGTCAACAAACTGATCCACTGTGTGTTCTGACAGCTTTCCATCAGGACCAGCATGAACTTCTTCAGCAGTTTGAGCTCCAGGAGCTCGTCTGTTGGATCGGACCACACGCTCAATGAGCCTCGGCCGCCCGGTTCACCACTGTTCCTTCCTCTGACCACCACATCCCACGAGAACTGCGGTTTTGGAGATGCTCTGTTGTCTAGCAACATAATTTGGTCCATGTCAAACTCGCTCAAATCCTTACGCATTTTTCCTGCTTCTAAAACATCAACTTTGAGGACAAAATCACTTGCTGCCTAATATATTCACTCACTGACAGATGATGAGTGTTCTTCACTTCACCTGTCAGTGTCATAATGGGATGCCTGCTCGGAGTATATGATAACACACACCTATTAATACATGTTTTAATGGTGGGGGCTCTAAAGAAGCATATTTAATGGATTTAGCCACGTCTTTAAAAATGAGCAAACATTTCAGATTCTAATGCACTATAATGGTCCTTATTAATGTGTATAAAGGCTTCATTCTAGCCAAGATCGCACTATTCATTTTTTTTGTTTTTCCTAATGCACAGATTTAAAAACTTGCCCTATGAAAAGTTAAAAAAAAAAAAAAAAAAAAAACAGAAAATGAAAACGCAATCCCATATCTCAGTGCAAACTTAATTTCTTGAGTGTTAAAATTTATTTTTTTGTTGCCAAAATACTTCATGACCTGAGATGAAAGAAAAAATGTCTAATTTGTATAAACAATAAAGCAACCTCCTCTAATTCCTTAAACATTCAAACAATCATTAAATTGCTTATTTAAATGCCACAAATCTAAATGAAACATTTCAGCCTGAAATCACGCAACAGTTTAACAGCGTCATCGAACACCTCTCTTAATGTCGCGGCCCAGTACATTCACACAAACTAAATCTGTTTGCATTCATATTGATCAACACATACAAATATCATCTTAAAAATATTCCATTTCTGAAAAATGTTCCCGTTCTCTGTTTGGTCTCATCTTGTAAAACTCGTGTGTGGTCACGTGACATTAAGTGCTGCTCTTTTCTTGTGAAGTTTGCGTGTGATTCTCGTGTTACCGCAAAAGTACAGTCCAGTCTTCCGCGGCGTTGACCGCTGGCTTACGTAGAGTCAAAACAGCATGTGTGGCGTCAAACTCGAACTCTAAAGTCGACTCGGTACCGTCTGAAAAAAGACGAACATGAATTGCTTATGTTGAGCAAAATCAGTGCATCTGAACTGGTCTTGCTTCAAATTTATTTAGACCGCAGCCCTAAAAGTGAACAAAAATGTCCTTTAAAAAAGCAGTAAAACACTTGACTAGAAACACTGACCTGCAGTTTTCAGAGTAACAGAGGACGGCTGACTGCCTCCAATGATCACAATCTTTTCTATCCAAGAGCCAGTGGAAAACTGGGAGTCAGGGGACAGATTTCTGACAAAACAAACAAGACAACAGACGAGTGAGAGACGAGAAACAGCATGGCATTGATGTGTGACCGCACTTTTCTGCCCGCAGATAAGATGAATCTTTTGCGTGGAAATACAATGGAATCCTGCAGATCAAAAATTACAGCTGGGAGTCATTTACTTTTCTGTAATATGAACATTTCTAAGTTATATAACTTTTAATTCAATTTATACATTTTTTTAAACACCAAGAAAGGCTGCAAAGGCTGTAACAGCAAGCCGACGGTCAGCCAATGTTGGGCCGTGGTGGATAGTCTGTCAGGCATCGAGTCAGACCCCGTTGGTGACCATTTAAGCATGTTTAACCGCCGACATTAGCGAGCGAGAGAACTCAGATTGGCTGTTGTCTCACCTGAGCATTTCAATAGCCCACGTGAATATCTTCATAACTCCGTCTGGAGTTAAGAAAGTGATCAAAATGATTGATATTTCAAAAAAAAAAATTGATTTGAATTGATTCTCATTTTTACAAATCGATATCACTTCTTCAAGGGATTCCCGGGAATTAAGACTTGTATGGTTTAATATAACATAAATGATGTCTCTTACTGAAATACGTAGTCGAAAACCCATGAAAGATGTTTAAAAAATCCGTGACATGTTTTGAACAATGGGGGGCGCCATTTCGTTTAAGTGCACAGTGCATTCTAGGTCGATAAGACAGTCCCTCCAGAAAAACGCGGGATTTTTTTGTGATCGTTGCGGGTAAAAATCCTTGATTATGCGGCACGTTTTCATAAAAAATGCGATGGAATATGCGGGATATTTTTGCAATTTTATGCGATGAAATTGCGGGAACTTGCAAAAACTGCGGTTTTTGATGCAAAAGAGGTAAAAAAGGTGATTCCCCCCCCAACACCCTGTTCTCTCTAGATACTGCCTTCATGTAAAGAGGCAGAATTACTAAATCACAGAATATTGAAGTTCTCATTGTGTTTTATTTCAGACCTTCATCAACACAAAAACATTGAGTCAAATAAGTTCTGTCGCTATATTATACTATATAATAATTTGCCCCACTATCATGTAAAAGAGCGGGAAACTGCTTCACGCGCTCTTTTGAGCTTATTTTTGTTGGCAAATGAGAATTATTGGCGCGCTTCATCATGGTTTCACCGCGGGGTTTACAGATGACGTTCACGTCGCGTCATTACGTCACTTCATAAGGTTCCCATGGCAATAGGGGGAAAATAACGGCGCTTTACTTGTGTGAAGTAAACGCAACATTTTTCAACTTTCTGCTAAGATATATGAGACTTTTTTGCAACGAAAATACAGGGATTATGAAATCACGCTAGCCCCGCATATTTTTCTAGCTGAAATCGGCAATTTATGCGGCGAAAGTGCGGCATATTTGAAAAAATGCGACCCCCGCATAAATATACGGACTTTGGCTGATTATGCATGAAATCAAGCGATCGCATAATCGCGTTTTTCTGGAGGGACTGATAAGAAACATGTTTACACTTGGGCTGCGTTCCAGTTTGTTTTTTATTTTTATGCCCTTCCCTTGATAACTTCCCTCTGTCTCGTTGACTCCAGCGTACGTAATTGACCCCACGGCTTGTCGGACACAGCAACAGTAACTAAAGGTGGTCTTTGCGAAGGGTCAGTTGCTTACGTTGCATGCGTGCCCACAACTGGTGGAACCTTTGAGATGGGGCTGAATTGGGACGTCCTAAGCCACTGATCACTTGGAATCCACTATGGAGTTGATTTATTATTTTTTTTTTTCCCCCTTATGAAATTGTTTAATGCAGCATTCTATATGCATATGTGTATTTGGGTTGTTTTAAATATTAAAAAAAAAAAAATTTATATATCATACGCAGGGCTGGGTGGGTTATTTTTAAAATGTATTTCACTACAGATTACAAAATACGTGCTTTAAAAAGTCATTTGTAACGTATTTCGTTACATTACTCAAGTTTAGTCACTTAATCTAAATACTTTAGAATACTTTGGAATACTAATAAGTGTGGAACAAACACAAAAAAGATCATTGAGAGTTTTTAATCTCACAATTCTGACTTTTTCCCTCAGAATTGCGTGATATAAAGTTGCAATTGTGAGTTATAAAGTCAGAATTATGAGATATAAACTCACAATATTGAGAAAAGTCAAAAATAGGAGATGAACTCACATACTAAATTCCCAATTGCAAGAAAAAAAATTAGTATTGCAAGTTCATATCTCCCAATTCTGACTTTATAAATTGCAATTTTGAGTTTAAATCTCGCAATTCTGAGAAAAAGAAGTCAGAATTGTGAAATGTGAGAGAAATAACAAATTGTGAGAAAAAGTTGCAGTGACGAGTGAATTATACAATGACTCACAAAACATGAAAACAGAACTCGTCTTTTTCAGAGTCAGAGAATCACCAATCGCTGTTTAAATGACATTAAAACTCAAAGTAATCACTTTGGTAATCTAAAACACTTTTCAGATGGAACTGTAATCTGATTACCACCCATTTAAAATGAAATACAGTTACTCAAATTTTGTATTTTAAATACGTAACTAAGTTACTTGTATTTCGTTACTCCCCAACCCTGATCATATGTGGTGGGGTAAATTAAACACGATATGTGGTAACGTCACAATAAAGTTGCATTTTGTATGTAAAGCTGCCCAAACTGTACATATTAGCAGTCCTAGTTTCGTAGTCCTAGTCCTTTTTGAATGACGAACATACACAATCGATACCTGCTGATGTAGACAGTTATTTATTCTCACGCAGACGCAAAACACACGTGCTAGTTGACCGTAGTCTTTGCAGTGTGTTCACAGCTTTTTTTCTTGCCCAGACGCACGACACAACGCAGCTAGTTCTTCGATGTGGGTTTGGTGTCACAGCCTTAAAGAAAAGGACAGCAGACCAACCTGGAGGACAGCATGTTGTCAGCGAAAGACAGACGTCTGTGGACAAATTCTTTTGAATTTTCAAAGTTGAAGGTATGGAAGTCATCGATGTACAGCTCTCCTTCAGCAGAGCCCTGAAGCGGAGGACAGCAGTGAACGTGGAGCATTTACAACACGGATGAAGAAAATATCCATGGATGAGTTCAGATTCTGTTCGGATTTCACTGCTTCTTCACGAACATAACAACAAACAATGAATTACCTGAGAACTGAGAGCAACATAGAGACTGTATGGATCATTCTCCATACAGGAGGAAGACCTCCTAACACGGTCTTTCCTGCAGATAACGGACCCTCCACGCTGGAAAACTGGGATCTGGAACATGAGACAGAGGAAGAGCGGATGCAACAAATAGAAAGGTAGAATTTAGTTGTCTGATGCAGGAATCAGTTATAGGAATATAAAAATTTGACCTGACATGGAAAGGTCTAAAAATCATCTGAACCAGTGTATCATTCAGGTACTATTTTATTAATATTTTGATTTTACATTTTAAATATGTCTATAGAGTTTTGATTATTTTATTTCAGTTTTAGTTATTTTAGTACATCAAGTTGAAATAAATGAAAACGAGGAATGTTGCCTTGGCTACAAGCTGAAATAAGCACGTTTTTGATATTTTATTTTAGTCACAAAAATGTTTTTTTTATGGTTTCAGTTAAAGGTACAATTCGTAGTTTTTCGCCACTAAGGGGCGCTGAACAATTCAAAACAATAACAAAGGCGTAGATTGATGACGCAGTGAATATGGGATCATGGAACGCGTCGTCATGCCGATGAATCTAATAATGTTTATGGATGAGTGAATGCATGTTTTTATCATGACTGTGGTGTGAAGGAGGGCGAGGCCGAGAGTCACGGGATCAGTTACTAAAGAGAGACAGATATCAGTGCCACACGAGTCCTGCGGGATATAAAGAAACGAGGACGTTTCATTCTACCGAACTACTCACAAGTGCTGAAACACTCCTCATACAGGTCAGTTTATTTGATGAATTAACACTGTGAGGTAACGCAGCGCTGCTTCACTTGCTCTAATCATGAGAATTGTAATGTTTAGCATTAGTTTCTTGGCTGTAATAGACAGTAAGATAGATCAACATCACACTGATGATATTCTAACACTTTGTCGTGTTGAGCTTTATAACACTGATTGGTCTTATAGCCTACATTTGCTTATCTCGTCTAATAACGTGCGAGAGCGCGTCTCTGTCAAGTCAAAGTTTGTCTCAAAGCTCTCGCCGTCTCGGAAACGCCACGCCGATATTGATCCTCGTTTTATTTCTCCTTTTGTCCCAAAGTTTGCTTGCCATGGTCCATAATGTTTGGGCGAAACAACAGCAGCGTTACGCAGCTGTCCGTGTCTGTTGCCATGGTTACTGTGAGATCCGGGATATTCCGTCATTTACAGGCGCAATGCGAAGACCCGGGCGGCCCACTTTTTAAAATTGCGATTTTTCTGAATTTTACAAATTCTTGGAACATTTAGGATAAATGTAAGTGCCAGCTTTAACAAACAAATATTATACTGTGTGCAAGGTTTTTTTTGATATTTTATATAAAAATTTCTACATATTGTACCTTTAACTATAATAACCCTGATCTGAACCAAATTTGAATAATCTTAAAAAAAAATATCTGTTTTGCCGCTTTTTTATGCAATCTTCATAAACAAATGTAAGAGTCTGAGAACGTCTGGGCTTACTGAGCTCATAGTGACAGGAATGTAGAGGTTTTGATCCCCATCATGCTTCTGGAAAGTGTGAACATCGTACCAGACCTACGAGTGCAACCCAAAGGAAATGTTTGAGACTTTAGAGAGGAGGAAATAAAAATCCATTCAGCCATTTGATATTAAGAAATACGTTACCTCGCCTTTCCCAGGCAGATAGGCGGTAACACCTCTGGCGCCCTCATCTGTAACGGGGTGCACCAGTAAATCCTTCCCTATGAAGAGAAATGAACCCGTGTTAGCCTTCTCTTCCACAACATTTATTTGAGATCATTTTAATTCATCTCACCGATCAAGTACTCATCCTCAATTGAGAAAGTGGCGACGTCGTGAGGATACTCCACCCATAAAGGTCTATGAAAAGAATGAGAGAATCAATGCCTCCTCTGATTGGCCAATGCATTCATAAGCTCAACAGAAACGTGTGCGATGATGCACAATGCTTCAAAAGACATCTGATGCGATGTGGAGCTAAGGGTGTAGTTCGGTTGGTTTGGTCCGGACCAAAAAAAACAAAAACAAAACATATAGTCTTGGTCCGCTTAGCGTTCACACTGGCATTTTTAACAGCGAACCTAAAGTCACCGAACCAAAGGCATAAGGATACGGTCACGACCGGATTGGTCGGCTTTTATGACGTATATTCTGCGACGGAGCTCGCTTACCGATCATCAAAACAACGCTGTGTTCTGGATTAAACGCCATCATTTTATGCTTTACTTTTACCAGCTGAGAATCACGAAAAGCTCATAAAATGTTCAAAACATTCAAAACAGCAGCAGGATTTCCTCCGTTGTTTGCAGAAACAAATATTGATGAAGCACTTCACCTCCTTGTTGCTCCTCGACTCATTTTGATACACCGATCTTTCCGCGTCGTCAAATCAGTGACTTGTAGCGCCGCATCTTGTGACATCACGTCCTGTTTTTGGTTCGTTTACGTGTCTTTGGTCCGTGTCGCGTTCATATATCAATCGAACCGCACCAGAGTTCGATCTTTTTAGCGGTCTCGGTCCGCACCAGGGTTCGGATGGCGGCGTTCACATATGAACCGCACTAACGGAGCGATCGGACCAGGGTTCGTTTTAATCGAACCGAACATGACACGTGTGAACGCACCCTAAATGTAACACTTTTCATTCATTTCAGCATTAACCGCAAGAGCCGTAATATGTTTAGTCTCGAATTTGGAGGGCAATTTTGCCCCAAGCCTCCCGTTCATTCCCTGGTTGTCACTAGGCTGACTCACCTCATCACAGGCTGTCCGGTGCGGTGTGCGTTGTAGAAAAGCTGGTACCAGTAGGGGAGGAGAGCATATCGCTGGCGTACCACCTCCCGGATGAGGGCGGTGTTCTCTGGGCCGAACAGCCAGGGTTCCCTGCGGGGCGTGTCTATGTGAGCATGTGCACGGAAAAAAACGGCTGGTAAGCTCCCGCCTGATACCATCGCACCAAAAGCTCCGTGCTGGGATGTTTAAAGAAACCACCGACGTCGGCTGAGGGAGACAACGGTACAACATCACTTTTTCAACTTACCAAATACTTTAAAGCAGTGTTTCTCAAACTTTTTCAGCCCAAGGACCACTTTGTCTTCCAATTTTTTTTTCTGAGGACCACCTAACAGAATCCCACTCTAACACGGCCCCCCGAAAACAACAAAATAGGAAGGATAAACTAAATTTAAGTTTAATATGCAACGGTTTCAAGTTAATTATTCAAACACAAATGCAATGATATGATCAGAAATTATTATATGAATTTTATTTCATTTGAAAAAGTAAATGTGAAATGAGATGCAGCTTAATATGAACAACAAACTGCACATGTGGGGGAAAAAAACTGCAATTAAACATACTGTAACAGCCTAAATCCCACTTAATGTCATTCCAAAGAGCCATTAGTTTAAAACTGGGTATAGGAAGTTCTGGTTCATTGTGAAATGTGTTGAAGTTACTTATTATGACTGGAAATTAGGTTGGTTAACCTTAATTTATTTAGTTTTAAAGACAGTTAATTACAGTTTTGTTTATGAAGCTGTTAATAGTTACTTCATTGTGAAACATTTTGTTATGTACTTCTTGTGCACTGAACACTTGTACCATGTTCGAAAAAGCAAAAACAATTACCAAAATTGCTAAATAAATCGTAATTGCAATATTCATTCATTCATTCATTCATTCAAAAAAAAAATATATATATATATATATATATATATCACAATGTGATTTAGTAATTAAGCCCTAGTAATTAATGACAATTTTCATTTTGGGGTGATTTGGACAGATTTTTTGCTGGTAATCTTAAAGGGCTGCTTTATAAAATGTAATGCAAATGTAATGCACACGACTGGTCGAAAGTTTAGAATAGTTACATTTTTTAATGTTTTAGAAAGAAGTCTTCAACTCACCATGGGTGCATTTGTAAAAAAAAAATATAAAACGTTTTTTTCTTAGTGTAATTTGTTGTCTTGAGCCGAATGTGTGCATGCTTTCTGCATACTCCGTTATTACGCACTATAATGCAACTGCTTCTTAATGGTACACAATGATTATTGGGGTTTTATTTTTCCAATGAAAAACAAAAAAAAAAACTTCAAGATCATTCATTTCATTCTGTAAGGTTGAGCAGTTTTGATTTATGCGCCGTTTCATGTTTGATGATCGTGTTAGCTTGTATGCGTGTAAGCAACACTTCTATCGCCCGTTTCTGCTTTATTTATGGTTTGTACATCTGGGATTATCATTGTTTTTGGATACGGAGACTCCGTACTCTTTCAGAAGATGCGTAATAGCGCCACCTACCGTATGACAACATAACTTGCCAGAAAATTCCTTGAATGGCAGAGAAGGTAGCAAAATAGTTAACTAGAGATATTAACAAGTTAACTTTTGGCAGCCGTTATCTAAATGTGTGTGCAGTTTTGTTTTGTTTACGATTTAACGGCACGCGAGCTGCCTTGGCTATGTATTCGTTATTTTTTTTCTTCCTCCGTTCTTTAAAAATGGGGAAAAACTTTATTTGATCTTAGATAAATATTCTAAAACTAAAGGCCTTACTTCATTAAAAATCTTTTCATACGCGTTAACAGAAAAATAAAGAGTCCTACACATTTCACACTAACACAATCCATCAAAATATGCTTCATTGATAATGGATTCTGGCACAAGGGGCATAAAGGAGGATCTTCACCTACAAACAGAAACATATGGACTAGTCCCTATTCAAAAGCCTGTAGATAATACGGTCAAGAACTGTACACTAAAGGTCAGCACCTCTCATGACTAGAGAATCTGCTCACCTCCACAGAAAGAGATGCCCACTAAGCCCAGACTCAAGCACATGGGGATGGAGATCTTCAGATGACCCCATTCAGCTGCATTATCTCCGGTCCACACCGCACCTGAGGCACAGACAGAGGAAGTCGTCACCAAACGCTCGGTTACAAACACGTGAGGCTTGTGTCTGACGTGAAGGCGTCTCTCACCGTAACGCTGGGACCCTGCAAAAAATGCTCGAGTCAGAACAAAAGGTCTCTCCACTCCTCCTGAACGCTGAATCAGGCCGTCTGCAGTCGCCTTGTGCTGGTCACACAGATGTGGAGAGAGAAAGAAAGGACCACTTTTTAACAACTTGTAATTACAAGTTGTAAACTGGGAATTTTCTAAGGAGGTCCTGCCGATTCATATCGAGTAAATGGTCAAGGGTTGTCTTATCAAAACGTGGTGTGAACACAGCATAGGTCTTTTAATACAGGGAATGTCTCTATTTTAACGTTTTATTCATATGATTCCTTAGGAGACCAATTGATTTTTTTATTTTTTATTTTATATATGTCCAACTAATTGTTACTGTAAGTCATCAACTCACTATCTAAGCTTGTTTTGACTTTCTTTTATAAATTTCAGATTTTATTAATAGTATCCTTCTGAGCAAACCACCATATCACAGAAGTTATGGCTGACTTGTGACATATTTATGAGTGAAACAGCTTTTTGAATGTGAAAAACTACACAGAGGGACTTTTCTCAGAGCAACTTAGCAACGGTTACACTAATAGCAGGGCAAGATGTCATGTGACAAAATATACAAGCTCGGCAAATTTGTAAAAAATGTTCTTTTGCACTTTTTTACATGAGCCTGGCTGTGAAATACATACATATATATATATTTTTTTTTTTTAATTTATTTATTTATTTTTTTTAATAGAAAAACACCTTCTCATGGCTGTTCTACACATCCTTGATCCTTACAGATATGTTAGAGAAGGTGGCTTTTTCAAATTGAACAGCATTTCATATGATATTCTTATCGAATCATTACCTTAATCTGTACCTTTTTTTGCTGGGTGTGTAAATCTTTAATTTTTTATATTTTTTTTGAGAATCTAATGAAAATCATTATTGGGCAAAAAGTGAATTAAAAATAATAAAACTAAAATATTCACACACATTATACTGGTACAAGTTTTGGGGGAGTATGTTTTATTAAAATCATAAATATTATTATAAATATAGGCTTAATTTTGCTAATATTAACTAATTTTATTTCTTATAATTCTGGGTTTAAACGTCATGTTTATGTGAAACTCACCCACTATTGTAAATGCTTTTTGGAAACAACAACTTAAGGCCCCAATATCCTTCAAAATGACGTCACACCAGTTCGTTCTTCAATTTAGATTGAACAAAATCAGTCCAAAACGAAGTTTGTTTGGTGTTCATTTCAGCTTGCCAAAGCAAACTTTATGGGAACTTACAGGCCTTTATGTGGCTATAGAAAAAAAAAAAAAAAAACACTATACCAAAAAAAAAACTGTCTCTCACCACATAGAGGCCATAGAGGTTGTGAACATCTCGGTGCTCCCAGACACCATGAAGAGCGTCTTTGTGCATGGTCACCTCAGGACCATTAAACACAGACGGCTCGTTCATGTCATTCCAGATGTACTGATTCTGCATGGATCCCTGGACAAAAGCAATGGGGATTTAAATTGACAATCCTAAAAATAGTCTCCAATACAATCACCATAGTTAAAAAAAAGATGAAGTGATCAGATTAAGATTCTCTTTAACTGTAAGAGAATCTGATAAACAGTCAGAGGTATGAGCTGTTCAGAAAGCCCTTACCTCATACTGGTCATAGGCGAACATGCTGGCCCACCAGGCTCTCATCTCGGGGTTAGTGAAGTCAGGATAGCCAGAATTCCCTTCAGCAGAGAAAACGGCACGTTTCAGCTCTCTGAAGAGTACGCAACGTTGATTTAAACAGACAGCTGGAAAAATGACTACACACCTGGCCAGCACCAGCCTTCATAGTCTCCTCCATCTTTGTTCTTGACATAAAAGTTTTTTGCACGAATCTCATTGTGAATCCTGTAGCCACTGTCCACCCGAATGTGAGGATCTACGATGGCCACCAGCTGAGGAGACAAAACGTCACATGACTTTTAAACAAAGCCTTTAGCAGTAAATTGAAACGATTTCAAAAGGGCAACAACTGCAATTTCAGTTTGAACAGTGATTTATTGACTACTCTCTCTGTACACACATATATGGATGTGTGTGTATATGTGTGTATATATACATAATGTGTGTGTATATATATATATATATGTATATATATATATATATATATATGTGTGTATATGTATGTATATATATATATATGTGTGTGTATATGTGTGTGTGTGTATATGCATGTGTGTGCACATATATAAAAACACACATATTTATGTATATATATATATACAATATATATATATATATATATATATATATGTGTGCAGATTATATATATCTATATCTATTATATATATCTATATCCGTTTTTTGTGTTAAATGAGAAAAGCATCAAAAAGAAATTACAAAAAGTAGCTTTAGAAATATATATATATATATATATATATATATATATATATATATATATATATATGTTTTATTTAATTTTTTTTATTCAATTTATTACATAAACTATTAGGCATTAAAACGGCCAGTGAGAGAAATTTCATTTTTGAAACTAAATCTTTAATGGATGTTTTATTCCTTATTAAACCCAATTATTAAATTATATTTATTTTTAAAGAAATGAAACTTTAAATAAGAAAGTATAATTACCAGTAGGTGGCGGTAAATGTCTTAACGAGCAAGTCATTGAGTCGTTTATTCATTCGATTTGTTCAAACAGCTGATTCATTGTTCACTGATTCATTGATTCGTTCAAAACGGAGCAGCACAAAAGTTGCTCTGGCTTTATAGGTCAAATTCTTTTGGCAAAATTGAGCAAAAATAGACAATTTAGTGTCTAAAATATATAACACAATATGAATTTCTTATTTATTGAACTGTTGTATAAAACCAATATCACATTTGCACTCATGTTAACCCTACAGATATTTAAAAAATGTTATACTACACAATATTGCATTTTTTACTGCATTACTGATTAAATAAATGCAGCCTTGGGGAGCATAAATTATTCCAAACTCTTGACCTATATGTATATATACTTATTTTTAGGTAAATCACGCAGGGCATATTTTATGTCACACCTTGCGTCTTTTGTCCATCAAGCCCTGCAGCATGTCTTTAGGTTGGGGGAACTTGCTGGGGTCCCAGGTGAAGTAGCGCTTTCCATCTGCATGCTCAATGTCCAGCCAAATGAAGTCATACGGGATGTCGTGCTCATCGAAGCCCTGATCAACAGCCTTTACATCCTCCTGGTCATTATAGTTCCAGCGGCACTGATGGTATCCCAGCGCTGAGAGAGGAGGAAATGACTGAGTGCCTAAGGGAGAGAATGTTACGTTTAGGTCACTTTCAAAATACATTATAAACTAAGAATAAAGGACATTATAACACTCATAACCCACTCAAAATACAAATGATTTTGGCATTCCTGGGTCCATTCAAATCCTGTGAAATTCAGAGTAAAAGGTCAACTAAAACCGTATTGTTTCTGATTAATAACTCGATGAGTGAATGAGCAAACTTTACTTCATTTACTCCCCTTTTTAATTTATTTTAGATTAAATTAGATGTGTCGACAAGACAATGTAAGACATATTAATGAGAAATAATCTTTGAATACTGGATTTAGGTAAACTCCTCATCATGAAATCCAGATTTATGAAACCTACGAGCAGGGCGAGCGAGAGGCTGGTGACGCGAGTGATAATGAGCGTCAGCTGCGCGCTACACCGGTCTCGTGTCTCTCACGGAGGAGCTCCGGAAGCATAAAAGAGGAGCGACGACAGTGAAGGACGAGAGAGGACCAGGCCTGGATTTTATTTTCCGGGTCAAATCTGACCTAAATACATTGAGGAAAACGAATATTCCCTGTTATTTTCAAATTAATGCACCGACATTTTGGCTCCTGTAAATGTTGGGCCAAAACAGGTATTTTCAGTTTTGCGCCGAAATCGGTGACCGAAACAGACGTTTAATTAGCACTTCTCCAACTGGCATTTCATGTGTGTGGACACCAGCTCTGGACGGACTGACAATATTAATTTCTCGATTTTAAAACGGCAGTGATATGGTTTAATAAATCTAATATCTTTTAGTCAGTGCTGTACTCTGTTGACATGTGAACAAAACTTAACATTTGTAGCGTGACAGACATATGAAACGGTTTCATATTTAACATTCGGGGTTATGATTGGTCAGATCACCTGTCAATCAAACTGTTTGCAAAGGGTCAATTGCTCAACCAGCGTTTTATCCAGGGAAAGACGTCAATAAAACAGCTTGTAAGCTATACAATGTCATATAATGTGACATTTACCTCAGGAAAGTCATTCAATGTCCAAAAAATAATGCTACATATATGCACTGTATTACATATTCATTATATTTTTTCTTGACTTGTTAGTTAAGTCGTCATTATTTAACGCATGTTTGAATAAATCTGTCATGAAAACAGGTTTATTGTCCTTTAAAGGTTTATATTTCACCAACAAACTGGAGTAGAAACAATTCGGTTATTAAAAAGCAGATATAAATGTGCAATTTAAATGTTTGTACAACTCAGTTTTAGCTATTTAATTTATTGAGTGTTAATTTATTCATATATTTTTGGATTCATTTTCAGTTGTCATGATCCATTTCAGGCTTAGAATTTCGATTTCAGTGCATGCCTAGTTTTTAATCTTCTAAATGATTAAGAAAAAGCAGTGGGCAGAATTATGCGGAAATCTCTTCAAAATGTCAAACGGTTTTGAAAAATATTAGGGCGAGTAAACAACGACAGCATGAAATATACCTTAAAGAAATCATGTTATTTCCAAAATTAGCACCGACTCTGTATGCAGTGACGTGTAGTTGGTACTTCCTTTTCCGGTGTGTTTGAGTACCTGTAAGCGAGGCGTACTGACTGAAGACATCCGTGGGTTTTGGTCCCAGCATGATAAAGACATCGATAATACCGCTCTCAGATATCCAGCGTACATCCGTCTGAGGAGCTTCACTAGAAACTTTAACGAAGTCCAGCATTTTTCCAAACATTGTCTGAAATACGGACATAAATTAAAGAGAATTGTGCAAAAACCTGCATTTAACATCAACTTGACCAAACTAATGTTAACACCACACAACACTGCAATGCTCTCCGCTATATTGTGTTTTCCTGATTTGAAAGTTTATTATTTGAACCTCGTCAACCAAAAGCATCTTCTCAAATCCCACAGAAGCAAATTCTCACCTTTCCCGCAGTATTTGAGCTGATGTCCACCCATGTCTCTGCTGCATTGAGCCAGAAGATGCCCATGGTGCGGTCAGTACTATGAGATACGAGGACGGGAACTGCCCCGTAAAGGGCCATCGGGTTGTGCAGCTCATACTGAAAAACATCCAGGTTGTACAGCCGATACGGGTCTGAGCCACTAAGAAAAAAAACAATGGGTTAGTAAAACACTATTATTACCGTTTAAGTGCTAAATACGAATAAATGATCAGCTGTTGTCATTTCAAACGGTTCTTCATTTAACCATGTTCAATATTCAGGTTAGTTTCTCTTTTTCCTTACGCTACACGGCTAACCTGAAACCAAACCACGAACCAAAACGGGGACATTTTTCAAGTCACTTATCCTGTATCTCTTGCTCCAAAATAAATCCGTTCACAATGAAAGCATAGATAAAATTACCTAGATTTTGCTGCTATTTATTAACATTTTATTTTATTTAAATTCAATCCATCCTTTTCACTTTTGATGCACGCTTTAGAACTTTTAAAGCTTTAGTTCACTTTGAAATGAAAATTATCCCATGATTTACTCACCCTCCAGCCATCCTAGGTGTATATGACTTTCTTCTTGCTAATGAACACAATCGCAGTTAAATTAATCAATATCCAAGCTTTATAATGCCAGTGAATAGGAAGTATCAAGTATGAAGCTCAAAAAAGTGCATCTATCGATCATAAACGTACTCCATACAGCTCCAGGGGGTTAATAAAGGCCTTCTGAAGCGAAGCGATGCGTTTGAGTAAGAAAAATATCCATATTTAACAAGTTATAAAGTAAAATATCTAGCATCCGCCAGACCGCTTTCCATATTCAACTATCGCTTCGCTTCAGAGGGCCTTTATTAACCCCCCGGAGCTGTGTGGAGTACATTTATGATGGACGGATGCACTTTCTTGAGTTTCAAACTCAATGCTTCCCGTTCACTACCAATATAAAGATATTTAATATAACTCCAATTGACCCTTCACAAAGACCCGCCCCCTTTAGTGACTGTTGCTATGCGCTCTCACGCCACACATCATGTTCTCACGAAGTGAAAAATACATCCTGGAGCAAAGAAGACACGTCGACAGACATATGAAACAGTTTCACATTTAAAATATTGTAATTTTTTAAAGAAGTTTGAACAATAAATAGCGTCTAGTGTGTGTTTAATGTGTCGCTGTAGCTCCTCGATCATCTCTAGTTCATTTATAGCATCAAATAAACATGAATGAACATCAGAAGGAATGTTGTTTCGTAGAAGCGTAGAAAGACGTGAGTACACATAATTTTTCAAGTTCATGTTCACTAACGTTAATCAACTAACTCCCGCTTTTTTGGACAGAATGGCAGATTCGGGGTTACGATTGGTCAGATCGCCTGTCAATCAAACTGTTTGCGAAGGGTCAATTGTATTCATCAGAAAGAAGAAAGCCTATACACCTAGGATGGCTTGAGGGCGAGTAAAGCTTGGGGTGATTTTCATTTCAGAGTGAACTAATGCTTTAAAGCTTTTAAAATGGTTAACTAGTCTAGCGGTGTTCACATTAAATGTCTTTACAAGCTTAACCAGCATAACTTCTCTTATCTGTCAGCCTCACCAGCTAGCATGGCTGTGTGCAAAACCAGTAATAATCAGCCTAGACCAACAACAAAGTTCAACCCATGTTTGAATTCACATTAAAAACTCCTCCTTCCTGGTTAAGCTACTAGTGTGTTCAGCATATAGTAACTCACTCGGTGTTTTTCAGTTTGAGCGCGTCTGCGTGTTCCGGAATCCCATATACGTGTTCCACACCGGGAAGAGAAAAATCTAAACTAATAGATGATGGACCTGAATTCAAATGGAGATTTAAAAATAAGTTTAAAGCAAACAAACTTGACGGTGTTAATCTCATCTATATTCTACTGATCATGTTATAGAATAAAATGGGAAAGATTTAACCAGATTTCAATGTACCATTGGGCTTCGAATCACTATGAGATTTAAATGTTTCCTCCCACATTCCCGGTTTATCCTCTTCTTCTTTGATCGGTCCATCCTAAATGAATAACAACAGGTCAATTAAAACACAAATATAATACAGTATAATGAGTCTCCTTAATCTCAACGCTCAAAAACGAACACACTTTACACTAACCAGGTCTAACAAATCTGCAAAATATTAAACAGTCAGTGATTAAAAACACGCATCCACACACACCTCGTCAGATCGCTTCTCCGCATTCTCCTGTCCTGTCGTTTCCTCCGACTCACTTTTACTGGAAAGTAGACAGTTTATCTTAAATACAAATACTTGTTAGTACAACTAAAACGTAACGCTTGTAAAAGAGGGTGAACTTGAACAGGCTCTTGAATAAGAGATGCATCAATTAACAAACAGAGCAGTACAATACCTGTACCTCATATCACTTTGCAATTAAATTTCTTTAAGTATATGGTGATTATATGTTGATTACACATATGATGATTCAACAACAAAACTAGCATTTGTTGATTTTTTTTTTACAATTTTCTTTGCTATTAAATGCGTGTTAAAAAGAGCATGTGTCATCCGCCTAAAAAGTACCTGTACACTGTTTAACAATGGTTGTACTGAACTATCTGAGCAGTGGTGGGCGGAGTTAGTAACCCCTTTCACACACACACAGTCTTTACTGGTAAATTGCTGGTATACTTACCATTAAGAGATCATGTGTGAGCATGACCTTTTAAAAAAAAAACAGATCTAGCAATTTACCAGTATGAGAAGTTGTAACATTACCAGTAAATTACCGGTATGAAGCCGTGTATGAACAAACAATGAAGAGTACCGGTATGAACACGTACAGTACGAGGTCGGAACGAGCCAATCATAAAGCTCTAGTGGCGATGACGCGATTACTCGGCGGCGTTTACAGTAAGCTCCACTGCTTTTTAATAGTTTTTCTATGTAAATGTGTGCTAGATGGACATCTTTGACCATTGCACCACATCTCGCAGCTTTTTCCGCGCGTCACGCTTGAGAACCAGAAAAACACATTCTGCGTGATCATCGTTTTACGTCTGTCAGTTAAAAAAAATGTTAAATTAAACAGCATTTCTGAGGATTGACATCACAGAATTTTCCTGTATTTGTGCTGATGTGTGAATGGGATCTTATCTGTAAAAATCAGGAATGCCAATGCTTGTGTAAACAGCTTATTGGTGTATTTAACGGTAGAGCCATTCTGGTAATTTTTACGGTAATGAATTAGGATTACTGTGTGAAAGGGGCTAGGGTTAGATTATTTGCACAGTGAGAACAGACTCTGCCTAGCTAAAAAGTCACTGTTTGAATTTAAATGTGTAGATGCTTAAAGGGTTAGTTCACCCTCACGTCGTTCTACACCGGTAAGACCTTCGTTCATCTTCAGAACGCAAATGAAATCCGATGGTTCAGTGAGTCTCTATTGACAGCAAGATAATGAACACTTTCAGAAAGATACTAAAACATTTCAAACAGGTCATGTGACTACAGTGGTTCAACCTTAATATCATAAAGCGATGAGAATACATTTTGTGCGCCAAGAAACCAAATAACGACTTTTCCAACAATATCTAGTGATGGTGATTTCAAAACACTGATTCATGAAGCTTTACGAATCTTTTGTGTCGAATCAGTGGTTTGGATCGCCAAAGTCACGCGATTTCAGTAAACGAGGCTTCGTTACGTCATAAGTGATTCACAATTTCAATAGTTCACGTGACTTTGGCAGTTTGATACGCGAACCGAACCACTGATTCGTAAAGCTTCATGAATCAGTGTTTTGAAATCACCATCACTAGATATTGTTGGAAAGTTGTTGTTTTTTTTTTTTTGGCGCACAAAAAGTATTCTCGACGCTTTATTATATATATATTAAGGTTGAACCACTGTAGTCACATGACCTGTTTAAATATGTTTTAGTATCTTCTGTTCATCTGAAAGTGTTCATTATTGTCAATAGAGACTCACTGAACCATCGGATTTCATCAAAAATATCTTCATTTGTGTTCTGAAGATGAACGAAGGTCTTACGGGTGTAGAACGACATGAGAGAGAGGAATTAATGACAGAATTTTCATTTTTGGGTCAACTAACCCTTTAAGAGTCTACGATTGGATCATTATTACAGTGATTATTATGTTTGTAGCATGTTATGTCTTTGACGACAGTTCTTCAAGCCCTAACTGATCATATGCACGGAATGTTCTTAACTTCCGCAATATAAGCCAGCTGGAAAACGTCCAGTGAAATGTCACTTGTTGGTGAGTCGTTAGCTTTAACAGCATCAATAGTGTAATGCTTAGCTTATAAGCAGAATATAGTCACTTAAATAGTTAGGCCAAGCAATAAGTTATTATTCATACGCAAGACGACTTAAAGACATGTTCATACTTCAGTTTTTACACTTTCGTGTGAAAAAGGCGTCAATGCACTTTAAATTAAAAATGTATGGTGCACTTTAGTTAGATTCATTGAATAAAATGTGAGTTTTTACAAGTGTGCCAAAATCATTGAGCTTGCTCTGCACTGACTGGTAGACTATAAAAGGAGCACGGCGCTCACTTTCCGTGCAATTTATTCACTAAAAAAGTTGTTTTTCATGAGATTTTGTGAGAACATACATCATCTTGACAAAAAGTCGTTTTAAATTGATTTTATAATGTTTATATTTATTTAAAAGTGAGAAAAACTTACAGTAAATGGCTAAGATTTGAGCAAATAAATGCTCCTCTGCTGCCATCGGATGGTTATAATGGTAATTAATGTCTTTTATTATTAGTGTTTTCTATCAAATGTTGGATTTCCTACATCTTGAAATGTTCGGGGACAATTTCAGAAGGATGAATAAAAGTTTCTGGTCATTACATGAAAAATAACATTTGAAGTGTTGCGTGTTCGTGTCGAATTACAGGGAATTCAAACGTTCCCATTAGTTTCATCTTTATTGCAAATCAATAAAACTGGTTTATTGGCATATTACGCAAATGGGATAACTGAATTAAAATATAAATACAACATTAAGAAGTCAAGAATGAATGACAGCTAACGGTTCACTGCCGGAAATGCCCAAGCTGGCTTATCGAAAAGCAGGAAGTAACCGTGCATATGGTCACTGGATGGAGTGTGTGGCTTTCTTAAACAAGCATGTAGATTCAAGATTCATCAGGCTCTGAAATTGTGAAAGAATTGTTGGGACGGAGCATTAAGAATCATTTTCACACACACTCAAAAAAATATTTCTGTCTAAACATAAGTTTTATGTAATTTAATTATATAGCAATTTTCCATCCATTTGGATTACATAGTTTTAACAAACTAATAAACTTAATGTGATTCATATTTGTCAGTCATATGTAAATGAAATAGGTGAGATTTATGTAATAGTTGAGTGTATGAATAGTGAAAGATGAAATGTCTTTTATCTTCATTTGTAGTTCTTGTGTTTCTCTGTCCTTCACTGATTCTGCTTGTTAACAGCAGGTGTTCATCATTAATGCTTCAATCATCACTTAATGATCTCAATAACTCTGACACTGCTTCAACAGTACTTTAACCTGGGCATTTTTCTGTGAACTATTACATAAATCTTTTCCATTTCATTTACATATGACTGAGAAATATGAATCACATTAAGCTTATAAATTTGTTTATGTTAAAACTATGTAATCCAAATGGATGGAAAATTGCTATGTAATTAAAATTACATAAAACTAATGTTTAGACAGAAATGTTTTTTTGAGTCCATGAATTGGACCCCAGACTTGAAATTCATTGTCTTTGGGATGTGCTGGAATAGACTTTACAGAGTGCTTGACTCTTGCATTGTAAAACAAGATCTGACCAAAAATTAATGGACATCTTGATGGAAATAAATGTTGTGATATTATTTCTATAAAATCCAAACAGCGACTTTGTATATTTTGGCTGTGAAAAACACAATAGCTGCATTTTTTAATCTCAATAAATAAATAAAACATAATTTTCATCCATTAAAACAATCCAAAATGTTTTTGTTGAGATGGATGTAGTGTGTTTAAGAGAAAAACATAACATGATAAAATGTTACATTTAAACCAAACATGTTTCCATGGTCAGTAAATGTTTATGGGAAGTTTTCATGATGCACCGACAACGGACAGGTGTGAATCCAGCAGTTTATGCTTCTAGATGAAAATTCGACAAAAACTGATGGCCAAAATCAATGGAATCAATGATGAATGGTACACTAAAGATAACACTAGCTTAGGTACCACAATTACTACTACGATCTAGAACACACATCTATTTTAATAGTAAATCAAAAGCAAATACACAGTAAAATCCCCAGAGTTAAATCAACTCTGCTCAGATAACATTTGGTCCCTCTCTAAATAGTGTTAAAGTAACACTCTTCAGAGATTGAATGTCTTTTATCTTCAGTTGATTTCATCAGTTGTAGTTCTTGTGTTTCTCTTTTCTTCAGTGATTCTGCTTGTTAACAGCAGGCGTTCATCAATAATGTTCAATCATCGCTCAATTAATTGTTTCATTATCTCATTAACTTTAACTCTGCTTCGGTGTGACTTTAACACTATTTAGAGAGGGACCAAATGTTCTCTGAGCAGAGTTGATTTAACTCTGGGGTTTTTACTGTGTAGTGTACTTTTAGATTAAAGTGTGCAAACATGAATCATTTGGAGCACTACAGATATTTCCACTGCTATAGATTAAAAATAAACATGGACAAATGTTACTATGACATAAATCTAAGATTTCTTTGCAGTCAAGAACTGGACAAATGGATGTTACCTAGAGAAAACGTTCTTGAGCGAGTCCCACATGCTACCAACTGTGCTACTTATTTTATGAGAGATACTGCTGAGTGGGACAGAAGAGAGGAAAGTCGAGAAAAAGAGGGGAAAGAAAATAGAATGTGATGAGAATTTCAATAAAAACATTTACAAACGTATTTCTGAATGAAATGTCTGACACATTCAAATGATCCCACTTTATATAAAAAGATACAAATCCCAGAACCAAATTTTCTCATTTTGCAGTGAAAATATTCCCAAAATAAAATAAGATCACCATCATAAAACACCACAGTACAAAAATGGTGACCATATAGACTGCATTGGAAAAAATTCCATTGAAAATATTGACTTTTGTTAATAATGTTATTTTTCAAGACAAACCTACCATGAATCCAAAAGGTTGTTGGTATATATTTCAATTCAGCACAAGCCATTTCAAGATCTTCCCATCCAGATATACTGCATTTTTATAATTATACATCAATCCCAGCTTCTATTTCACACTGTATTGTCACTACGGTTTAATTATTATATATGTATTTATTAAGTATATTTTGAAGTATATTGAAGTTTTTGTTTTTTTTGCAAATTCCTATAAAGAAAATGAATGGGAAAACCAGAAGTAAGGTCACTGAAAAAGTGGATGATCATTGTTGTGCTCGACTGGGAAGCCGTCCTGCTTCATTAGTTAGTGCGGAGAGGGAAAACCAGAAATGAAAAGAGAAGCAAGAATCCAAGTAGAGAGTGTGGAGAAGTTGAACCCTCAGATCTTAAACAGTGAAACATGGAAGAAGACAGAAAACTATTTTTATCATTGCATGCCAGCAGCAGCAAACCCACTTACTGGGATAATTCACCCAAACATCATTTACTCAACCTCATGCTGTTCACCTGCTTTCTTTCTTCTTCAGAACATCAAATAAATCAAAAGTCTTTTAATTGTACGGACGAAAAGAAAGAAATTTCTTCTATGAAAGAAAGCAAGCCATATGCATCTGGATGGATATGAGGGTGAGTAAACGACCGTAATTTCCCTATCCATTAAGATAAGAAAATCCTTGTAACTAAAGGCTGGAATACTCTACATGACTTTTGAAATATGAACAGCTTTGGAACCATTATCATATCTGAATTTCACTTGATACACAGTGATACCAACAGTAAACATGGCATCAGATTTACAGTATCAATTCCAGAGCAAATTTCATCCTTTGGAAGTGCATCTTATGCCCAGTTCACACCTGGTATCAAGATGAGCTTTGGTCGATCGGATCACAAGTGGATGATGCTAAATACAGGTGTAAACGGGGTCTAAAATGTTTTGAGCCTGTTTCCAGAGGTCGTCAAACGCATGACGTCGGTGAAAAAATGTGTGCTTGAACTTCAGCCGACTGTCAACTAGCACACGTGTTCTGCGTCTGCATATAAAGGAGATAAATGTCTATTTAAGCAGATATATTTGTCTATATTCGTTCATGTTATTATGAAAATATTCGTGCATTCGAGTGCTCAGGTCAGATGCCGTAAAATTAGAACAACCTTCTGTCTGTGCCGTCATGACTTCTTTGCATGCTTATATTCTCGTGAACTGACTCATTTGCTGTACTGAACAGCCAATCAGAGTTCTCTCTCTCTCTTACGGACGAAAAAAGCCGACGGTGCGGAACACACTGAGAAAACTTAAGTCAGTCGACACACAAAATCTGCCCGACAACCGACCGCCGGCTTGGTGTGTTCCTGGCTTAACACAGAAATCTTGAGACAGTCAGAGCAAAAGCTGATGCTCTCCGTGTGCTTTTCCGTCTTCTCTGGACGCGCTCATATGTAAATTGCATGAGGTTATTTTGTGCATTAGATCAAAAGATCTGACCCACCCATAGACCCTCTCCTTGAAGAAATCAGAAGTGGTTGAAAGTGGACAAATGAGACACCTGGTGTAAACGGGAATTTGTCTCCCTCTACTTGTGATCTGATCAACCAAAACGCACTTTAATACCAGTGGCAACGTTCACGTTGTTCGCAGGCAGCCAATGAACACCATAGGTTGTGGCATTATGCAAATGTGTTACAAAAAAAAAAAAAAAACACGCAGATTTGTGCAGGAGGCAAAAATGGAATTACTGACGATTGCTTTTTTTCAGGAGAAAATAACTATTTATTTGCACTTTTCAGACTTTCTACCTTCACAAACCGCTATATATCACACACTACATTAAAAGTAATATCCTCTGACTTGACGGAATCATCGTTTGAAGCTAAAAAAAACCTTCCACGTCCATCACACAATGTGATTTTCTTTTTTTTTGTGGGAAATCGGTCAACTCCGACTGCCCAAAATCTGAAGACTGGCTCTGACCTTTGGCATCGAGTGTCAATTTGTCCAGACTGAAAATTGGGGCAAAAATATTGTCATCTGTTATTCCAGCCTTAAGTGGTATTTAAGGAAATTGTCGCAACCAGGCCCTGACGCACCTCAGGAAATAATGTTAGCATTACGGCTTATTGTCAATTGAAAAAACATCATGACTACACACCCGTCTGGACAAGATGGCTTGTTTTGAAAATGTTCATTGTCATGAAACTTGTCACAATGTAAAATAACATCTTTCGGGTTTTTTCCTGATTTTATAGGACGAAATATGACCGATACATTTTTTTCCAGAGTTTTTCCAGAGATTACCCTTATACTAATTTGTCATATTTACATTTCATTCATGTAAAAACCGTGTTACTGCTGTGCCGTATTGTTCTGTTAAGGTTAAATGCCCGTTGACATCAAGGTTGACAACTACAGCTATAAACATGGCTCAACAATAGAGTGAAAACTGCTCTGGAAGGTTTTAAATCTCGACGATTTAAACATTCGGCGGATTTTAAACCATTCAAGCTCAAAAAGACATGCAAGAGAATTGAGATCTCATGCTTGAACGTGTAAATACACACAACATTAAGTGAGTTAAACCGTCCTTATGTGAACCTAAACCCTTCAATCGGATGCGAGTTAGATCCGTGGAGTCAAATAAACCCGCTGCTGTCTGTGCCAATGTTAAACAGCAAAAGAAAAGGACAATCACTTATTACTTATTAAGACTATGCAGTGTTACTTCACATTTGATCACTTCATTTTCTGTAGTGCTTCTTACATAAAAGTTACCGTTAGACCTATTTGAAAAACTTTGTTTTTGCTTATTCTGTATTTCATTGCTGACTGTTGACTTGTCTTTAAGAGTTTTTGAACTTTATATTAGTTGGGCTAGTAGTCTTTCTGTGGTGTCGAAACTAGAATAAACAATTGACCCTTCGCAAACAGTTTGATTGACAGGCGATCTGACCAATCATAACCCCGAATCCGCCATTCTGTCTGACAAAGCGGTCAGGGGAGTTAGTAGATTAACGTTGATGAACTTTGAAGAATTGTGTGTCCTCACGTCTTTCCGCGCTTGACACAACATTCCTTCTGATGTTTATTTGATGCTATAAATGAACTAGTATGAAGAGATGATCGAGGAGCTACAGTCACCACACATTAAACACACACTAGACGCTATTTATTGATTAAACTGCTTTAAAAAATTACAATATTTCAAATATGAAACTGTTTCATATGTCTGTCGACGTGTTGTCAGTGTCCGGGATGTATTTTTCACTTCGTGAGAACATGATGTGTGGCATGAGAGCGCATAGCAACGGTAACTAAAGGGGGCGGGTCTTTGCGAAGGGTCAATTGTGAAAGTTCACTCGTCTCTAAAATATTAATGTTGTAATTAATGTTTTACGGTTCAAAAATATCGTCCACACCGCAGCTATAATTATATCGCTGGAATCCCTTTCAGAATGATCTTTTCCCAGCTGATGAACGATAAAAATACTGACAGCCAATCAAAATTCAAAGAGCATAGCGGCAGAATACATCCGTGTATGCTTATAATAAACAGAACGATATTGTGCGTTGGTGTGGACGCTAATATAGTTATCTTTCTTGGTGTGAACGGGCTGCGCACCTACGAGAGCGAGGCCTAATCAATACAAAGGGAGGAAAGAAAGTGAAAAATTACACAATTAATCATATTTTTAGTATTATTAGTTCAGCATTATCTGTAATAAACTTCCTGAATGTGGCGCCCTTTCTGTCCGATTCGCGTTGTACTCACGTGTCCTTGCGTGCTCGGAGGTGCTCGAAGGCCAGGAGGCCGCGGGAGTTGAGCGACATGAGCACTTGAGGACCCTCGACGATGTCCAGCCGAAATGGCTGAGCGCTTACGATGAGGCGCTGCTCATTCACACCCAGAGACAACACCAGACTATTCTCATCCTGAGACACCACAGACAGCCTGAAGTCAGACACAAGACATTCAGCAGTTGATTCAAGACTAGGACAACATCTGATAATGATAATGGTGACGAGGGGAAAACAAACCCAAATTGTAAGACACAAAACGGAACCTTCTCTAGTCGGATATTTAAAAAAACTGGGAAACACAAGAAGCTGTCAGTATTCTCATAGTGATTGACTGTGTTGTGTTTGAATATAGATTAAAACATGAAAGAAATCATTCTAATATGATGCTCAAAAAAACATATTTTTCTGGGAACAGTGATACACCACGATTTAAAAGTTTGGGTTTAAAAATATAAAAATGAATATTTTTATTCAACAAGGATTCATTAAATGGATTCAAGTGACAGTAAAGACATTTATAAAAGATTTCAATGTTGAATGCTGTTCTTGTGAACTGTCTAGTATTTATTAAATAATCCAGAAAAAAATGCATCGCAGTTTCCAAAAAAATATGAAGCGGTTTTCAACATTGATAATAATCAGAAATGGGTTTTGAGCGGCAAATCATCATATCAGAATGATTTCTGAAGGATCATGTGACTCTGAAGACTGGAGGAATGATGCTGAAAATTCAGCTGTGATCACAGGAATAAATTACACTTTAAAGTATATTCTAACAGAAAACTATTATTTCACAATAATACTGCTTACTGTATTTTTTTCATCAAATAAATGCAGTCTTGGTGAGCAGAAGAGACTTCTCAACCCCAAACTTCAGAACGGTACTGAATATTATACATTTTTATTTATTTTTGTGTGTATGTATATATATATATATATATATATATATATATATATATATATATATATTATATATATATATATATATATATATATATATATATATATATATATATATATATACATACACATATATATACACATATATATACACATATATACACACACATATATATACACATACACATATACATATATACATACACATATATATACACATACACATATATATATACACATATATACACACACACATATACACACACATATATATACATACATATATATACATACACATATATATATATATACACATATATACACACACACATACACACACATACATACACACATACATACACATATATACATATACACACACACGTATACACACACACACATATATATATATATATATATATCTGTGTGTGTATAGGTATGTGTGTGTAAAATAATGTAATTGTAAAAGAATTACAAAAGAATGTAATTGAATGTCACACACTTGACTCGGCAGTTGAAACATCATTATCATTAGTTTCCCAAGGAGCAGAAAAATCCATGCGAATAGAAATTATATTTATGAGTGTTAGATTTGGCATTGAAACTTTAATTACGGCGATATTACAAACTGCAGCCAATCAGCAAACAAGAAGCATTCATATCACTTTTTCCAACGTAAAACAAGAACAAAAGCATATTGTGTTCTATTGTGTCCGAATGCTCTAGTTTCACAGGAAGTTCGGCAGCTGCGCTACAGAAAGCTGACGGAAACACATCTGCTCGGGATACACCCTCGATTCTAGTCGCATTAGTTGTAAACTGGCAGGTTAAACTATGTCTACAGCGAACAGTGTCTGCACTGGACGCTCTCCGCGCGCTTGCGCTACCGACTATTTAATTTGGAATGCTCTTTTTAATGTGTCCACGCCGTTGTAACCTGGTGTTCGAATGTTGCATACGATTTTCAGCCTGTAAATCTTTGACGTAAACTCGTCCCTCAAGAACACCTCAACATGAATTCTTATCATCTGAACATGCACCACACTAACCTACACATTAAAAGCAGCTCTGAAGGTGTGACTTACGCGTCAGTGAGGGGATCAGAGATGAGCACATCTGGAACCTCGTAACGAGGCTTCAGTGGTTTGAGTTCATTAATCTTCACCCGCGTCATGTTCCCCTGCAGTCTGTAGAGCTCCAGCAACAAACGAACCTACGAACAAACACAAGAGGCTCAGTTCTCTCACACTTGGTATGGGGCACAACACTGACCACCTGCTTTTTCAGTGACCTTGGATCTGTAAAACGCTATTCCCATTCAATTGAAGTCAGACACAAGACATTCAGCAGCTGATTCAAGACTAGGACAACATCTGATGACGATAATGGTGACAAGGGGAAAACTAACCCAAATTATAAGACACAAAACGGAACCTTCTCTAGTCGGATAATTAAACAAACTGGGAAACACAAGAAGCTTTCAGTATCCTCATAGTGATTGACTGAGAGCAACTGAGTTCTGTTTGAATGTAGATTAAAACATGAAAGAAATCATTCTAATATGATGCTCAAAAAACATCACCATTCATCAATTTCTGACAAATTCTTCAAAAGGGGAAAAAAAAAAAAAAATTGCGATTATTCAAAAATTCTGAATGATTTTTAAAGCACTCGGATATAGAAAAGCACTTTTTGTCTATTGCTTTATGCATTTCTTTGTTCCCCTTTATTACATTTTTCAAAGCTATATTTAGTTATTTATTCGTCGTTTTAATTATTATTTGCAAAAAATGCCTTTTGTTATATAAGAAAATGTAATTAAAATGCACAAATAAACGTATTAAATCAATTAAAAACCAAAACGTGCATGAAGAATCATTTCAGAATCAAAACGATATTCCCAGAATCAGAATCAAATCGGATTGTGAGATGCCTAAATTTCTCATCCCTATAGGTTATAAATGGAATGAAACTGATATTCCAATTCCTTATCTTAACGAATATCTGAGCTTCCCGGATGGGAAAAGCGTGAAGGGCAGGATCTTGATGAGCTGTGTCATTTGCCATCGCTGCGATCTCATGCAAAAGCTAGAAGACTTCAACGCAAGGGAACATGCATTTAAAAAAATAAGAAATGATGTGTACGCATAAATAATTTACAACATTTACACAATGCTTTACCAAAAAATAAGAATGGTCACCCAAACAACCAGCTTTGTTTTGTTTTGAAGCAAATGTGGCGAATTTGTCTGGTACAAATCTGTTTTGGTCTATTTTATGACCTTGTTGTTGTCATTGATGAGCTGCAGGGTGATTCTGGAGTCGCTCAGCTCCAGCGTGTCCAGCAGAGCTCTGTACGGAGACTGGCCTGGCTTCAGCTCCCGCTGACGCCTGCAAACACGCACAACACATTTGAGAACATTTGTGCATCATTTTGAATCAATGTGGATATGGTTAAACACTGTATTTGATGAAAAGGCTTTGGCAGTAACATTTTAAAAGACTAACCATTAGTCACATGTCATTTTTGCCTCAGGGGACTGACTCTGCACCAACTGCTTCAATTTACATTGCGTTCTTTCAGGAGACGAAAATAACGCTGCAAGCAGGAGTTAACTGGGTTCAAGTGCTTTAAAGGGTTAGTTCACCCCAAAATGAAAACTGTGTCATTAATCACTCGCCCTTATGTCGTTCCAAACCAGCAAGACCTTCGTTCATCTTCAGAACACAAATGAAGGTCTTTTTGATGAAATCTCAGCACTTTCTGTCCCTCCATTGGCTGCCTTAACCAGGGCCGTGTGCGTTACTTTTAAAATGTATTTCACTACAGATTACAAAATACGTGCTTTAAAAAGTCATTTGAAACGCATTTCGTTACATTACTCAAGTTTAGTCACTTAATCTAAATACTTTGTAATACTAATAAGTGTGGAACAAACACAAAAAAGGTCAGTGAGAGTTTTTATCTCACAATTCTGACTTTTTCCCTCAGAATTGTGTGATATAAAGTTGAAATTGCGAGTTATAAAGTCAGAATTATGAGATATAAACTCGCAATCTTGAGAAAAGTCAGAATTATGAGATATAAACTCACATACTAAATTCACAATTGCAAGAAAAAAAATTAGTTTTGCATTATTTTGAGTTTTTATTCAGAATTGCATGATATAAAGTTGCAACTGTTATAATGTTATGAAATCGAAATTATGAGATATAAAATTGCAATAATTAGAAAAGTCAGAATTATGAGATATATAAGAAAAGTCAGAATTGCACGCAAAGAAGTTGAGATATAAACTCGCAATTCCAAGAAAAAAAAAGTTTTTTATCATGTAATTCTGACTTTATAACTTGCAGTTATGAATTTAAATCTCCCAATTCTGATTTTATAAAATGCAGTTGTGAGTTTAAATCTTGGATTTTTGAAAAAAAAATTCAGAATTGTGAGATGCAAACTCGCAATTGCTAGGAAAAAAGTCGAATTGTGAGGTAAAAAGTTGCAATTAACTTTTTTTACAATTACAAAGGACTCAAACAACGGTCGCAAAACATGAAAACAGTCGTAATGTAATATTTACATTACTTTGAATTTTAATGTCATTTAAACATTAATCGCTTTGGTAATCTAAAACACTTTTCAGATGGAACTGTAATCTGATTACCACCCATTTAAAATGAAACTAATGAAACACAGTGACTCAAATTTTGTATTTTAAATACGTAACTAAGTTACTTGTATTTCGTTACTCCCCAACCCTGGCCTTAACCAATGAGGTTCAATCTCGTGTGGTGTGTGACGCAACACGTTTGAGCCTCCGGAAGAGGTTTGTTGCAAAGGGAGGGACAGAAAGTGCTCAGATATCATCAAAAACATCTTTATTTGTGACATTACTGACATTCTGCACTGGTTGGGTTTTTCAAAAAAATGTTAGAGTGGCAATCAAATCCGAGACTTGCGTTTTTAGACGGATTTAGAGTTGTGAGCGATTTGATACTTTTGGCCGCTGTAGCGCCACCATCAGGCCGATTGGGGCGAGCCTTGGTGACATCGTAGACGGGATGGGTACGAACATCCCTCAAAGTTTCAAGTCTCTACGACTTATGGCTTGGTCTGCCTGACCGCTTTTAAGGGAGGATGTTAATCTTAAACTAGATGGAACTGGATTAAATATTATGACTGTTGCGATTCCAAATGGGTTTAATGACCCGTAACTCTGCCTGGGTATCGGACAAGTGTTCACTGTTGGCCAGAGGAGAACTGGCCCCGACTAAGCCTGGTTTCTCCCAAGGTTTTTTTCCCCTATTTTGTTGGAGTTTTGGTTCCTTGCCTTTGTCTTGCTTAAGTTGGGGACACTTGCTTGATATTCAGCAGTGTTTTTGATACGCCTGCATTGGCGCCGTTGTATGTGAACTGAGCCGAGCCGCACGATTACGTCACTGTTTTCTCCAGTGCTGATATACCTAAATTAACTATTGATATTTGCAACGGAATAAATCAATAACATATAGAATAAGATGGACAACGAAACCATTTTCTTTGGGAGCCAAAAAAAATATTTCCCAATTATTACTGTGAAGCTGCTTTCCCACAATTTGCATTGCAAAAAGCGCAATATAAGTAAAGGTGACTTGAATGTGGAGCTTTGAACATCCTAACAATAAGGTTTCAGTGATGCGCGCTTGAACCCTTAATGAATGGGAACGCTAAAGGACAGCTTACACCAGACATGGCAGACCTCCTTGGTATCAAAAATCATAATAGTGATTCATAATAAGCCAATAAAGTGGTGAGGGAGTCGAGCTTGTAATCTGAAGGTTGCTGGTTCGATTCCCACGCCGGCAGGAATTGAAGGTGGGGATTGTGAATGAGCAGCACTCTCTCCACCTTCAACACCATGACTAAAGTGACCTCGAGCAAGACACCTGACCCCTAATTGCTCCCCTTGTAAGTCGCTTTGGATAAAAGCGTCTGCTAAATGACTAAAAATGAAATGAAATAATAGTGTGGATCACTGGAGAGCAATGTAGACATTAACCTTTCCTTCCTACAGGGGGCGCATGCTGGCTCAGCGAGTTAAATCGCTCTAAAGTGTAACATTAATTTTATCGTAACATTTCACAGACCAAAAAGTGCTACAATCCACATATATCAGTTGCAATGATTGGTAACAAATACGACTCCAAATGAAAATGCCAGGATGATTTTTTTAACAATCCGCATAATTACAAACGACTGTGATTGGTCCGTCCTGAGCGGCGCTTAGAAAAGTAACGCATCACATGAGAACACCGAGGAAGCGTTTTCAGATTTCATCCGTTTCGTGCCAATTAAATTGCGTTTATTCCACTTATATTTCGAGGACTCATCATACTCACTTGCAGAAGGCGCTCTGATCGCATGTTTTGAAGTTGCTGCGGTCCACAGCCTGCGCGCTCAGACACAACAGCAGAATCAGCACCAAACTGAAAGACAACACCATAAATTCACACATACAGTAACCCGTGTCGACGCTATTACTCGCGCTTTTAAATGCTATCAAAATCAGACAAAGACTTCACTGGAAATTCAACGATGATTCTATCACAACAGTACGAACCATGGCAAAGATGTCTGACATTGTGAGAGAGACTGTAAACGATTTAAGCATTCAAACCGCTTGAAAAGTAAGAAGAGCGTTTCAAATGGCTGCGTCTATGATTTTATTTACACATAATCCTATTACCCTGCCTGAGCAACACAATACCTTTCACAGGAAGCCGCCATCTTGCCTCCGCGTGAACTTCGCCCTCCGCGCGCTTCCAGTCAGTTCGAGGGTGTCGCGCACGTAAGACGTTTTCAGCCAGTAAATGAGCTTGCGTAAATTCGGATTCGCGAAAATAAAATTGCTTTTGCCCTCATTTACGCAGAACAGCACGAATACAATAAGAATATTTTCTCGCGAGGTGGGGCTTCACTATTTCATCAGTGGTCTGAATGATATTAAAACTTTTTTTTTTTTAATCAGAATTTGTTCATCTTTATTTGGTCGTGGAATAGACAGAATTGATAACACGCCCATAATTAAACAAAAAAGGCTAATGCCTAATGCCTAGGTTGTCACGTGATAACAGTTACTTTTTTCTACGCTGCTCAGAGTTGACCAATTACAGTCGTTTCTGGTTACTGAATTGTTAAATTGTATTTAATCTTTATATATATATATATATATATATATATATATATATATATATATATATATATATATATATATATATATATTCTCTGACTCTGACAGTCTGAAAAAGTGCAGTTAAGTTTTATCAACATTTTAAAACCTTTAAGAGGGATCATTAAAATTTGTTATGTTTATTTAGTATTGTCCTGAACAAGATAAAATGACTGAATTTATTTTAAAAAATTGCCCAACTCTCAACTGAACTGTCCTGTCATGACCTGATGATCCACGACTGTTTTCATGTTTTGTGAGTCATTTTATAATTCACTCGTCACTGCAACTTTTTCTCACAATTAGTTTTTTTCCTCACAATTGTGAGTTTGCATTTCACAATTCTGACTTCTGACTTTTTTTATTGTGAATTTAGTATGTGAGTTTATATCTCATAATTTTGACTTTTCTCAATATTGCGAGTTTATAGCTCATAATTCTGACTTTATAACTCACAATTGCAACTTAATATCACGCAATTCTGAGGGAAAAAGTCAGAATTGTGAGATAAAAACTCACAATTACCTTTTTTGTGTTTGTTTCACACTTATTAGTATTCCAAAGTATACTAAAGTATTTAGATTAAGTCACTAAACTTGAGTAATGTAACAAAATACGTTACAAATGACTTTTTAAAGCATGTATTTCATAATCTGTAGTGAAATACATTTTAAAAGTAGCCCACCCAGCCTTTTATATATATATATATATATATAGATATGGTGTTGTGAAATCGGGTCTCCATCACCCATCAGTTAATAGTACACACAAACGATATCTGTAGGCCTATATGATTTCTTACTAATGCATAATAAAGCAAACAGGACATAATAATACCAATAGCAGTTGCATCAGCAGTGATTGTAGTAGCAATAGAAACAACAATAATAAAATTAACGAATAATAAACCATCATTTCATCATCTTTTTATATCTTTATAACACTTAATTCGACTATTGATGTAAAATATGTAATTTCAAAAACACTTAATACAGCTACAACTGAAATGTTCTCGAAAGATTTGTGTGCAAATGATTGGCGTCTGGTTTGATTGAGACGCTTTGCGCCCCCTAGAGGACGACAGCGTTATTGTTTTGTGACGTTTGCGACCCGAGGCGTCCGATGATTGGATGTTTCCTCTCAACGCTGAATGACGACACAGCTGGTATAAAAGACCGCGAGCGGCCATGATTCTGTCTCTCTACAGTACAGCAGCTCTCAGGGAGAGGTTGTGTCGGTATGTACAAGTGTGATACGACTTTCTTTATGTTTTTATGACACTTTGAATTTCGACCTCCATTCTTGGCATGCTCGTGTTTCTTGTACGCTTGTGTGTATGTATGGAGGAACACTAGACCCAGTGCAATGTCTTCGGTACCAGTGTGTTCCCCATCCGCTGGTTCTATCCTCAATCACTGGAACACTTTCTCATTGTAATTCATACTAATGCAAGTAGCACTTGCTTGTAAGTGTTAAACTTCAGTACATTTATTGTCCTGTGACTTATGCTAATTGTTTGGTCCTCGTTCTTCACAGGCGACGCGTTTTTCCTCGTGACATCAAGCAGGCCTGAAGTGAATCTGCTGAAATGAAGCTCTTTCTGAATCTCAAGGAATCAGGCTTGTCTTCGGTTTCCACAGGCACTGAGTAGTTGCTCTTTAGTATATTTACGGTTTGAGTAAGTTATTCGCTTGGTGTATGTGTGTGTATATATTTTTATTTTTATATGTGTATATACATGTGATGCATATCACACTTATTACTATACTTTTATATATATATATGCATGCATATCACGCTTATTACTATATATTTATATCTTTATATATATACATACATGCATATCACACTTATTACTATATATATTTATTATTTTTTTATATATATAGTAAAAAGTGTGTATATACTATATATATTTTTTATTATATATGCATGCATATCACATGCATGCATATCACACTTTTTACTATATATTTATATTTTTTTATATATAGTAAAAGTGTGTATATGTACTATATATATTTATTATATATATACATGCATGCATATCCCTTATTACTATATTTTTATATATACGTACATGCATATCACACTTATACTATATATATTTTCATATATATATATATAGTAAGTGATATGCATGTATGTATATACACCTCAATATGCAAGCAATAAGTAATTTATATATATATACACTCTTATATATTTATACCATTTATACATCTACAAAACATTATATATACATACACACCTGTTACTTGTATATTTGTATATACACACAGATTATATATTGTGTGTGTATATATACACACAACTTTTTATGTATTATATACACCTCATTTATTATGCATTTATTTAAATTGGTTAATGTTTTGCGTTAGTCTGTATTGGCGCACTAACACTATTTTTGTAACCTTTATATTTAGTGTAGACGAGATCAAGCAGTCTTGTGTGGTTTGTTTTTTGTTTTTTTGGTATTTAATTTCTTTGTAACATTGCCAATAAATGATTCTTTAAACTCTGGTCTGTTTTCCATGTGTATTTTTGGGATGGAGGTGAAGTCTTGTCATATTCTCAAACATGCCACATTCACGTTGTGACTGTTTAGTATGTAAACACCTGATGTCAATAAGTCTACAATTAGTAGTTAATAGTTTGCTCAAACAATTTGGTCCTTTTTGATCCCTTAAGAACCAAATTTTGCTGCAACATTCGTGGTGTAATGTATATGGTTTCCTAAAGTCGGATGAGGAATGAGGTTACACCAAATTACTACTTGTTTTTAACCGTGAAGTTGTTTTTTGGTTCTTTATGGAGCAACATCATATTTTCATGCTCGTACTTTCAAAAGTTATCATACTGTATGTATGATGTTTAATCATGTGCATAGAAGATTGACTCTTTTTTAAAAAGAAAAAAAACATGTCAAAGTCGGCCCCAAGTTAGTTTAATCTACGTTATGAATAGAGAGAATTTGAATGTCCTTGCCATCGTGCAACTACATCCTATTAAATGACATTTATATTTGCATAAGCAATTAAACTTGTTTTTAAGAAATGGTTTTAAAGCTGGACTGCTGTGAAGATTCCCAAGAACCCATAGGTTTTTATTTTTAAGTGGAAAATTCTCAATTTTAGTGTTTTATACATGTTTTCATGCTCTTGGATACTTTCAAAACTAAAGTAATTATGAGGTCGTATATACTACGTTTTGAAACGTATAATTGTTTATAGAGATTGGGTGTTTTTGTTTGCATTTAGCAATGATTTGTGATCATAAATGCTGCTTCCATGTTAAATGAATTAAAGCCTAAAACAATTCATTTTTGGTTTGCTTTTTTAGGTCTTTATTAGAGAAAATATGACGTGCATTGTAGTATAAAATTATTTTATCTTTATTTAGTGACGTATCTCATTAATATATGATTTTATTCATGCACTATGTTGCATGTTCTGTCAGATGTTGCCGAAGAGTGTGTGAATTCAGTCACTGCTAGTGATTAATTACTTTTGTGCAGGTCTTTGAGAGTTTTTGGAAGGCGATAAAAGCTTCCGATATGATGATTTAATTTTCCCTTGTAAATCTCCACCTCAGAGCCTTTGTTAAAAAGCAAGACTCTGAAGCAGGCAGAATCTTATATAAGTGTTCAGTGCCAAGGAAATGAACTGAAATCCTCATTTTGGAGGTTTTTCCACTCTGAAGATTGAGAAGATGCCCTCCAACAACTAAAAATAGGAAGTAGGCAGAATTATATTAGAATTCAATGCCAAGGAAAATAATCTAAACGATAGTATAAATGCCAGGATACAGGTATCCATTTCATTTAGAATTGTAATACTGCAGTGAGGCGCTTTATTAATGTCTGAAGGTTCTCCTGTCACATACCGGTCTTGTCCCCCCCCCCCCCCCCCCCCCCCCAACATAAAATCTCCCAAATATCTATTCCATCATGTTTCAATCTACCGAAATATGGCAAAAGAAATCAGCCTAGTTATGTCACAGTAGTCTTTCATGCCATTTCTGAAGGTGTCCATGCCACAGTCACCCAGCTCTTGAGCCACGGCTGGAGCCGCAATGCCAGAGCGCAGCAGCAGCGCAGGTGTCCCTTAGCACCATCGATCACAGAAACATCCCAGAGCCACAGAAAAGTCCAATTTTAGACATGCAGTTACAAACTTCCCAAGCACTTCCCCTCGGGGGAATCTCCACTGCCATTTTGAAGTGCGTTAAACTTCATTAAGTAGCCAAGGGAAGTTTACTTGGACAGACTCTCGACCCCTATGACAAGCCTTTTTGACTTTTACACATTATTCAGGATATGAACTTGTGATATCAGCAATTACATTTCCACTAGTTAAAATGTTAATTTTTGATATCAACAATTTAATTTCCACTAATATAAACTACAATTGTTGATATCAACAATTGTATTTTTAATAGTGAAATCTTGCCATAGGCTGCCATTCAAATTCAATTGTTGATATCAAGAATTCAATTCTTACTAGTAAAATGCAAATTTATGATATCCACAATTACATTGTTACTGGTGCAAATGTCTATTCTTGATATCATCAATTGAATTGCTACTAGTAAAAATGTTCATTTCTGATATCATGAATGTGATTGTTACTAGTAAGAAAGCCGTTTTAGATATCAGAAATTATATTGATATCAGGAATTCATTTTTAGATATCATTTCATTCTTTAGAATACTAATAAGTTTGGAAAAAACACAAAAAGGTAATTGCAAGTTTTTATCTCACAATTCTGACTTTTTCCCTCAGAATTGCGAGTTATAAAGTCAGAATTATGAGATATAAACTCACAATATTGAGAAAAGTCAGAATTATGAGATATAAACTCACAATATTGAGAAAAGTCAGAATTATGAGATATAAACTCACAATATTGAGAAAAGTCAGAATTATGAGATATAAATTCGCTAAATTCCCAATTGCAAGAAAAAAAGTTAGTATTGCAAGTTCATATCTCCCAATTCTGACTTTATAACTTGCAATTGTGAGTTTAAATCTCGCAATTCTGAGAAAAAGAAGTCAGAATTGTGAAATGCAAACTCACAATTGTGAGGGGAAGAAAAATAGTGAGAAAAAGTTGCAATGACGAGTGAATTATAAAATGACTCACAAATCATGAAAACAGTGGAAAACATGAAACTGAACTCGTCTTTTTCAGACGGTCAGAGTCAGAGAATCACCAATCGCTGTTTAAATGACATTAAAACTCAAAGTAATCACTTTGGTAATCTTAAACACTTTTCAGATGGAACTGTAATCTGATTACCACCCATTTAAAATGAAATACAGTTACTCAAATTTTGTATTTTAAATACGTAACTAAGTTACTTGTATTTCGTTACTCCCAACCCTGATCATTTAGCAGATGCTTTTATCCAAAGCGACTTACAAGTGAGGAATACAAACAAGCGATTCTTCATGAAGAGTCAAATAGACACAGGAAGTGCTCACAACTCAAGTTTCAGACATTGCTCAGAGTAACATAAGCTAGTTTTTTTTTTTTTATGAAGGGGTTCAGTGCTCACAAAGGAGATGAGTTTTCAGCTGTCTCTTGAATATTGCCGGGGATTCTGCGTTCCTGATGAAGGTAAGGTGATCATTCCACCAAGACTTGCTTGAGACTTGAAGGTTAAGACTTGAGACTTGCACATCTGTGACTTACTCCTTTTTTCACGTTTTTAGACGCATTGAGGTTCCTGTCATTGCTGGCATCCCCGGGGCTTGTGTCAACCTGCTGATGCCTCAGCACAGGTCCATCTTAGAGCCATAGCAATGATTAGGTTTGTCTCACTGCCGCAGTACAGGTACAGTAATACTGTGAAAGTTGTAAGTAGTCTCAATAGACATTTAAAATTGGGTGATATTGTGTTAATTATCATCTAGCCATACAGTAAATATACAGTAATTTCAATGTGTTGGCCAGAGGCCGTTTTCTAGTAATTCCACAAGGAGGCACTGTTTTCACCTCTGGCTTTACATCTGGTTGTTTCCTAGATGTCATTAGCTGTAACACATCTAAATGTTATAATTGACCTGGAAAAACAGCTCATGCGTTTTTTAAAGTCTTTGACTGTGCATAAATTTATAGCAGTGGTTTATGTTCACAATGACTTAAGTCACCCTGAGACAAAGAAATCCTGCATAAAACAAGATTGAACAGGCTTCATTTTTTGAAAAATATCTAATGTTCGTGTATTTGATCAAAAATACAGTAAAAATCAATTAGAATGCATTTGAAATTGCAATTTATTCCTGTGATCAAAGCTGAATTTTCAGCATCATTACTGCAGTCTTCAGTGTCACATGATCCTTCAGAAATCATGATGATTTGCTGCTCAAGGAAAATGTTTCATTTTTATCATTATTGAAATGTTTTGCTGCGTAATATTATTGAGGAAACCTGTGCAAAATATCCAGGATGCGTCAAATTGATCAAAAGTGACTTTAAAGACATTTATGATGTTACAAAAAATTTTATAAATAAATGCTATTCTTTGATATTCATCAAAGAATCTTGAAAAAAAAAATGTTGCACGCTTTCCTCAAAAATATGAAGCAGCATTAAGCACTGAAAAATAACAAGAAATGATTTACATCATCATATCACAATGATTTCTCAAGGATCACGTGACCCTAAAAACTGGAGTAATGATGCTGAAAATTCAGCTTTGATCACAATTTTAACAGCCTATAAAATTTCACAAAAATTTTTACTGTTTTAATCAAATAAATGCAGCCTTGGTGAACATGCATGAACATGAACATGTTCCAATTGCTAAAAAACCTAACAACCTAAAAAATAAAAAAAAAGAGTACCTAACAACCACGAGGCGTGGGAAACACATCTGACCTTCATTCCCTGGCCACAATAAGGTTTATTGTGTAAAAAAATTCACGCGTCTCTGGTTCAAACGGATGGAAATGCGCGTGCCAGTCGTTGAGTCGTGTGGACTTGACACTTGCTAGACAAAATCCTGAACCAAAGACGTGTTAAACCAGGTAACAGTTGAGCCTTTTGTCCGGTCATTAGCATCTCTCAGATCTCTGGGAGTCTTTCCTCAGACTGAAGAATAAATGCGCACGTGCAAAATAGTTAAAATATCAAACAGTAGAGTTTTAAACCTAAATTTCTCTTCGCATGCTGCTCTCATTGTCTGTCTGCGCATATATATATTTATAACACACAATTGTTCATTTGATACAAATCGTAGCCCATAATTAGAGCTAAAAACTCTTTACAGTTTGTCGATACTTTCTAGCAAATCTTTGTTTATGCGGATGTCTCCAAGGTGCCAAGGCACGTGGCGCCTTTTCACACTGATTATGTATTAGATGAGCAGAGGAAGCAGAGGTGTGAGAACAGAAGTCGTGTGGAAGTGTGCCTCAGACACACGCGCGTCACATTTGGTCGCGCGCATTTCAAAGGCTTTGATGATCAAAGGCGACTTTTAATGTCCGGCGCGTGCAGAAAGCGATCATGAACGATTAATATTACTTAAAACACACACACACACACACAACACTAATTCATTTTAACATTTTAATGATGGGATGTATTGTTTCAATCTGCAAAATATACAAATCTGAGCATAAAAGGGAATGTCGTGAATAAATAAATGTGCAAAATAGATAAATACATGCATCAGTTATGTATTACAAATGATCATCAAAAAAAAGAAGAAGAAGAACAATTAGAAGAAAAGATCAGTGTAAAAATATATTGCCATAATTTATCATAAACTATTTACACATTTCAATGTGATGTCAGATGATAAAAATCAATACACAACATTTTATTTGTTTTTGGAAATAAACACGTCTAATTATTACACAAGCCCGCTATTTTGAGTCCATTTCTCGGTCTCGATCGCTCTCTCTCAAGGCCAAGGCCTCCAGACCGTCTGTCTGACCGGCGCTTGGTGCGGAGAGGCTGCTCGGGCCGTCGCACGCAGCGTGTTGGAGTCTGTGCTTCTGAATGGAATTCTGCTCGAGTGTGACAGAATGTTCCTGAAAGTTGACGGAGCTCCTCGTTTGCAAGCCGAGCTCTGCCGCAGGTGATGCGAGAGTGGGACGTGCGTTCTGGAGGAGTTCTGGACTCTGACAGGAAGTCTGGTACTGGTTGACATGCAGGGTTGAGTCAGACGCTGACACAGTGTTGTGGAGACCGAACCTTCCAGTCCGCGAGCGTCACCTTCGTCTGACAGGAAACGGGCCGCTTTCTGAAGACATGAAGAAAAGCCGTCCATGAACTGACGTTTTTTCTCCTCCTTCCGCATCCTTCGCTTCCTTGGCCTGAGCGACAGAGTTTTGCAGAAACAGGACCGTGTATTCCAGGATCTCTGCTTTCTCCATTCTTCTTTGGGAAGGACCCTGCGAAAATAAGGACAATTTAGACCAAGCAGATGTAATCTAGACAACAAGCTGGAGGCAGCATTACGTCGAGGAGATGAACACGTGTGGTGTTCTTACATTGTGCTCGGGGCCTTGCAGAAGCAGACTTCTCAGGTTCTCCAGACTGCGATTCATCCTTTCTCTTCTTCGTCTTTCCACCTGAGGCTTCAACAGCTGCGGAACACATGAAGAGTTTTAAATGAACTCAAATAAAAATACTCATGCCAGAATGTGATATTCATGCACAGAAATAAATGTTTACCTTTCTGTCCATTTTAATGGTCTCTCTAAGGATTTTCATAGCACGTCTGGCTCCAAGCAATGTTTATATCAGGGATGATACAATCCAGTCAAGATGTGTTGGGAAAGGAGCTCTCCTCAAGGCGCACACACAGCTCTGAGATGCAGGTCTGAAGCCGAGCACAGATATTTATAGGCGTGTTCATAAACCACGCCCACTCCCTGTCACAGAGTAATCGTGGAGGCGCTCGTGCACAGTTTGTTCCCAGCTAAAAACAAAACATACATATACACATACACACACACACACAATATATATATATATATATATATACTATTAAAAGTTATTGTAATGTTAAAGGTGATGGGGTGTAGTCGTTTAATATTAAACAGACACGGCAGAAGTCGCCTATTAGATAGCCTACATATATTTATTACAAATAGCTATTTATTTTTTTCCTATTAAGTTTGAGCATCTAACTGTAGCTAATAAATAATCTCTACCGAATTGGTTGAAGACATTCAGGCTAATCTTAGATCAATAGGACTGATGGTACACGCTCCCTGACACCTGGACTTCCGTGGGCACGTGCGCGCATGAGAAAGCGCGAGCGTCACCCATCCAGTAAAATTGCATATCAATAGCTCCTGCACGCGCCGCTGGTGCGACAGACGAAAAAAGCTCTCTTTTTACTTTCCAGTGTTGGAAACACGGTTGATTTCGAATTTGCTATATTTTTAAGGAAAAAAAATTATATATATATATATATATATAATAGAATATTCATATATATATTCTAATCAATGCAGCAAAAATGCAACTGCAAGCTTGTGATGTGATGTTATGTTATGAAGCGACCCCCAAAGTTGCATGTACTTATAAACATCAGCATTATAAAACATTCTTAAAAATTAACATTGAATTATGCATTAGCACAATGTTCATATGGAATCCAATCCAATTTATGTTGGCTCCTTATTTACGCGTTTATTGTTATTGTTAATGTTTCAAACGCGCAATTGTCTGTTTTATATAGGCCTACTCAAAAAATACATTTTGCAGGAATAGCTGTAGGATATATACCCTGAAAAAACAAGGTGATTGCTGTGCATAATATATTTATTTTTAATTTAATTCGATAAGCGCGTGCCAGTCCACGCCCTAGAATATATTTGTTTTACGCCAAAAAAAAAAAAGGGGGGCACAAGTCTCAGTAGCGCCTAAGCATCTGGGAGCAATGAAGTGTGTAAAAATCTTCAGGGGGTGGCGTGTGTTCACACCTCTTTGTAATTCAGCTGGGCTCGTGCCAACTTCACACCCGTGAACGACGCGCGCGCGCGTGGACGGTCATATCCACGTGTGCATATGAAAGCATTATTCATTGCTCTGAAATCACTATGTTAATAGACTCTTCAATACTTTTCTGAAGATAGCCTACATCTTTTCTTAACGCAAAAAAACTTAGCTCACCCTCGAAGCTTGAACCGTTGGCCTGATCTGTAATAAACAGCACGTGTCAAGTTCCCGCGGAAATCTACGGCGGTGTGTTCACTAGATAGGCTATGTTTCGCCAAAATATGCTTCAAGGAAAAGAAATTTGCCAAGAGATCAAATCTCCATGCCTTCCATCAAGGAAGCCTAGAAAGTTCCTGACCTGATGCACCGCAGTTGACGTAAACTGCAAAAAAAAAACTCACTGAAGTGATAAAAATGGAGTCTATATGTGAACACTGGCTGTAATTTTCCCATGCTCTTGCATGTTTATTGAAGAGTAGCGTGGGAACGTCCATGTGCTCCATTGTTGAAATTCTGACAGGTTATAAAAAAGGACTAAGGTGTCAGTCTATGTTACTAGGTGAGGTGTAAGTTGTTCGTGTTATTGGGGGAGCGTGGCTAAAAGCTTCTTCCCATCATAACACTGTTGAAATGATTTCGCGCCCTTTTGTGCGACATCCCAGACTAAAGTTTCTTCGTGTAGGTCTAATTTTCTGTGCGTTTGGAAATAGTTCTCTCTATAGAAGTTCTTCATTTACACCCAAGACATCAAGAGTAGCCACGTTAATGCGCCAAACGAGCCGAAACGACTGAAACTAAATCTGTAACCGCCATCTTGTCTTTCTTTTTTGAAAACGCCTTTCATTACGGCGAGAAAATCATTAATTTCGCATTGTTGTTTACAGTTCTAATATTTTTGCTTAATATTCATTAAAACAATGTAGAATATGCCAAGAGAGACCGTCTCACCTCCGTCTTTCTTATTCTTATGCGAGCAAACACTTCAACCCTCAGGCTTTAATGGTCCTAAACGCGTCGCTTTAATCTTCACCGTTTGTATGAATGTCGCTGAGTTAAATAAGAAGAAAGACAAGCAGGAAAAAACGAGAAACTATCGACAGTAAGTCTTAGAGAAAGGAACTATAGGCAATCCTTATTTTCAGGTATAGCCTAAGGGAGCGGCCATTTGTAAATTTCATATGCTAGCTTCCGGTGTAGGCTAATTCGCTTCAGTTATTTTATAACAGTTGGTTATGCTGTTTGGTATTTCAAACTGGGATTTCTTACCATATTATTTTAATGTATTGTCTTAATTGTCGAGCAAACAGTTATTTCCCAATAAGCGTCCAGCACATTTACAGAAAACACCTTACTTTCGCGCCGAAAAATAAGGTGGAAGATTACAGTAATTTAGTGGCCCGTCGGCTAATCACAAACATCCAAGGTGAAGAAAATGAAGGCTGTATGTGAAGGCAGACTGCATTGTGTTCTCGTGGGAACCATCTCTGTGCTCGGCTAATAATGTACAAATTCTGACAGGTAATAAAAAGAGCTGAGGTGTCTTTAAGCACTCCGTGTTACTTGGGGAGTGTGGTAAATCGCTGGTTCCCATCATAGCACTCTTAGAAATCTCTGCCGGTTATTGTCGGGATTTCAATGTTTACCCAAGCGCCAAAATAAAACATGTTGAAAGTTAGTTATGTCTTTAAAAAAATCATTCGTGTCAGCTGTTGTTTCGAAAACGTTGAAACCAATTAAACCAAATGAAATCAAACCAACAAGTTTGACAACCCATCCAAAACTACTGAAAGTCATTTCCGACACATATAAGAAAAAAACTCACACTCAAGTCACATTTATGACTAAAGAGATGAAAATACGAAATTAATACATATAAAGTCATAATTTTGAGATGAAAATGATAAATTAGGAGATAAAAGTCTTTAAGCTCATCATAATGTCGACTTTTTATGCCATGATTATGACTTAAAACAACCGGTTGAGCAATTTATAAATCTATATGTATTCCAGCAGGAGGCGAAGGAAAAGGGACGTTTGTCCAAAACACACGTTTGGTGTCAACAAAATGTGTCAAAAGACCCATAAGAATAGAACCACGCAGAGAGGGACGTGTGCCCCTTTTTTGTTGCGCTTTCCCACGGGAATTGCTGTATAACGCTCGGAAAAACCGTCCTTTCCGTTATGGCGTACATAAGCAAAGATAAGTGAATAACATAGTCTATCCATCATTGGTAGCCTAAATCATTTTAATACATAGCCTACTAAGCCGAAATACAAATAATAAAGAAGGCGGAATTGCTCTTTCAAGACTAAATTTATGAACCAAACTGATGGGGTATTCAAATATTACTTTGGTTTATGAATAACCATGCCCAGACACAATGGAGTTAAGGATCTTTATTGCTTTTTTGCTGTTAAATGTCAGGAAAAAAAATCTAAGCTGGTTTTCCTCACTCTCAGCAAGTGCTATTCTTAATATTTATATAAATGTTAACTTTTAAACTGTTCCTTATCATACACATTTCTTTTTCCTTTCATTTTTTTAACAAAAGTGAGATATTTCTCTCCTTTTCTCCACTAAGCAAATAAAGATACTCAATTTATGATCCATATTCAAATATTACTTTGGTTTATGCATGTACATGTGTACATGTGCATGTACAATTATGACTTCATTTAATCTTTTAAACCCATAATATAAATAAACCCATACTGAGGATTGTGCTCATTAGAACTTGGCCTGCATTACATTTGTTTATGTATTTAATCAGATCAATATTCAGCTATTACTAGCTAATAATGTTCTTTTAAGCACTATTAAAAACTTTCAACTCAAGGTTTCTGCTGTGCTTCTAATCTGAAGAACCCTGATCTGGAACTGTTTACAAAACAACAACAACATGTCAGCATGGACTGATGCACTCTTAGTAATGTGTGTCAAGCAAATATCCTTTTGGGTATTAAAGATTTTTATTGACTTTTTGATTTGATTATTTATTGACTATTTAAAATGGTTTTTAGGCAGGCTCGGACTCTGTAGGTGGAGAAGTATTCAACATAATAAGATAAGTGCAGGATTAATTTCCAGGCATTATAGCTCACACTGAAAATAGGCCTATATTTCTCTTCATTTCATTTCATTTCATTTCATTTCATCTAACTGATTACCTTTTTTACCTTTTTTTTTTAAATGTTTTTGAGCAGTTTATGAACATAAAGCCTTTAATGCTCATCAAGGCTGCATTTATTTAATCAAAAATATATTAAAAACAGTAATAGTGCAGAATATTATTACAATTTAAAATAACTGATTTCTATTTGAGAATATTTTAAAGTGTAATTTATTCCTGTGATCAAAGCTGAATGTTCAGCATCATTCCTCCAGTCTTCAGTGTCACATGATCCTTCAGAAATCATTCATATGATGATTTGATGATCAAAAAACATTCATTATTATTATCAATGTTGAAAACAGATGTGCTGCTTTGTATTTATGTGGAAATTGTGATACCTTTTTCAGGATTCTATAGATAAAACGTACAGCATTTATTTGCATTCAGCACATTTATTTATTACAGTTATTAAAGCATTTCTTAAATATAAATATTTTGTAACATTGTAAATGTCTCCACTTTTGATCAATTTCACGCATTTTCTTGATGAATAAAACTTCATTTCTCCCTTTTTTGGCTAACCACAAATCTTTGAATGGTATCATTGTTTCCACAAAAATGTTAAGCAGCAAAACTGTTTTCAACATTGATAATAATGATTATAATAATAAATGTTTCGAGCATCGAATCATCATATTAGAATGATTTCTGAAGGATCATGCAGACTGATGCTGAAAATTCAGCTTTGATCACAGAAATAAATTCCATTTTTTTTTATTTTTAATAATACTGTATAATACCGTAATAAATAATACTTCAATTTACTGTGTTTTTATCAAATAAATTCAGTTTTGGTGAGCAGAAGAGACTTCAATCAAAAACATTAAAAATTATACTGTTTCCAAACCTTTGACTGCATAGAAAAAAGAAAACTGTTATGGAAAGCAACGTATTTAAATAATTTCCTTTAATCAGCGTGATAAGATAACAAGAGTTAATCCAGACCTTTAGATTTTTTTTTACCCTTTTTTATTTGCTTTCAAAATATCCACAGAACATTACAGGCCAGATTAGTGAAAACTAATCATTTTAGACCTTTAGTAGCACTAAACACATGGAAGTTTGCTGAGGCCCCCTAGTGGGCCGTGTTGTCATAATATAGTCTAAGATATTTCACAGCGATTAGACCTCAAGATGATCTACGAATGCATGTCTCTTCTACATCGATATGCATCGGTATATACGCGTTGTGCGCATCTTCTCAGTTTAGCTAGTTAGTTTTAAGAGGATGTTAGCAAGTTAACTAACATCCTCTTATAACATCGCGTGCAATCTTTCTGAGCATTAACATGAAACCGACGCCATAATCATTTATTTAATAATGTTTGATTTCCATGTTTAGCAGCCGTTTCGCGCCATTTTCAGGTTAGCGAACCCCATTTTCTCAACTCCAAGATTCAACATGTGAACCTGACGTTTAAGATTTATATTCAGTCACATTTTTCCAGATCTTTCAGTCGCGTTTATTACACAAAGGACGCGTGGCTCTAACGCGTGGCTAATTCACACCTCTATGCAACAGGCGCTCGAGTGTAGAAAGTTTCCACGTGCCCATTTGCCCTGTCCAACAGGTGAGAGTGCGAGAAGTTTTTACATTTGACTAATTGGTCGTCGGTCATCAGACACTGGGGATGCATATCAGAAACCAACAGTTGACTCTTAATGGTTTTTTGCACTAAGCAACATGACTCTTCGCATACCCTCTTCCATACAAAGCAACTTCAACCTCCGATTTCCGTAAACAGAACAATTGAGGCGACCTGAGAAAGTTTCAAGGATGTCTTGGCATTCATGATGCTTTGCTTCGGTCGATATCGAGTCACCATCGCCAACTTATGATTGCTCCCATTTCAAGATGTTGACCGTTTGTCCACAGCAGACCTCACGCCATATTTACTGTTAAAGAGACGTGTTAAAAGAATCATAATACTAATGGAATTATGAGCAAGGTGTGTATGCCACCACTCTACTTGACCAAACAGTAAACTTTCCCACGAGATTTTTCATAAGGTTAAACATGACGCCGGGGTCAAAAAGTGAAGCAACACATGGCCAGTTTAATAATTTGGTAGGCTTGTCAATTTAGAAAGAGCCACATCTCATCCTGTAAAGTGAGATACGTCTATCTGTTTGACGTTTCTCATTGCTGAGCGTGAAGGAAAACCAAAGTGGCGTTTTGCAAAAACATTTTAGGCTTTCGAATGATTAATTCTGCATTTTACAGTATATAGGCTACACCCACTCTGGACAAGCACGAAAAGATTTGCACTTAAAAGTTGTGCAGTTATGGGCATATTTCTACTTTAATCAATGATACAGATTAAACCAAGTTCGGATCATTTCTTTATTGGTGTTTATTCGTTGCAAAAGACCCGCTTCAGGTGCGAAGGCACTGGTTGAGCATCTAATGAAAGGTTGAGTTTTCCAGTCTAGTGTGAGTGTGTTCGTTTTTACACATGTGTGGAGCCATAATATTCTGTTCCCACGAGAAAAAAACTGAGGTTTCCCATCGCACTTACACGGCTTTACTAAAATCTGCTTAAAAACATAACATATTAGTGAGAAATTATTCATAGACCAACATTAGCTATCTGTCACAAAATATAGACTGCAATACAGCATTTGAAGTTAGAAAATAGAAATATATTTTAGACCGCTTATCGTTAGGCTAAAAGTTTTAATCAAAAAGCCATCATTTAATGTTAGCTATAACATTATTTGCTTGGTTAAAGGTCGTGAACTTTAAACGGCGTGAGCGTGTTTGTGAATTGAGTGTCAAGAAGTCTGTTCAAACTTGACTTATTGGCGCAATAAAAACTAGTCCATAAACTCATAAGCGTTCTATTACTACATGATTGGTTATTCTAAGCAAACTTCTGATGTGCAGTTTCATTATCATGCATTAATATTCACATATAGCCCTAAAGGATTATATAAGCCAAATTACATACAATAGTTCGCTCATCTTCGAAGTTAAATACGTTTGCTGGAACCAAATCTTGGATTGAACTTAACAGATTTATAGTTCCTTATCTTGGAATATAGACCTATTATAAGGGTAATTGATAACAGCAGAAAGCCATAGGGGGGACAAGACCATACGGTTGTACGTCATTGACACCTCAACACCACCAATGGCAAGCCAGCATCCCCAATAAAGGCAAGAGTTTGCGAGGACCGTTTTCACAATAGAAGAATTTCCTCACGCATCTCTGACCGACGGGAATATACTTTTGCCGGCTTATTTCCTACTTTTCAAGAGATCATGGTTACGCCAAAAATGGCAAGTCGACGACCAGCCAAAAGAGTGAGTATTTCTTTCTTAATGGCCTTTTACTCAACAAGTTTTCCTCTTTTAATTCAAACTTAAATATACATCGTACTCCGTCTAGATCTTGAAACCGGTTATAGAGAAGAAACGGAGGGACCGAATTAACCAGCGTTTAGACGAGCTGCGAACGCTTCTCTTGGATAACACTCTAGACTCGGTGAGAACGGAAATCCAGTTTTAATACAAGCGGAACGAGCACTGAAATGTTTCAGCAATATAATGCGTTCACATTCACTTTTACAGCGACTTCAAAACCCCAAACTGGAGAAGGCTGAAATTCTGGAATTAACCGTTGAATACATTCGGACAAAAGCGACCGCTGCGAGAGATAGTCAAGGTAAGTTTTCTGTCAGTACTTCATCCATTGGAAAGTGTGCATATACCTGTATTACATATCTTAAAATGACACTAATGACCTTACGTTTGAGGACAGCTCTAGATTAAAGGAATTGTTCACGCCCAAATTTAAATAGTCATCCTCAGCCTGTATGAATTTCTATTTTCTGCTGAACACAAAATAAGATATTTTGAAGAATGTCAGGGCACCGTTTACTTCTATAGTGTTATTTTTCCAGCATTCTTCAAAATAGCATCATCTGTGTTCAGCAGAAGAGAAACTCATACAGGTTTGGAGCAACTTGAGGGTGAGTAAATGACATAATTAAATTAAATTTGGGGGTGAACTATTTCTTTAAGTGCTGATTGGTGTTCGAGTTGCTTTTGAGTGTGACGATTCTAATTTGTTTTTATGTCTCTGTCTCTCCCCCTCCCTGATATCATTCTCAACTTCTCAATCATCTAAACCCAAAATAACTTCACGTACCTGACTTTCTGACTTTCCATCCTGGCAATCAATAAACCAAAACGGTTTTCTTCTTCATCCTAAATATTCCTTCTCCAACTTCCCAACGCTCTTCTCAAATGCTCCTTTGAACGAACCTCCAATAACAACCAATCAACATCTCACCCAAACACTCTTTTTTTTTTTTTAACCCCTTCCTCTTCTCGCTTTTGCACGTTATCTTTTCCTTTTCTGTACACCTCCACGTCCCACTTCAGGCGACTCTAACAAAGAATCAGACCCACATGATGCTAATGCTCCGACTCGGCTCTCGAGGAGACCCCGTGTGCATTTTGCTTCAGTCCCCGAGCCCGTCAATGCCCAGACACAGATGCCTTCTAATCCAATCTACAAAGCTGGCTTTAAGGAGTGCATCTCCCGTCTGGCCAGCTTCATTGACTGTGTGGAGCCTTCTCAGCGAGACAGCTTCGTTCAAGGCCTGTGTCACCACCTTGACTCCTACAGCAATACTCTTCCCCAAAGCAGAGTTTCCAGCCAGCATCATCCGTGGATTCCCAATCCAGAGCTGACGTGCAGGTCGGACGTCCCGATGAGAGCCAACACTGAGCCTTTTTCCTACACCAATAGTTTGTATCCCACATCTTTTATGCTCCACCACCCTCATCCCACAGGACAGCCCATGACACATCCCTACCTTTCCCCTCCATACTCCCTCTCTCCTCCACCCTCTCCTTGTTACTCAAGCAGCTCTCCTCCCTTCTCCAGCTCTCCTACATTCCTCTCTGTACCCTGCCATTTCCCTTTCCCTCCCACCATCTCGCCGCTCTCCAGTGACTCTTCATCCTCCTCGTCATCATCATCTTCTCTCAGTCTCCCAAACCCTGCAGTGCCTGTAGTCTCAGGTCCTCACCTTCAGGTCTCTGTGGGATCTCCCACTCCGGTGCGAGCCATTGGCTCAGTTCCGTCCAGCCAACCCCGGACTCTGAGACGAGCTCTCTTCCACAACCAGGCACAGTCTGTGTGGAGACCCTGGTGAGCAAAACCCAAACACCTAGTGACTTTAAGCTCATCAGTTAAACATCTTCCCATCAGAGATCCCTTGAGATGCTGAGGAGGCGGGGCTTCACATGGAAAAGACTTCTTGTTCTCATCAGGAAGCGAGTGTCTTCTGCACATGCACAAGTGAAGGTGAGCGAGAAACATCAGCTCTGTGATCATCTCGGCTGTTTTCAATGTTCCTGTACGTGTTCCATGCTTCCCGATATCACATTCCCTCTTTGTTCAGCATCTGAAATTCTTTATTGTATACAAATTGTGTAAATATATTTATTTTGTCTCTGTTGTACATTGTATAAATTAATTGTTCTTTTTTCACTCATTAAATCTATATAATTTTGTTAATTTGTACGACTCTTCTATATATACGCAAACACACACTGGTCGATAACATAACGTGCGTATTTTTGTGTCCAAGTGCGTGATTTCCTTTATAAAATAATTTGATAAATTCATGACATGTTTTGTTATCTTAAATGCACAAAATGTCAGGTGGTGCAACTCTCTGATCAGATGAGAACTATTTAAAATGGTGTCTGATTAATAAAATATTTAAAATCTATATATGTAGTATATAATAAGGTTGAACTATGTTCTCAAATTTCATAGACGTCAGAGTAGGGCAAGTTATTTTGTTTTTCATGAATAATTTCGTCTATAATAGGCTGTTTGTTGGTGGGTTCCATTGTGACAACTTACCCCAGATCGTGACATGGGGTCATGTGTAATCCATTTTTGTCTTTGGTAACAATAAATTTATGAATAAAGATAAATTGCCCTCTGCTGGTCAAAGAGACTTACTGTTCCCATTTATAAGGTGGCCAGATTTCTGTAATGGAAACCGGTCAAAATGCAAATGAAATAATTAATTAAAAAGCGGAGACAATATATTTTTGTATGTCGTAGGCTCTATATACAGGCTGCTGTTATTGTAGCCTAATAATTATATCTGCAGGTCAAACTGACTCTAAATGGTTCATACAATTCACCAAAAATCAGCTGTAACAGTCTTCTCAGAGTTCTCAAAAACATGTTACAAAAATAAACGAGAGAACATATAAATAATACTGTATTTAACATATTTGTTTTAACATTAGGCTTATTTTGCATTTTAGGTTCATTTTGAGCACAATGAATGTGTTTTCAGTATAATTATTGCAAGTCTAAGTGGTTAGTTTATGTGTGTGTGTGTGTGTGTGTGTGTGTGTGTGTGTGTGTGTGCAATAGGCCCTGTTATAGGCTATATTGCTTTAGCATGAGTTTTCAGTATGTGACTACCTTGAAATCGATAACTTTGTGTCTTTGATATTTGAAGATAACAGTGCTTGCTCGTGTCTCGTCTAAATATGGCAAGCCGTTTGACTTTTATTCATTCTCAGGATATGAACTTGTGATATCAACACTTACATTTTCACTAGTTAAAATGTTAATTCTTGATACCAGGAATTAGATTTTTCACTAGTATAAACTATAATTCTTGATATCAACAATTGTATTTTCACTAGTGAAATCTCGCCATTCAAATTCAATTGTTGATATCAAGAATTAATTTCTTACTAGTTGAAATTCCAGTTTCTCATATCAGGAATACAATTCTTACTAGTAAAAATGCAAATTTCTGAAATCAACAATTACATTGTTACTAGTGCAAATGTCTATTCTTGATCTCAACAATTGAATTGCAACTAGTAAAAATGTTCATTTCTGATATCATGAATCTGATTGTTACTAGTAAGAAAGCCGTTTTATACATCAGAAATGATATTGATATCAGGAATTCATTTTCAGATATCAGAAATGAACATTTTTACTAGTAGCAATTCAATTGTTGATATCAAGAATAGACATTTGCACTAGTGACAATTGAATTCTTGATATCAGACATTTGCATTTGCACTAGTAACAATGTACTTATTGATATCACAAATGATGATTTTTACTAGTAAGAATTGTATTCCTGATATGTGAAATTGGAATTTCAACTAGTAAGAAATTAATTCTTGATATCAACAATTGAATTTGAATGGCAGCCTATGGCGAGATTTCACTAGTAAAAATACAATTCTTGATATCAACAATTATCATTTTTAGTAGTGGAAATGTAATTCTTGATATCTAGAATTTAAGTATTGATATCAAGAATTGAATTGTTGACATCAGGAATTAACACTGTTACTAGTGGAAATCTAATTCCTGATATCAAGAATTAACATTTTAACTAGTGAAAATTGATTTGTTGATATCAAGAATTCCTATCCTGAGAATGAATAAAAGACAAAATGGCTTGCCATAGCAGTAATTCAATTGTTGATATCAAGAATTATAGTTTATACTAGTGGAAATTGAATTGTTGATATCAAGAATTAACGTTGTTATTAGTGTAAATGTAATTCTTGATATCAAGAATTAACATTTTAACTAGTGAAAATTGATTTGTTGATATCAAGAATTCCTATCCTGAGAATGAATAAAAGACAAAATGGCTTGCCATAGTCGAAAGTTCTTCACGCTGAACTATCGGAGAGTAACCAAGTGATCAATGTAGCTTGCAGCCCCCTCTGATGGTGAATATAATCCCTACACGACTGCTCTGTTGGTCGGTCTTTTGTACTGTATTTGCGGGTTGTTTTGAAGTAACATGCTGTAAAACGGAGACATTTTCGGGGATAGGGACTCCAAAAACAGGGACTGTCCTCGTAAAAGGGGAACGTTAGGGGGTCATACCCACTAAAAACGGAAAATGCTACAACAGTTGTCACAGTAAACAAACAGGAAGGCACACCCGATTCATTTTACTAATATATTGATATATTACTTATCCAATTTCATTTCGGGAATTCTTAAAGACATAGGCCTACTTGACAGCCATTGTTGAATATATTAATAGGGTTCATTTAAGGTCATTCATACTTTCCCTCCCCACTACAGCCTTTACTTTAGCAGGGTGAACAGTCTGTGATGCTAACTATGATATGAGTTATTAAAACAGTTATAGGAGTGTATTTTAGTATTCTCCTCATATATGCGCCTTTCCAAAATGTGCTGGAACTACAAATCCCAGTGACTCTACATGCGCAGCAACTACACGCGGGGGCGGGAACCAAAAAGCTTCCGCTTATAGCTTTTAGCTTTAAAATAGAAAGCAATGGCGGCAGTAAGCAAGTAGAGCTACACAAGTAATCACTCTTCAGTTGTAGAATGAGTATTTGAGGATGCTATTTGTCCACCGAGTATCAAAAATGTCGTTTATTTACATGCTGGAAATAGAAAGGATATGCGGGGCGGGCGTCTTGTTGCTCGCCTGTGAAGAAATGTGGCCAAAAACACATACGAACAAAACTGTCTCACTTTAATGAAATAAACTAAAACATGCGTCGTATATGTGAAGCTCAACGCAATTCAGCCCGTTTAATAAAGTTGACATTTATGCGCAGGCACATACTAAGGGCACCTGCGAAGAAGAATCTAGGCTAATCCCGCCTTTCCGTACACCATGATTGGACATTGAAACGAAGGTTTCCAGAAACGCTGTGCGCTATTGGCTGTTTCAGCTGCTTGTCCGCGACGTCATCAGGCGTTCGTTATATATAAAGCAGCGAAAGCCCCGTTCCTCACAGTGAGGTTCTGCAGCTCATTAGTAACTTCAGCCGAGTTGTTTAACCGAACACTTTAGGGTTTTAAAAAAACTACCATTGTGACCAGTACCTCCACACAGCTTTGCTAAAACTCTGAAATCGTTCGTAAATAAGCTTTATTTTTTAAGGGGCGTGTCCTCTGAATGTATTATTTTGATTCGTAGCCTGACGTCAGCGGACAGCTGTGCGTGAAGGCACTGGTGCTCTCAGTGCGGGATGTGCAAGGACAGCTGTCGCCTCACTGACCAAGCTGTTGTGGGCTTTTTTTTCCTCGTCCGCTGGAGAGGGAGGCAGGCTGTGTGGCTTTAAGAGAGGGCGGAGGGAGTTAGTGCCCCCGGGCTGTGTGTTGAACACAGTACAGATCCTGTTTAGGTATCTTTTCCTTTTTTCTCTTCTGTTTTCTTCGTGCTGATTTTGTATTATTCATAAATGACGCTTGGAGGCGGGGTTTACACAGTGTCGAGGAGGCGGACTCGCTGACACTGAAGGTGGGTGGACGTTTTGCCAACGTTGACCTAAACATTTACTTTCTTTATGCACACTTGACAGACCTGAGATCAGTTGTTTCATCAGGTAACGTGATGCTCTGTGCCTTTGTTTTTTATTTTATTTTTTTATTACGAATGGTAATTTAAATATTAGTTGAGCTAACTTTCCTAAAGGAATGTGTGTAGGATTTCCAGCCCTTTCTTAAGGGTTTGTTATCAACTTTACGCGTTGAAATTACGTCTCGCTAACGGATAGTTAACGGAAATCGCAAGTTATAGGAGTTTCAAAATCATTAAAGACATTTTAATGAGGAGTAGAGGTTGAGCGAATGTGTTTTTATTTATTGTTGATATATTTTAAGGGTAGTTTTAGCCGTCTGATATAAGGTAAATTTGCTAAATTCGTTATTTGCCCAAAAATTAACAAGCCAAAATGAATAAATTGGGTCTGTCAGGTAATCTGACCATTTTTTAAAATAACAAATTCTGGATTATTAAATTGTCTGACTGATATTAGATTAGTTTGTCACTAGAGGTGTAACGCTTGACGGTTCGGTACGTACCGCGGTTTTGAAGTAACGGTTCGGTATAGTACAGTGGGGGGAGAAAACTAAACAAAATTGCTTTAAAAAAGTTTACTAACCAAATTGTGTCAGTGAATTCAGTTATAAATGAATTCAGTTATAATTAAAAGTTTCTTAAGGATAAAAAATGTGCTGTATCCTCACATTACTGTAATATTAAAGATTCAGATTCCTAAATTCAGTTGCTGTTTATTTTTTGATATAATAATCAACACTCAAACCACAAATTTGTAAACTGCATGCAAGTTAATTTGAATTAACGTCTCAATCTAATTATAAAATTATGTTTTTAACTCCAATTTGTCGTTAAAATATAGTCATTTATATAGGCGTGAGAGATTAAACGTACATTAGATAATCAACATGTCGCTAACAAGTTAAATAAAATTATGAATATATAGTGCATGTATTTAGAGAAAGTCTTTGGCGAACTACAAGCTGTGGACTCACCTGAGGTAAATGCTACTTTTAAAACCGTTTTATTAACGCGTTTCTGCCGTTGAGACTCTAACTGAGCGTTTACACGAGATATGTTTCAGTTAGTTGTACTGTATCTTTCAACATGCCTTCAGATGTTCATTCATGTTTATTCTGTAACCAGTATTAAACGGGAAGAGATGATCGTTCAGCTTGAACTGCGGCGCCTGTGCCGTGATCTGACGCGCATCAAAAACGATCCGTCACACCACATTAAAGAGTGTCAAACGGCATTTTTTTTTTTTTTTGTTCGAACTTCATAACAAAATTGAAAGAATTTGACACATGACACTTTGTTTCTTATTGAAACTAACAAAACGCGGAGCTTATTGCGATTTAATGGTGGTTGGGCCACAATGCCGTACCGTGGGTGTTGTACTGCGGTTTTTCGGTTCGGTTCGGATATCTTTACACCCCTATCTGTCGCTAATCAGGATCCTTTAGGATCGGATAGCCAAATTCCAGTATAAACACAGCAGCATCTGTTAAATATCTATAACAATGATTTTGTGGATGATTGCTGGATGCTTTCATTTCAGATCCATGTGTCCTCCAGTGTCAGCCTGAAAAATGATAGAGATGTCATTTGACAAAGGAACTGTTTTATCATGTGAGGGGCAAACAGACCCCCAGCAGCACTCAGAACTTACTAGAAATGATACCTGCACTCTCCATCCATCTGGGAAGACCACAGTTATAAACCTCAGCAAAGAGGGTGGTGAAGGGGCAGGAAGTGAGACATCAGTGGAGAACAGAGAGAAAACCGCTGCCACAGATAACGTTGCTGTGAGTGACTGTGAGGTAGCTGGGTTTGAATCATCTACACAATCCCAAAATGGCACCCAGCAGCCCAAACCTCAACAGCAGAAAGTCAATAAGCGCCGCAACACCATGAGCGCCGGATTCAAACACCCCGGTTATGGTAAACGACGTCGGCGTGCCAACTCGGAGAGCGAGTCAGTCCTGCCAACCAATTTCCTGCTGGGCGGGAACATTTTTGACCCACTCAACCTTAACAGCCTTCTGGATGAAGAGGTGAACCGGGCTCTCAACGCAGAGACGCCCAAGTCCTCGCCGCTGCCGGCCAAAAACAGAGACCCTGTAGAGATCCTGATACCCAGGGATATCACAGACCCCCTCAATCTCAATTGCCCTAGTGCAGGAGATAGCAGCCTGTTGGCGTCTCCCTTAAAAAGCAGCGGAGGCAGGCGAAGACATCGGAACAAGCACCATGGAGCGAGTGCTGGAAAAGGTTTTGTTGAAGGAGTCGCGCAGATCGATTTACTCGAGTGTGGAACGGTACAAGAAGATCTCTCCTTGACGCATTTGGACTCAGGGGTTCAACAAAGTTGTTCAAGGGTGGTTCCTGAGGACCAAACGTCATCCGATGCGACTCTTGAGGCTCGGTGTTCAGATAAGCCTAGTTTAACCACAAATGGTGGTGAGGTGAAGGAGAAAGACGCTGACGTCTCAACCGCACCTCCGTCTACAAACCCCACCAACGCTCCATCCAACAGGCAGCGCAAACGCAGGCGTGCCGGTGGCAGGTTTGAGAACGCAGACAGTTCGAATGAGGTGAAAAGTTGGAGTCAGAAATCTGGGAGACATTCTCAGCCCTTTCACACCCCGGGAACGGGCTCTCGGACCGGAGATGCGGAGAAGCCGCAAAGGCGGCCGCAGTACAACAACAACCAGCACCCACAACAGCCAAAGAAGAAGTTTCAGTACGGCAACTATAATAAATACTACGGATATCGGAACCCGGGGCTGACCGAGGATCCTCGTATGCGTGTTTTGAATCCCGAGTGGTTCCGAGGGAAGGCCGTGTTGGATCTGGGCTGTAACACCGGCCACCTGACACTGTCCATCGCCAAAAATTGGCAACCGGCACGGATTGTGGGCCTGGATATTGACGCGGCATTGATACATGCTGCTCGGCAGAATATACGGCACTACCTCTCTGAGGTCCACACGCAGCAGGCCCGACGTTCTGGGGAAAATGGGGAGGGGGATCGAGGGGAGAGGATGGAGGAGGATTTAGTAGATGAAAAGAGTCAGCGGAAGGACAAAGACGAGAGTTCTGTCGTGAAAGGGCACGGGGAGGAGAAAAAAAAGCACGTGGATGAAGTGAACAAATGCACGATCGGGGAAGAGATGGAAGTTGGTCGAGACGAGAGAGACCGATTCACAGAGGCGGATCAGCGAGGAATGAGTGGGAAAATGGAAGATGGAGCGTCGGTAAGTCTCCCTGATGGGAAACATTCATTCCCTGTCTCGCTCCGGATCTCAAGAGGACCCATAGCTGGCCCCCCTTTGCCTGAGACGAACACAAACAGTCTCCCTCCCGGAGATTTCCCTGCCAACGTGACGTTTGTCAAGGTAAGGCTGAAAAACTTCATTCGTTCATGTTTAATTGACAGGTAAGTTTTGCTCCTTTTGAAAAGTATTTTTCATGTTACCCTCAATATACAGTAAAAAATTGAATCAGCACTTAACGAAATTGATATTGTCCGCTGTTTTGATTTTGCAATATTAACACTGTTATTTCCCTCCTAAACACTATGAATCTGCTTTGAAACAATCTGCCTTTTATGAATAAATGTGACATGTACAAAATATAAACGACAAATTATTAAGCATTGTACATGCAATTTTTACCTAGAGCGTATTTGAACACAATGGCACGAGACTGAACTTCGCAGCAGTAAATGGGTTGTGAAAATGCAGAGAATACAATCCTGTCACTCATAGTAGTTTGAGCTACATAGCTTAAAGCACACAGCTATGTCAAAAATTATATTAATGGTTCAAGCTATAAATGAAGTGCTGTTGACACACGGGAACTAGTTGTGAAGCACAGCTAAAGATAAACTAGGATTTGATGATCTAGGTCTTTGGTCTATCGCCAGGTTTTGCTTGGCTGTGTAAATGCTTATGCATGCTCATCAAGTACATTAAAGGGTTAGTTCACCCCAAAAAATTGAATTCTGTCATTAATTACACTCCCTCGTGTCGTTCCACACCTGTAAGACCTTCGTTCATCTTCAAAACACAAAAGAAGGTATTTCTGATGAAATCAAATCTGAGAGGTGTCTGACTCCTTCATAGACAGCAATTTAACCTCCACTTTCAAGGGCCAGAAAGAGACAAAAGACATATTTAAAACGGTTCATGTGACTACAGTGGTTCAACCTTAATGCTACGAAGCGACTTTTGTGAATAAAACAAAAGAAAAATAATAAGGAGAGTGACAGAAGAGAGGATATTGTTGAATAAAGGCATTATTTTTGTTTTGTTTTACTCACAAAAGTCGCTTCGTAACATTAAGGTTGAACCATTGTAGTCACATGAACACTTTAAAAATGTCTTTAGTTCCTTTCTGGTCCTTAAAGGTGGTTGTTAAATTGCCGTCTATGGAGGAGTCAGACACCTCTCTCTTAATTTGAGTTCTGAAGATGAACGAAGGTCTTACTGGTGTGGAACAACATGAGGGCGAATAATTAATGACAGAAATGTCATTTTTGGGTGAACTAACCCTTTAAACTTGTAGACTTGCTGCAATGACTTGTTGACGTCATCGATTACGTCGACTACGAAAATACGTGCGTGAAATGCGTCGACGCGTCTCACTGTTTACGTTCATCTGGCGTAACGGCGGCTTCTGCTCCTGGGAACGGAGAAAGTTCCATTCCATCACAAAAACCCAGACCACGATGATCAAAAGTGTGGGAATACTTTAAACAGAGGCCAAATGAAACGGTCCTTTGTTCCCTTTGCAGAACCGAAATGGCGTTCCACCGATGGAATTGGATCTCTGCCAAATTTTTGCGCGCGCAAGATCATATTTTGAGCGTGCAAAAGGGCATTTCACACGTGAACAGAGTTGAGGAGAAAATCTTCGTCTCGGAAATAAAATATTTTGAGCGAATGAAAATCAGTTTTGCATTTCAAAGAAGTTTATTTGGATGTGCGCGGACGTTCTCTTCAGTTGTTCGCACTCGCTAAGCACTGACCGCTCGCCTGCTCAACAGAAACCAGCGTTACAATGTGCCAAAATTCCAGCCAATCAGAGATGAGGCTGCTAAATTCTGAACAGACGGCGCAAGAGGAAAAACACACGGTTCAGGAGACGTTTGTTCAATGGCTTGAACACTATCAAAGTTCCTTTAAGACTGTAGAGAAAGTCTTTGACACTCTTCATTTTAAAGTTCAAATGTCCACTGGACGAGCACACATAAGCGGCTTATTTTTAATCAAAATCAAATCGTATTATTAAATAATGGCGTGTCCCAGTGTTTCTACACCTCAATGAACTGCTGAATTACCTCTAACTTCTTACTAAAGAAAAAAACCTCTAAAAATCACTAGATTCATAAAAATAAATAATCGTTAGAGTAGTCGACTAATCGGGAAAAAAAGAAAAAAAAATCGTTAGTGTCAGCTCTAGATGGTAGTGACCCGAGCCGAGTATCGTAGAGTTTTGGAAATGGACTCTCTTGGCCAGTAAGAGAACTGCAAAGCAAAAAACCACTCAGAAGAACTTTCTGACCAAATGAATTTTCAAGGGAAGGAAATGGGTGTGGCTCAGTAACATTTAAAGATGTGTGTGTTTGTATTGAAATGCTACTGCTAGGTATGCAGCACCCGTCTATCCTGTTTCAAAATACTTTCTATCTAATCCACGCAGGGGAACTATGTGCTGGAAAGTGATATGTTGGTGCAGATACAAAAGGAAGAGTATGATGTGATCCTGTGTTTGAGCGTGACAAAATGGGTCCACTTGAACTGGGGTGATGTTGGACTCAAGCGGCTCTTCCACAGGGTGTACAAGCACCTGCGGCCAGGAGGACTCTTCATTTTGGAGCCCCAACCCTGGAGCTCCTACAGCAAGAGAAAGAAGCTCACTGTAAGGCCCTCATTTTTGTTGTTGTTGTTGTAACATCAGTTTTTCAGCCAAGATGTTTGACATTCAAACCTGGTGTTAACATGGTGCTCTCAAATGTGTGTCCTGTGACCACTATGGAATGATGCATTTAAACTGCAATTACATTTGCATAAACGATGTCATGAAATATAACATTTTGAAAACATAAATGCAATACGATGAAGAAAAAAAACAAATTTAAAAAATAAAACTTGCTAGTCCTTGCTTAACCTTTTGACTGTCATCATCCTGCTTTTTTTTTTTTTTTTTTTTTGATTACCTCATATATTTTAGTAATCATCATAAATGGGGCATCATTTGAAAGCTTAACTCGGAGTTAATTCTGTGGAAAACCGTTTTGAAATTTGACATTGCTTTACTTTAGGAAACGGCACTTTAAAGCCCAGCAGGCTCTTCCCCAATAGGTGACATTGTCATGTTTCAAATTACAAAATTTATTAAAGCTACTTTATAGTCAATTTTTCTAATCCTGACAGGTCTGAATATTAAGCTTCCATATATATATATATATATGTATATATGTGTGTGTATGTATGTGTGTATATATATATACACATATATATATATATATATATATATATATATATATATATATATATATATATATATATATATATATATAACTTTTTCATACTTTCACTGCTTGGTGTCTTCTTTAAAGCAAGACCAAACTTAGGTCTATATTCCTAAGCATTCTTGAATTACAACAATTTAAATTTGGAACTTCTATGTTCAGAAAGACAGTTCAGGGGTTGGTGAATGAGCTCAATCACTAAATCTTAACATATTTGTTCAAAACAGCTGATTGATTCAGGATCAAATGACTGCTTTCATGAATTGGTCATTGAATCATTCACTCACCTGATTCATTTAAAAATGTGTATTCCGCCTCAAAGCACCACTGTGTTTTCTTGAACTGATTTCATTGTGAAATTGAGTAAAAACAGGGAATATATTTAGTATCAACTGATGTATGATATGATCACATTTGCAATCGTGCTGATATTCAGGACAAAGTTCACTCTTGCTTTTGTGATATTGATTAAAGGGATAGTTCACACAAAAATACAAATTCTGTTATCATTTACTCGCCCTTAAGTTGTTCCAAACCTGTATAAATGTCTTTGTTCCGTAGGTATTTATAACTAAGCCGATCTCGCCTAATAAGTTGGGAAATTAAGGCATTTAAAACAGTCTCCATGTCTTTAAATGACAAACATGAGCTGGAAAACCTTTGTCCACAGGACTTATCGAATCTTAAGTCAAATATTACACCAAAACAAATGAAGTGAATTTACCTCAAAACAAGTGGCTTAAAGATTTCACCCAAAAAAAGACATTTCTGTCATTAATCGCTCCCCCTCATGTCGTTTCAAACCTGTAAGACCTTCGTTCATCTTCGGAACACAAATAACGGTGAACATCAAACAGCCAAAGTCACATGAACCATTGAAAATTCGAAACACTGACGTGACGAAGCCTTGTTTATTGAAATCAAGTGACGTTGGCAGTTTGAAAAACTCTCGATCACTGATTCATGAAGATATTGGTGAATAAAGTCGTTACTTTGTTTTTTGGCGCACAAAGTATTCACGTCGCTTTATAACTTTTAAGGTTGAACCACTGCACTTGCATTTTAAATGTTTTTAGTAGCTCTCTGGGCGTTATAAAATGTTAATTATCTTGTTGTCAACGGAGGCCTCGTTGAACCTCGTGTTCTGAAGATGAACGAAGGTCATACGGGTGAGGAATTAATAACAGAATTTTCATTTTTGGGTGAATTAACCCTTTAAGTGGCTTATTGTTTTTATGAAACAAATGCAACAACAATATAATACACCAAAGTCAATGTTTTGTAGGAACATGTCGGTTGATTTCTGTATTAATTTGCCATCTCTGGTGTATTAGTATATCAGTGGCTTTGAGCGTGACTTATCGAATTTAAAGCTGAAATGTTTTTGTTTTAACCAAACTGTTGTTTGATTTCTCAGGAGGACATCTGTAAGAATTACCATAGCATCCGGTTAAAACCGGGCCAGTTCTCCTGCTACCTGACTACGGATGTGGGCTTCTCCAGCTACGAGCTCATCGGAACTCCTCAAAATTACTCTAGAGGTCAGAGCTTTGAAATGCCTCGCAATTCCTACCCATGATATTGTGCTGTGTACGCAAACATCTCTCCATTTTCTCTCTTTTAGGCTTTCAGAGACCAATCTACCTTTTTCACAAAGGACCCTCGCCTCAAAAGTGACGCCGCCAGTCTGACCGGAAACACAAGACTTTGAAATCCACAAATTTGAAGATAACCAGCATTTGAAGTCACTGGAACTTTTTAGCATTTTCTTTGAAATTGAAATGAGATGTTCAATATTTTGAACTCTTCAATGGACTCTCATTGGTGCTGATTAAGATAAAAAAATTTCCCCTGCTATTGAAAACAAAGGAAAATCTCACGATTTTTAAAAAAAAAATTTCCCCAAGGGCTCTACTGTAGAATTACAGCCACAGATTCCCAAACAAGACGAGCTCTCATAATGGAAAGTCTCGTGAAGAAGCACAAAGTGAAATCCAATTCAATCAAATTCCAAGTAATCCTTAATAAACACACTTGTTTTTCATTCGGAAAGGAATTCCCAAAAGTGTAAATTCTTGCCTACAACTGCTAAAAGACCATCTAGAATTAAAATGTTTGCTCTTTTTTGTTGTTGTTATTTTCCCCTCAAAAGGAAAGAGTAGAGCATGTTACCAAATTTTGCTCTTTTACGGTCATGTTCTTCATTTTTCTGTTTAGTTTCGAACAAAACATGGCCATTAACATAGGAAGCTTTTGACGCGTCGCCCATCAGCCGTTTTGCATGGCCGCCACTTCTAGTAACAAATGCCAATAGCTCAATTTTATATCCTTCAGATATATTGACTGGTCTAACAGGATCTTAATTTCATCCTTGAACGTTTTGAAGCTGCAGGTTAGCTGATTTGTAATGACAGTGTTTACTGATCCATTCTAATAAAAAGTCAGGCTGATACCAGAGGGATGCGATTCCTTTTTAGTGTTGGAGGCTCTCCAAGAATAATGTTGTTTTTGTTTTTTGTGAATGTGTTCTGTTCTGATTCTCCAACTGTTAAACTTTAACAAACTGATGTACATTTTGTAAACCGTTCGTCCAGAGTTCTCGTCACCACTGAGGTAACCTTGTTGTTGTTAGTTTTATTCATATTTAAAGGTTTGCACTGAAACGAGAGAACAAGTTTGTCTCCCACATTTGTATGTTGATGTGCAAATGTAAAGTTGGTGTATCTCTGCGAAGGGTCCTTTTCATTCAAAGGACTCGACGAAATTGGAAAAATAAACTACAAAATGATATGTATTGCTGATGTGTTTTTAATCCTATAATTTCAAGATCTAAACATTGTTGATGCTTTAAATTCGGTAATGACAGCTTGTGTAATATGTCCCCCAAAATGTCTGCCGATCTCTTTCACATTTGATTTATAAGGTAATGCTTTCGTTTAAAACTGAAAGGGATAAAATGGAGTGTTTATATGCCAGTTAATAACTTAATATCTACTTGACCTCTATACTATTGGACCTGATACTAATTCTAATGGGTCAACTTCTCTTATCTCAATCATATTTTTAAGTATTTGTTGTGTATTTTTCATCGTTCAGGCGTAAACTATCCCGACGACCGTTGAAGCGATGGATTTGTCACGTGGTTCGAGCTACTTATCTCAGCGCTGGATAAACAAAACCAACTGTCGTTAATGATTACGGGATTGTTTTCCATCAATTATTATTTTTTTATGTAAAGATTCCTCAAAAGATACTATTTGTGTTATGGATACGAGCCATTGAAATTAAAGAAAAATAATGAATTAAAACTATTGTGTACCATGACAAAAAAAGGCGGGAAATATCTTGATCTGCTTGAATATCAGTAAAAATTATTATGTATATCACATTTGTTGCCCGATTTCGCAGTAGTGACATTTCACAACGCGTAATATCGCTGAAAATAATCATATTACACATCTGTTCCACTGAAAGGACCACTAGAGGGAGCAATTTGACAAAAAATGGGGTGTTTGTGTAAAAAGATGAGGATATTCCTTTATCTTTGCTATCAGATATAGTAACACAGTCATGATAGTAACATTAATGCCTTTAAATTGGATATTTACCCAGTGCAAGCATATTGCTTAAGATGAATGTGAGTGTAAAAATGCTTTTGTGTGAATGTTTAGCTTCTGTCTGTTTGAACACACATTTCTGACTGCAGATATGAGTTAAATATTAATGCCCCCATCCTATTCAACTCGTGTTTGAGCTTATATGTAAGTTTGTGATGCCACAGGCAAATATCATTTTATATAAAACTTCATATATTAAAACCCAACTGAGAATTAACACCATTGCTCCACTTTACTCTCACACACACACCATTGCATTTAGTGACAACCACACATAAATGCACAATAAAGCAAAATAGTATGTGCACATCGTCCACACATTTCAAGGCACACATGCACTTATGCAACAGAGATGTAGGTGTGAAGATGTAAGCAGGTCAGTCCAATTTTGACTAAACCAATAAAAGCGTTCCTTTGCGTTCATCGTCTTCTTCTAACACCCCATGAAAGCATGCACTCTCTCTCTCTCTCCAGCGCCAGCTTTCTACAGTGGTGTCTTCTTTGTAGTGTACACACATTTGTGCGCTCCTGCAACATGCATGAAAGTCATGGCAGCTCATTATCACTTCCATTATCAATTCCATTATCACTAATTGTCTTTGTCAAATGTTTTTATGTGTAGTTGCACCACCCTGGAGAACGTAAATGTGTGCATCATTGACAAGAGCTTTATTGCAACACCATTAACTCTTGAAAGACTTTGACAAACCCGTTCACTGACTTTAATGGTACAGTCCACATTCTTAAAGGCGAAGTGATATAGATATTAAAAAAAAAACTGTTTTTGATGAAATGGAAATCATTTGCTGTTGAGCTCTGAATTCATACGGAGACGTGTTAACACAAAGGCATAAAAAGAAGCAATGTCACTAAAAATAGTCTCGTCTTCTCTCCTCGCTTTCTGTTTTCTTGTGTCTTTTATTGCTGAGAGAAAAGGAAAAAAATGTTCCCGTTCATTACTTTCGGGAATAGCGTACTGCCATATTTACTGTTATACGGTATGCAAATTTTCAGTATACCTGAAAGACACGCTCCTTCGGCAGTATAAGTAAAAAAAAAAAGTATATTCTTCTTTTATTCCTTTTCTTTTTAGGAATAGAAAGTTCTGCCATGAAACTCTAGATGGCACAGGTCCTTAACTCAATCTGCAATCACATCATTCTCTATAAGGCACAGCTGATTGGTTCCTGCTGTATCGGTAGCCAATGAGGTCGCTGCTCAACTTTCAAATACTTAGTCAGCGTCTGCTGTAGCAGTTTGCAGCGCGCTTTTTAGTAATGGGAAGTTGACTCGGATCTCTGAATCTCATTCATCAAAATGAGCTAATCCTTTTTCAGGTCATTTCGTCCATTTCAGCAGAACATAATTAAAATGTTACATGTTAACAGCCAAATTCCCCAACACATCTACTTAAGCTATGGATCACATTTTGAATAGGAATTAAAAAAACAAAAAAAAAAACAGAAAATGATTTATCAATTGCTTTGCCGAAATCTTCAGGCAGTCTCTGTTACGTTACTCACCTCCCGATCTGATTCGTTCGTTCTTTTGTCACGTCACATCATCAAAAACTGAATCAGAACAGGAAATTGATTAGCTCACCCCGTGATAGCGCTATAGGCTGATATGCTGTCGGTACCGGAAACTGAAATGTTGATCTCTTGAGTCTTCGGGTTCGAGTCGTTTGTTGTTTTGTTACATAAATGTATGTTGTTATTATATGTAGGTAACTTTGCTTTATCAAAGTGCTTTTTTCCCCATCATACTGATAAAGTTTAAAGCATTGTTTATTACCGCATTCAGTGTTATGAAAAACAACCATCATGACAGAAATTCACAAATTTCTAAAAAGCTACAATTTGAGACCAGAAACACAACACGTAACTGTAAGAGTTAAAAAAAAAAAAAAAAAGACTACCCATGTTTGCGTTATACAACGGTGCAGTCAGTCAGGGAAACACGGAGACGAAGGAGAACATTCAAACGATGACTTTTAATGGAAACAAGGAACGGAACACAGAACACGTCTTTACGATAACGAGAACGGACACCGGGAATATATACATGGGCTAACACAGGGAGAAACGAGGTAATTAATTACACACAGGTGATGGGGATAAACTAATGAATGAGGAGTGGCGGGAAAAAGCAAAAAAGCAACAAAGAACACGAGTGGAACAAAGTGAAACCAAAACAGAATCCAGGAAGACATACATGTAACAGTTTGTGAGGAAGTTTGGGAATTATTACCTACTTTCTGTATGCAGTATGGCTGTCACGTCATGTGACCAAAGAACGAAAGGCTCGAAAAGACCCGAAAGATCATTTCTCTTTCTGGTACAGACTGCATAGCCTCTATGGGATGAACGAACGACTCGAACCCAAACCCGAAGACTCCAGAGGTGAACTAATACAGAACCTATACTTATAACAAAAAATCAGCGAATCTCTCTACTCGTTATTCCTGAGTCATATTAAAGATTTGTTAAAAAAATAGTCAACCCATCACTAGTGCTTTCAGAAACCCCTTCCTCTTCCCCAGCTCCACCTGTATAGATCTGCTGCTGGTACTTCATGTACACTATATTGTACAGTAATAACAGCAGTGTAGCAGATCTATTACACGAAAACAAAACAAATCAACATTGTCATTCAGATTTTTTTCGCGGTTATGATTAATTATTAACTGCCACATTACAATAAATAATGTTGCTAGCTGACTGAACAACCACAACCAAGTGGATCTAATAAAAATTAAAATCTTTAAAACAAACGTCATAAAATAACTGGACTTTAGATGAGTTTGTGGAAAACTTAAGCAAGAAAGAAACCCATTAGCTCATGAGCTACCCGTTCACTGGTGAGGTTGATATTGTGGCTCATCTTTGTACGATACTAGCGATTTTTTGATGGGACAATGAAAAAAAAAAGGCCAGTTTTTGTGTGAACACGAAAATACTTGCTTAATAACTTATAGGCGCTTAATAACGTTTTATTCCCATTCCGCATAATCATTGTGATATTATCTTAATTTTTATATTTTAATTTTAGTTAGAAAGTTTAAATTTTAGTAATTTAGTTGTATTTTTTATTTTAAAAAAAAAGTCAATTTGTTGTCTGAAGATGATAACTTTTTATATTTAACTCAGCATAAAATAAATGTTAAACCTTGTGATCAAAGTTAGTTTTGATTCATTCATTAAACTAGAAACGGAAGTTATTTTAGTATCTTTTTTTAAAGAATTCATTATATTTCCCTTTTCCTTTAAAAGTAGTTTAGTATAATTTTTGTTTTTGTTATTTTGTTAGGTTTATATATATATATATATAGATTTAATAATTTTTATTTCAGTTTTGAGTTGTATCTGCAGTGTGCTCAGTATACTGTTTCGCATACTACCTTTTGAAGTACGCAGTACGCTTGTATTCCATTGGAACGTCGCCCGTCCGCTCACTGATTTCACTGCGCTTTATAGAGCCGTGGTCACATGACAACAGCCCGGCTATTTACACAGCAACAACTCTGCAGCGTTGCCAAGGCAACGCTTACCGAAAGCCATGACAACCAGAGTAGTACCCTCGTTATCTTTTAGCCTGAACTGATGCTTTTCTTGTTCTTTAACTCTCTCTCTCTCTCTCCACACACACACACACACACACACACACACATCTTCCATCTTTTTACGTCCCCCCCTCCCTCCCTGCGCGCGCGCGCGCGCTCTCTCTCTCTCTCTCTCTCTACATCTTCTGCCGCTTGAGTCCGTTCCCTCTTTCTTTTCTCCCCCTCTTCGTCACCTCTCGTATCTGCACTCATCCTCCCCTGCCCATCTCCTTTCATTTGCTCGTGTCCTCTCTTCCATCTCGTCTTTTTTGTATCTCCTTACGCGTTCCTCTCCTCGTTTCTAAATCCTGAAGCCAGACCTCTCGTGTTCTCTCTCTCTCTCCGTCCCACCCCCTTCCTCTTTACGTTTCCCCCCCTCCCTCCATACTCTATTTTCCTCAATGCTGAAGTCAGTCAAAAGAGATACGCTGAAGAAAAGAGGGGCGAACGGCGGGCGCTGAGAGAGAGAACGAGAGAAGGAGAGAAGCTGGAGGGAGAGAGGGGAGAGGGGGGAACGGGGGTTTGGATACATCTCCACCTGTCTTCTTCTCTCTGCCATGGACTGCCTCTGCATAGTGACCACAAAGGTAAGCCGAATCATTCCGTCACGACCAGACGCAGGGATGTGTGGTGTGTGCGCGCGCGAAGTTTACAGCCGTTATTCGCTGGCTCCCTTGCTAGTGTGCTATGAAGGGAGCGTTCTGTTGCGCGAGATTCATGGATTCAGCACTTCTTTGTTCGTCCGCTCTCACTTTTTTCTCTCTCAACCGAGCTCGTATTATGAAATCAAATTCCTGCCTGTTTTATGATAGGAGCTGTTTCATGATGCCTCCCTACGCGCGCGTGGACCCTTCGTTCAAAAAAAAAAAAAAAACGGAAAAAAAAACGGTCGTAACGGTCGGGTCGCGCGACGCGTTTTTTTAAAAGTTCAACTTCTTTTTACTCGACTCGCTGCAAAATAACAAAAAACAGCGAGACGACGCTAGTAAACTGTCAAAGATGTCCATCTAAGCTAGTGTACAACAATTAAAAAAATAGCGCAGAGGAACGCGTCTGAGTGTGAAACTGCAGCTCGCGCTCACTATATGGTGCAGTCAGAAATTATATATAGCTAACATATAAATGAAATAAATTCCCAACACTAAAAACAAAAAGTACCTACACTTGTACTGTTTTAAGCTATTTTTATTTTTTAAATACACTTCATTCAGCAGGATTTACCTCAGAAAAAGACAGCAACAAGGCACTAAACTGTCTCTCACCTATTAGCAAGACAGAATGTTATGAAATATATCACATGTTTTATAACACATATATAAAAAGGAACAGTTTAGACCCCCCCCCCCCCCCACACACACAATTTAAATATCTGGGACATTTTTGTCAGTTTCACAGATATTTTGGCCTCCAGCCCTGGTTAATGCCTGACCCTGCTGTGGTGCTTCAGACATGAGGCGAAGATGAGGAAAAGAGAGGAAAAAGTGAGACCGATCCGGACGCCAGAGAACGAGAGGGAACGCTCTCATTAATAAATGCTCACATGTGATTTGTCATCTGACTGCAGTTAGCAGTCTGTGTGTGTCTATGGAGGTGAGACACATCCCACTGCTCCTGACGGCATGTGCCTCTTTGCCCATGTCGTGTTCCTGGCAGAACGCTCCGGATGGTTTATGTAACGTTGGCTGGTGCTTTCTTTCCCAAGCTGGAGTCTGTTCTATCACTTTTCTCTCTCTTTCTCATTGTCTTCAGATGGACTCCCACCTTGCATGCTCCTCCTAAACACTATATGACCTCAGTCCCAACAGACCTACTGTATGAGTGAGTCAGAAAGGTACGAAGAGAGAGAGAGTTGAAGAGAGGAATTAGCGCAGTGCCTGCTTTTGTGTGGGTTGAGATGGAAACGGTGCACTGGTCTTTGGATGTGCCGTTATTAAACCACGTACAGTGATTTGTACTAAGGATCCCAATTGTATTGCTCTTTCTGTGAGGATCAAATTAGTGACTGATTTTCTTTTTAGCTCCATGTTTCTTCTGATCTTTTCTTTGTACTTAGTCAACTAAAATACGGTAAAATGTTGTTCCGTATTTTGAAGTACTGGGAAACTTGTACAAATAAAAAGGATCGAATTAAGTTCACTTTCAAATGAAAATCACCCCAAGCTTTTCTCACCCTCAAGCCATCCTAGGTGCATATGACTTTCTTGTTTCTGACAAAGACAATCTGAGAAATATCTGGATGTATCCGAGCTTTATAATGGCAGTGATGAGCTACCAAACGAGAATGAGCTGAAGAAAGTGTCTCCATCCGCATCCATCCATCATAAACATGTTCCACATGGGTTAATGAAGGCCTTCTGAAGCGTTTGTGTGAAAAAATATCCATATTTAACAAGTTATGAAGTAAACTATGTGAGACCAGCTTCCGCATTCAAATGACGGAAAAAACGGAACTGGCGTTGCGTCAGTAACTCGAATAGGGAAGGCGTAGGACGTACAGCGTTAGCTTTTTGAGGAATACGGAAGGCGGTCTGGCGGAAGCTACATATTTTACTTCATAACTTGCTAAATATGGATGTTTTTTTTTTTTTTTACACAAACGCTTCAGAAGAACTTTATTAACCCTCCGGAGCCGCGTAGAACATGTTTATGATGGATGGATGTGGATGGAGACGCTTTCTTCAGCTCATTACTGCCATTATAAAGCTCGGATACATCAGGATATTTATCAGATTGTCTTCGTCAGAAACAAGCCGTCATATACACCTAGAATGGCTTGAGGGTGAGTAAAGCTTGGGGTTTCATTCACACGAAGAACGATAACGATAAAGAAAATCATTGTAAATATAAAAGAATAGCAGTGTCCACACCAACGCTACAACGATATAGAGAAACAATATCGTCGAGGTCACTTTCAGAGCGTTTTTTTTCCAGCTGTTGAATGATAAAACACTGACAGCCAATCAGAATCCATTCTAATTTAAGTGCTCGCGCATTTGAAATGGCTGACGACATTGCGGACAAGTTAATCGCTGAGGTCCAGAAAAAGCCACCAATGTATCCTTTTTCAAGGATAAAGACACTGGATAATTGCAAAACAATCAGTCATAACCTCGAAATAAATGGCGAGAAGTAATAATGATGAGATCATTATGCAAGGCTAGCAAACAGTGTAACATAAAATTACCTCAGGTATCCCAGCGCTCATGTTTGGCTTCCTTTGAAGTTGCAGTGAAAAAGACTCGGTGTTGATTTTAACCCACTATATTGACTTCATCAGCTAAGATTACACTAGCTACTCACTCATCTGCTGGTTAAAGCCGTGTAAATACAACAAGAACATGTTCTACGCACTTTGAAACTGTAGCCCGTGAGCTTAGATGGCCGTTATCGTTTGTTGGTGTGGACGTAAATACATTTTCATTTTTAGGAGACGCTTTTATCCAAAGCAACTTACAAGGTGAGCAATTAGGGGTCAGGTGTCTTGCTCAAGGGCACTTTAGTCATGGTATCGAAGGTGGAGAGAGTGCGGTTCATTCACAATCCCCACCTTCAATTCCTGCCGGCGTGGGAATCGAACCTGCAACCTTCAGATTACAAGCCTGACTCCCTCACTACTAGGCCACGACTACCCGCCATATAGTTATAGTTGCTTTTATAGATATTGTTCTTGTTCTCAGATGTTAGAGAAATATAGAGCCAAAAGAGTTATAGTAAATATATAGAGTAAATATATATAGTTGTACACAATGATAGTGGAAAGCATAGCTTAGATAATGGAAAGAATTCATAAATTCGCAGGCGTTGTTGAGATGTTTTCTTAAATCATGATTACTGATTTTAGTCATGATTTTTGCGTCATGATTGCGGTTTTATTCTTATTGGAGAAATATCTGGAAAGCAAAAGCCTACATTTGCATTCCCATTCAATCTGAGTGCGTTAAATGTAAGGTTGTCCAGAAAGTTTACTCTGGATTCACAATAGCTTCTGGAGTCCAAAATGATGTACGTGCCTCGACCAGACATCTAGTGTTAATGCTTAAATGTTCATCTACATTTTAATTAGCATTAAGCCTCCATGAACCACAGAATACATTTGCTTTGTTTATCATGCTTACAATTAAATCATCTGCACAGTAGACAAACGGCTAATTTAAACCACTTAGCATCTAGCAAGTGAACTAACTACATATGCTGATTATTCCCTCTTGAAGTTCTCAATTACTAACATTCTTTTACTTAGGGAACAACAACTTAACCAATTGTTTTTGTTTTTCTTAATTAAGGGGTGGTCACAATGCGCTTTTAGTCCCATTCACTTCCATTCATATCCGTGAATAACCATCCCTTCATTCTGTATTTTTATAAGCACACTGCTAAGCTAAACTAATCAATAAACTACTTTAATGTATATTTACGAAATAAAAGTAAAAGGCCATTTAAGTGTACTTGAAAGAGAGTAACACACTTAAGAACGCTTTTAAAAAGGGCATTTTAAAATCATTTTAATTATCTTTTGTCATGCTTTAAAGAAGCACACGTGTTTTGATGTGTTGACTAACAAACTAAAGCACATTTAAAGCACTTGATTATAATTTGAACTGTTGTGTGTTATTATACATAGCATTTATTTTAAATGTACAACATCATGTAAAATGTTTGAAATGTGTCGTTATATATGCCATTTTTATTAAAACTTGTGTTTTATATATATAATTTAAAGGTTTAAATGAAATGACACACATATAAAGATGTAATTAAGTCATAGTAAGTTGGTCAAAAAGCACTCTTAAGTTGAACTAATTTTAGTTTAATAACACGAAATTTCCAAAATAAGGATAAAATAGGCTTTTTTTTCACAAGAGAAACAAATATATTTGTATGATACTCATACCGAAGAATTATGATGTTATGCTAAATGTCCCCAAAAATGTATGTCCAACAAGCATGGAACTACTTCCTGTCAGCGTCACTGTCCCATCCTTATTCAGCAACTTTTCCTTTCCCTCTTTTCTGATCCGTAAAGTTTGTTGTACATTGTGTTCTGGTTGTATTGTGGCTGAGTTATGTATCGTGCCAGCGTACATCTGTGTGTATGTTATATGTTTCTTCAGCATGTGTGCTATTTTGTTGTGTCAGAATCATTTTTTTTTGTTTGTGTATGAATGTATGTGTGTGTTAGCTCATCTGTGGCCACAGATGCATGTGAATGTCACTCAGTTCCTGTTGGCTTCATTTGATTTAAGCCTGTTCCCTTGGCAACAGAAGCAGGCGCCTGTTCGTCAGTTGACAGAAGCAGACAATATGAAGTGGGTAGGAGAGACGAGCGAAGAGAACGGTTTCTGTGTATCTGTAGAGGTGTGTACGTGGAAGCTGATAAGCTGTATGTGTGCAATCTCTCCGAATGCTTTAGTTTGTTAGTGTGTCTGAAGACGGGCCGTTTGTGTGTGCGTATGTGTGTGTGTGTGTGTGTGTGTACAGAAGTGGAGGTTTACCCTTTGAAAGCCTCTTCAGTCAGACTGAAACTGGATCTCTCCCTGTGGTGACTGAGATTGAGCCAAATCTGGCTCCACAGACTGTGACAGTGGATGAGTCTAGCTCACATTGACCAATAAATGTCTCTCGCTGTATTTTTTGTTGCAATACGATACTTGTATTTATTCATTTTCACTTTAAATGCAACTTACAGTGCATTCAAGAAGACAGTATATTCATTTTCTAAGAACCAAACTTGCGACCTTGGCGTTGTGAGCGTCTCGCTCTAAGAGCTGCAGGAACTTAATGTCTTTGTTTCAAGCATTTATTAATATTGTCACTGCAGCAGGTGCGTAACTTACACTTTTAGTCAAAAACTGACCAGGCTTCAACCAGCTGCATTGCTAAGGCTTGACTGAACGAAACAAGATGCTTGTTTGCGCATGTACATGCAGTACAATTCCATAAAATCTCAATTCTTTTAAAAGGCATCTATTTGGCCCCTTTTACAAGATGTAATATCAGTCTCTGGTGTCCCCAGAATGTGTCCGTGAAGTTTCAGCTCAAAATACTCCACAGATTATTTATTGTAGCTTGCCACACTGTTTTTGTGTGTGTCCCTTTAAATTCAAATGAGCTGCTGCTTTCCAGAAGAGGGCGGAGCTTTAACATCTCAACAACAACAACAAAGCTGGAGAATCTCATGCAGACAAATTGAGGATTGTGTTTAGCCTTACATTATTCAAACCAACACTGATGGAGAGACTCAGGAAGAAGTTACAACTTTTAGACGTTTCTGAACGGTTAGTAGATAAATTGATGTAGTCGCTGTGATCAACTCATCACTAGCATGTGTCGTCATGTTCATCTTTTCTCGTTGAATCGACCCTCGTTTGTGAAGCAGTCCGGCGTAAAATGTCGGCATCAACAACACTCGACTACAACAACTCTTCCTCTTCTCTAAAGCAGCCTAACATGGCCCCGCCCCCTTTGTTGTGTGTTCTCGGGGGCGGGATTATGTAAATTTTTTTGGTTTGTGATGTCACCAACCCGAGAAGACGCTAGTTGAAGTCCGTTTGCTTGAAGCATTTGCTGGTTAGGCATGTTTTGAAGCATGGAAGCTGGTTTGAGCTTGTCATTAGTTGGTCCTGAGCTGGAGCTTGTCGCTTAGGACCAGCATAAACCAGCTCAAACCAGCTGCAATGCTTAAAAAATTTTCCAACAGGGTCTATACAGCCATTAATTGTAATCCTTAAAAAGCGAATTCTTTAAAAGAATCTCTTTGCTTTGAAATTTGAGCCTCGCAACTTTGCAGACGTCGTTTCTGCTCAAACAGCGACATTACACACTAACTAAAGCTAAAAAAGTGAAATCATAATCAACCACCCCTTTAAATGTCTGGGCATAAACGTCTTGATCGCACAGTGAGGTGGTTCTAGCTGTGGCTCGGGTTCAAGTTGGAGCTCAAAAAACCAAGTGTTCTGTCAGGATGCACACCAGGACAAATCTGTGGCTCGTACATTTGAGGTCACTTGCAACGAGTCCAAGAAAGCTGTCCAGTCTTGAACCCTGTAAAGCTTTGAAATGGAACAGTTTATTGAAACAAAATATGAGTAAGGAAAAAAATAGTATTCTTTTATAGTGAGAATATGGAGGATATTGAGGAGAGTTACTCACAGCTAAAGAACTGAAACGTTCTGTTGTTTATTTATTTGTTTCCACAGTTTCCACGGTTTGATTTTCAGTTTTTTTTACATAATTGTGCTGTAAATTAGCCTGTTTCTTATTTTATATTATATTCGCCTAGAATATTCGTTTTGTTACTAAACGTTCTATGTTTGTCGTTGAGTTTGTCACTGTGCTGTTTTGGGTTTTTCGGTAAGAATAATAAACAAAGCAATTGAATTTAAAAACAAAAGAAGAGGAGGAGGCCCCGCCCCCTGGTGTTGTCACATGTCGATTATTTTCTCATTGTGACATCCTTATTAGTCAGAATAGTGCTCAAGTATAACTCGTATAACAATCCTAGAACAGACCCAAATATAATGAATTCCCTGCAATATTTCTCTCTGCCACAGCTCTCAAAATCCATCCACACTTCCACATATTCAATCTTGGCGTGTTGCGTTTTGGACTCACTGACGTTGGTTGCCCTTGATATGAAACCTGCCAGACTTATATGTGTTGGCATGTAAGTCTGAATGTGTGTATGCGTGGATGAAAGCAGCAAGAGTTTTTTAGCGAACAATGATTTAAGATTATTTTTTGTTTACGTTGTGCTGGCCGATATACCAACAGCTAGCTTTGTGGATGCAGCAATTATGCAATTCAGTAATTCAGACTTATTTAATCCAGAGTGAAAGTGTCAGAAAGGAGGGTCGCCGTGTCGCATATGATCACGTGATTTGATCCCGTTGAGGCTATGTACGGTAAAATGAAACCGCTTTTATTTGGGTACTGATGTGACGAGTCTTCATCTCATGGGAATAAGAGCAACAGCAAACCGGAGCGTCACAAGAGTGAGTCAGAATGAGTGAACTTTCCTTTAAACAATTGGACTGGGATCAGCACTTATAGTCATTTCAGAGCTGATAAATCAGGCCACATTTATTATTAGCTTTTTATTTGACACGGACATCGCAATTACGTTGGACGAACCATATGCCTTTTCAACAGTTTCAGACGGAACCAGATGCAGATGAAAGTGGACCTGGATGGCTGACCTTTAAACAAATTTAAAATTAATTTATACTTACAAATACAGTTGTAGGTGTATGTTAAAATCCTACTTGAGCAGAACCATAATTTACCCCCTACTGAAGAAACCTGAGCTTGAATAAACAAGCTTTTACAGCAAAACTGTATTCACTACAACGTTCAGATCCCTTCAAATTTCTGACCCTGACCGTAAGAGGAGAAAAGAGATTTTTGGAGAGTTTAAGACTGTGATCTATTAACAGATTTTGTTGTGGGTAATGACAGAGATTGTTAAAGATGTTTGTGAAGGTGACGGGCCATCTCATTTATCCACCGGTGATTTGGTACAAACGGCCAAAATCTTTTTTTTGGCTTATTTATTTTATGCTAATAAAACAAATTGTGAGTGAGATGTTTTTAAATGAAACGATCAGTTCAGTTTTGAGTAACCCTGTGAAGAAGAGTTCGATTTTCAACTAAAAACGTAAAACTTTTTATTCGTTTTAAAGCAAGCTTTTGAAATTGGGTTTCAAAGTGCAAGGATCCGGGTGAACGGGGAATGATTCGAAAACGATGTCGTCTGTACAAGAAAAAAGCAAAGGAAAACTTTTCCATTTGTAGTACATTGTTGTCGTGTAAACGTAGCCTAAACACAAATGTGAACGCTTGAACACTGCAAGTACAAATTCACATAGTTTTAAAATAATATGGAAATAATATAAAGAATATACTTTAGTGCAAACAGAATGTAACGTAATTGCATATTAACTGCAATTAAATGTAAGTGTATAAATTTATATTAAATGCAATTAGCTGAACTTTAGAGTGCTTTTTTGAGACACTTAATTATGTGCAATTGCATAATTGCTTCTATTGTCTATGAAATATGATTAAAATAATAAGGATTTACTTGTTTTTCATGTATTTAAATTGAATGAATTCGCAATTTAGCACATGTAAAATGTGTTAACTTTAAATGTAATATCAAATAATACACTACAGTTAAATTATAATCAAGTCTTTACATGTGCTTTAAGTCAACACGTCAAAATAAGTGTACTTCTTTCAGGCACAACAAAAGACTATTAAAACGTAATGATTTAAAACTAAGTAAGTGATTTTAATTTGACTGTTAAGTGTTTAGAAACATGAAAGTGTACTCTTTAATGCTTTAATATTATCTGCAAGTGTTCTTTAAAAATACATGGGTAACACTTTATTTTACAGTGTTTTTGTTACATACGTTATATGTATTTACTGTAGTAATAATTAGAAATTACATGCAATTAACCCTAAACCAAACCCTCATTCTATCCCTACAGTAAGTACATGTAGTTAATTGTTATTACTCAGTACTTACATGTATAATTACACTGTAATACTGACACCTTAAAATAAAGTGTAATCCACTTTGTTTTACAGTGTTATTGTTACATGCATTTACTATAGTAATAACTAGAAATTTTGCGTAATGGAAACCCTAAACCAAACCCTCATCCTATCCCTACAGTAAGTACATGTTGTCATTACTCAGTACTTAAATGTATAATTACGCTGTAATACCGACACCTTAAAATAAAGTGTAACTAATATAGAGTTGACGTACTCTAAAAGTGCATTTAAGCACCTTCTTTTTCACAATATGATGCACTCAGTAATTTATCCCATTGAAAATTGGATGTGTTATATTATTCATATATCTCGTTAACTATAAGCGTATCGACTTCGACTGGTCAAAGTTGACCTGGACGAGAACTGACCATGAGGAAGCAGTTTAAGTGTTAATGTTCGAATATATGGAAGCAGTAACAAGAGCTATCGGCAGAACACAAGATTGTGAGTGAATATTGACTCGAGGCTTTTCCTTTACACAAGACTGAAGAAACTGGGTTAATTGCCTAAAACTGGATGAAAGATTCACACTCACAGATCTAACTGCCTGTTTGAGTGATTCATTTGCTGAAAATGAGATTTAAGCATTTATCGAACATTAAACCGAGCCATGAAATGTCTTAATTTTTAAATAAGCTTATCCACAGGATAACATACATTAATAATCAGCTAATTGATCAATGATTGATGTGATAAATAATAAAAAAGGAAGGAAACAGCTGACTTGAGGTTTCTGCATCCAGAACAAAGGAAATAGTAGGAGCTAAGGTTACGGTGAAGTACTTATAGTGGAAGGAAATGGTGCCAAATTTTGGTGGGTTTTAATGCAGAAATGGGAAGCTTATAATTTTATATTGGATTCTTTAGTTAAACGTCTGTATTATTTGAGCTGTAAAGCTGTTTTTGTATGAAATATTGCTTCAAGTGTTTCTTTGCGGTACCAGGAACAGAAAGAACCCACTTATTTAGGAATGAACCCTCTTATTATGAAGTTTTTTTTTTGAGTTGCTGTATGTTTTTGGAATTGAAAAGGTACGTGATGTTAGATCATCAGCCTTTTTTTTTTTGTTTAAAGCATCAATGCATTGAAAGTTTTCTAAATATCCATGGACCGATTCTTAAAAGTTAATAATATTCTCCCAAAAAGATTCTTCCAAGGCATCAGGCAGTACAACCATTTTTGTAACTTTTATTTTTAAGACTAGAAAGATAAAGCTGTGCCTTAGCCCAATATTCACATAACCCTGTCTCTATTCCTCCATCTGGTTGATTCCTGAAGGCGGAGTAGATGTCTCCTTCGCTGCCTATGATATCTTATAATCTTTTGCATGCATTTTGGTAGATGACTGAAAGAATAAAAGTGTTTTCTGACAGAGCAGCTTTCAACTTTTGATGCTATTACTGATGCTTTTTTCATGCTATTATACAGATTGATTTGGTTCAGTCTTAAAGCTCAAAACTTGAGTTTGCTTCAAATACATTCAGAGTAGTGGTAGTATAGAAGTATAAGTTCTGACCCAAACTGACTTACACCTTAACTTATAAATTATAAGCAGAAATTACTTTACCTTGGGTGTGCATTATTTTCTAATAATTCAACGGCCCATCGTCAATTATTCATGAGGCTGTTGAATGTTTGATTCTGATTGGCTGATGAGCGTTCTAAGGTGTGCAATTGTTTTCCAGTGAACTCACAGCTAAAGTAGTTCTAGACAGTTCCATATCACTTCACCTTTATTTCAAAGGTCCTACAGCAGCAAAAGAACCAAATCCTACAACGACACTGACCAAGCCAACAAATAGGACTAAAATGACAAACCATTTCCATGTTTTGCCCACGAAATTACGTTTCATTATTCTCTTTGCGTTGTGACCACATTTTTACTTCGGGTGTGCATGGTTTTTCTGATAAATTAATTGAACATCCGGCTGTCCTTGTTAATGAATGAACCTTTATTAAGCAGCTAACGATATCGTTCTTAAAAATAAATGCTCCAAAAGTTTTTTTTTTGCAGCGATGCCATAGAAGAACCATTTTTGTTCCCCAAAGAAGCTTCCAGTGAACTGTTCTTAAGTGTGTGTGTTCAGTGCACTCTGCTTCTAATGTGTGTGCCACTAACTTGAATGGGTTAAATGCAGAGGAACAATTTTGAGTATGGGTCACCGTACTTGGCCTTCACATTTCACTTTCACTTTATAAAGAACCTTTTGTACAATAAAAAATTTCCTGGAAGTTAAAGGTTCTTCATGGAGCCGTCAATGAGTGCGTTTACATGCAAGATCTTAAAACGATTAATTAGCCGAAAACGCGTGTTCACGTAAATGTGTTAAACTGCTTTCCTTTATGGTGTAAGGTCATAAACGGCTTAAGAATAAATTAATCATCGGAGCTAGATTTTTGTAAACGCATTAAGTGTGTATGTGTGAAATGTGACAGGAAATCATTCCTATATATATATATATATATGCAGGGGTGGGTAGGTTACTTTTAAAATGTGTTTCAATACAGATACAGTGAAATACATTTTACAAAATACAAATACAAAATACATGGTTTAAAAAGTAATTTGTAATGTAATTCAGTGGATTACCCAAGTTTTTTTTTTTAGAATGCTTTGAAATACTAATAAATATAAATATAACAAACAAAAAAGATAATTGCGAGTTTTTATCTCTCAGTTCTGACTTTTTTTTATTATTGCGAGTTATAAAGTCAGAATTGTGAGATATAAATTTGCAATATTGAGAAAAGAATTCATAATCTTGAAATATAAACTGTCAATTTGAGAAAAAAGTCAGAATTGTGAGATAAAAACAAGCAATTTTCCAGAAAAAAGTTAGCATTGCAAGTCAGAATTGCAATTCAATCTCCCAATTCTGACTTTTTTACAATTACAAGGGACTCACAAACAACTATCGCAAAACTTGAAAACAGTTGTGGCTCATCCAGGTATTGACAGGACAGGTAAAATTCATTTGTAAAATTTTGAAAGGGGCAATTTTTCTAACTTAAATTCAGTCATTCTGTCTCGTGAAGTGTATGTAAACCTCAGTTATGGATATTCAGGATAAATGAAAATAACATGCAATTTTTATAATCCCTCTTACTTTGTTAAAATGATTAAAATGTTGGAAGTAGCTTAGGATGCTTTTTCAGACTGTCAAAGTCAGAGAATCACCAATCGCTGTTTAAATGACATTAAAACTCAAAGTAATCACTTTGGTAATCTAAAACACTTTTCAGATGTAACTGTAATCTGATTAGCACCCATTTCAAATGAAACTAATGCAGTTACAGTTTTATATTTTACTGTACTCCCCAACCCTGTATTTATGGCGGATTTAAGCGCATCCAGCCACAGCGAAGGAGGAGAAATATATATCACAAACTCGACTTTTTTTGACGCACGAATGTGTTATCATCTCGTTCAGCCAAAGGACAAGTGGTACAATTGTAGAAACTTCAAATATGAGAGGAGAATGCAAGTTTCTCACTGACGTTTTGAAATACTCAGGGGTTTTTAATGCTTTATTTAATCACAACTCACATAACAAACAGTGAAATACATGGATGGTTATGTTTTGATGTCACCACCCGGGAATAACCTGTTTTTTTACGTATTGGTGGGCTTTTAAGAAGCCCTATTACAGATCTTTAGATGAGCATTTGGATGCCAGTCTGAAACAAGTTGCCTTCAGAGGTGATGTACAAATGCATTCGCCGTCTGTTTCGGACGTACTCATTCGCTGCCCAGCGATGATGAGGAGGAGGACGCATGCGGTGAACGCTTCTGTGATGTACTGCGCTAACAGAACTTTTAAAGTGATTCGAGACGGACTGAAGAGCGTCTCCATGGATATTAACAAGCCTTTTTTTTAAAAACGTTCACACGTCTGTGAGAGTGAGAAAAGGCTGGAGATTGGCACAGTTCGGGACTACGCTGATAAAAATAAGCGCGCGTGTGTGTGCGCGTGCACCTGCGTATGTGTTTGTGCTAGTGTAGAGACTGGCTGTGACAGGCCAGGTTTGGCTAACATACAGGAGGCAGATGGCCTATTTAAAATGGAAAGTACTTCACCGGCGGGCCAAGTAAACTGATGTTCACCCTCTAAGATTAGGCTCTCTAAACCATCAGCCCATCACTTCCAGACCATTCACATGCCTCACACACTCACATCAACACTTAACTTTACAATATAGTTACTGATATTGGTTGATATGGTAACTGACTTTTTCTTTATATCTAATAACGGACATAATGACCGTCAGATCTGGGTAGGTTACTTTTAAAATGTATTTCACTACAGATTACAAAATACATGCTTTAAAAAGTCATTTGTAACGTATTTCGTTACATTACTCAAGTTTAGTGACTTAATCTAAATACTTTAGAATACTTTGGAATACTAATAAGTGTGAAACAAACACAAAAAAGATCATTGAGAGTTTTTATCTCACAATTCTGACTTTTTCCCTCAGAATTGCGTGATTTAAAGTTGCAATTGTGAGTTATAAAGTCAGAATTATGAGATATAAACTCGCAATATTGAGAAAAATCATAATTATGAGATATAAACTCACATACTAAATTCACAATTGCAAGAAAAAAGTCAGTATTACAAGTTTAAATCTCCCAATTCTGACTTTATATCTTGCAATTGTGAGTTTAAATCCCAATTCTGAGAAAAAGAAGTCAGAATTGTGAAATGCAAACTCACAATTGTGAGGAAAAAAACAAATTGTGAGAAAAAGTTGCAGTGACGAGTGAATTATAAAATGACTCACAAAACAGTCGTGGATCATCAGGTCATGACAGGACAGTTCAGTTGACATTTTTTTAATAAATTCAGTCATTTTGTCTTGTTCAGGACAGAACTAAATAAAAACAACAACATTTTTATGATCCTCTTAAAAGTATTAAAATGTTGATGAAACTGAACTCGTCTTTTTCAGACGGTCAGAGTCAGAGAATCACCAATCGCTGTTTAAATGACATTAAAACTCAAAGTAATCACTTTGGTAATCTAAAACACTTTTCAGATGGAACTGTAATCTGATTACCAGCCATTTAAAATGTAACTGTAATGAAATACAGTTACTCAAATTTTGTATTTTGAATACGCAACTAAGTTACTTGTATTTCGTTACTCCCCAACTCTGCTGACCGTGTGAAGTCAGCTTTCACACTAAAGCTCCAGTGTGTAACTCAAAATGCACTGTGATACCAGATAATAAAGCATGGATGACCCATAATATTTATATTAAACTTTGGTGAAAAACCTGTTGCACACAAGCCTTCTGTCATCCGATTGATAGCGAGTAAAAGACCTTTTAGTACAATTGTAAAAACGTCCATCTTTAGGTTGTCTTTTTGACGGGAAATCTCTGATTTTTATGAATTAAACGTAAGAATACCTTTTATATTGCTCATATTTCAAGATGAACACTGACTGCACTGAAGCAGCTTGTTTAATTGATCATCCGTACTTAAATTCTTAAAAAAAATCATGTTAAAATGTAAGAATAAATGTGTTCAGTCATCATTGTATTGCATATTTTTCCCCCACGATAAAAACTACAGAGCTTTTAATATCATCATATTATAATATTATTATGATATTTAGCATGAAAAATGATATTTATATGCATTTTATTTAAGTTTAGCCTGTTATACAGTTATAAAGATCTCACTGATTTACATTACATGTTATCAGAATTTACATATAAATATCAGCAGCTGCACCAAATTGCATATTTTTTTGCTCAGTTTGCTCCTCGAGTATGAACTGACTATATCATACTATATGAGGCATAAAAGCCCGATGTATCAAATGCGAAACATAATTTTCGTCATGGTTAATATGTTTTAAACTGGCAAATGAAAGATATTGCGAGAAATTTCTAAAAACGTAAGCTTTTGATATTATTACGCAACCAGATTACTTAAAAAATATACAGTGCATTCAGAATTTTCGATATTCGTAAAAAACATTTTCTAACAGCTCTTGTCTATTAAACTTCTCATTTGCAGTTATTTATCGGTTTGGTTCATGAGAAGAAGATTTTTAAAGATTTTACCGAAAACATCATGGATGAAAGAGGCAAATTTGTTCTCCATGGGAAGCGTCTCTAGCTCAAATTGAGAAACAGTGGTGAGCTTTCATATTTTAAAAATGTATACACTGTTGCTAAGCAGTTTTAAAAGTTTTAAAACCCATCCCTTAATTGAGCCATAAAAAGAACCTGCATGCAAAATTCGGTGGCTTTACAGCACACATGGATGAAGTTATAGCAAGAAACTAATGCCTTACAAACATTACTGGATAATGGACACCAAAATACAGTATCATGCATCCCAAAAGGAAGGTTTGTGTATTTTTTAGAGATGGGAGAAGAGAAAGAGAGAGAATAAAGATGAGAGTGAGAAATGACTGCAGGGAGAAGAGAAAGAGACACTGGACTCACTGCTCACTGAAGTCATAAGAATGATGTAACCGTGACTGAGAGATAGACTTTCACATTGATCCTGTCCATTGACAAGCGTGCAGCGTGCGTGTGTGTGTGTGTGTGTGTGCTCTGAAGGTCTCTGAGTTCGTTTGTTCCCCTCATCCATCATACTCTTTGCTCTTGGTCACTAAAACAATAACTTTTTTCTTCTGTAGGAAAGAAAAATGACAAATCGAATCTTACAGTTGGGATGAATCGGAAATCGCAATGAGGTATCAGGAATTGACTGGATTGTCGGATCGTTTAAAAATAAAGGTTGTGCAAAGATAAATAATTTAAATGATTAACTGCTGCAATCCATGCAAAAATAACAATTGTCCATTTTGATTTCATGGTCACTTTGTGGCTGAATTGTTTCTCCTAGACAACATGTTATTGGTCTTTTTATTCGAAAGAATTCAATTTAAATTATTTGACAATAATATTTAAATATTTTATTATTTATTTTAATATTTTTAAATATCAATAAATATTATTTATTTATTTAAATATGATATATTTTAATTTATTTTAATATTTTTAAATATTAATAAATATTATTTATTTATTTAAATATGATATATTTTAATTTATTTTAATATTTTAAACATTTCTTGTCTCTTCACATTCAGTTAGTATTAATTGCATAAATTAATACTAATTGAATGTGAGTAGCATTTTGCATTACTGGCTGTCAAATATTAAATGCTTTATTATAAATAATAATTATAATAATAATTAATTATAATAATTAATTAGCTACTTACATTTTACCGCATACTCTTTCACCATTAAATCTGAAGTGTTGCATTGGAATTCTCACTCATCTTCTGTGAACACTAAGGCCCGCCTCCTTTAATTTGATTGGCCATCTTGATCATTCTGACATTGATTGGTGCTGTTAGACCGCTGAGGAACTTTTAAAACTTCTTGTCATCCTTACAACAAATAAAGAGGTACGTAATGGAGTGCAGCGGAGCAGCATCAAGAATATCAAATATTGGGGGGGACAATTTGGCCATTTCTGATCATTGGGGGGGATTTGTCTGTGGTGGTTACGGCCCTGGTTCTATGTGATGATGGTAGACATTTTTTAGCAACCTCCTTTTTGAAGACACATAAAAGCTTTAAAAAAATCACAAGGGAGTAGCCTCTTTCTGAGGTATTTTATGTCGTGAAAACATGAAAATATTTTGAGCTTGTGTTCACCACAGACCTTATTTCATGTTTTAACAACAACCACAACAACAAAAACACGACTTTGGGACGATGCAAGCAGAAGTGCTAAAATGCGAACCTCCATTCCCATTTCTGGATAACGGCCTTCAAAAATATGCAATTTCTGCAGCACTCGATTTATAGCACCTTTAATTCATTTAAAATGCATAACTTTACAATGAAATTTGTTCAGTTTTTTAATTTTATGTGAGAGGAATGTTCAGAGCAAACTCTGAGCAATAAAATGTTCCTTTAATTGGTCAATTGACCCTTCGCAAAGACCCGCCCCCTTTAGTTACTGTTGCTATGCGCTCTCACGCCACACATCATGTTCTCACGCAGTGAAAAATACATCCCGGAGCAAAGAGGACGCTGACAACACGTCGACAGACATATGAAACGGTTTCATATTTAATATATCGTAATTTTAAAGAAGTTTAATCAATAAATAGCGTCTAGTGTGTGTTTAATGTGTGGTGACAGATCGCTGTAGCTCCTCGATCATCGCGTCATACTAGTTCATTTATAGCATCAAATAAACATGAATGAACATCAGAAGGAATGTTGTTTCAAGCGCGGAAAGACGTGATTCAAGTTCACCAACGTTAATCTACTAACTCCCCTGACCGCTTTGTCGGATAAAATGCCGAATTCGGGGTTATGATTGGTCAGATCACCTGTCAATCAAACTGCTGGCGAAGGGTCAATTCTCATTCAGTCCCAGCGCATCATCCTTTATCTATACCCCCAGAATTTGGGAGGAGCACTTTAACCTAGTTAACACGGGGAGCTTATTCAATTAATCAACTCAGTCAGAATCAGGAGGTAGGGCTGCACAATTTAATCGCACAATACGAAAAATAAAATCGCTTAAACGCGATTCCGAGTGCGATTATGAAATCGCAAAGGCAGCGGTTATTTTTTATGCGCAGCTTGTCAGTGAAGTACGGCTCCAAATGCTGATCCGTCTGAAAGCACTGCGAGTTTGAGTCGCTTATAATGTACATTTGAAAAAGCAACATCTTTCCAGACATGAGAAGCATTTATTAACATCTTGTCCGACAAAAGACAACATTAATAACATGCTTTTACTCCAACCTCACTTCACAACGATAGTTGAGCATCCTTCTGTGAGGCTTAATAAGGCAGTTGTGTGTTTTTTAGCCATGTTGAATCATGTTAAATCACTCAAAGCGTTTCAATCTTCTGTTTATTCAGCTACCGCGATATGACACATCATCTTCTTCTGTAATAAACGCGTGCGATTTAAACGCGATAAATCAGGCGGTCCAATCAGGAGTTATATATACAGTAGAATTACCTCCACAATATTACAGTTTTCTAGCATCCCTCCACCACCCCGTCTCCTCACTTACAGTTGTGTTCAAAATTATTCAACCCCCCAATGCTGTAAATGGTTTTAGAGAATTTAGAGTACATTTGTAATTGAATTCAGAATGAAATCCTACAAGGACTTCTTAAAGAAGCATATGCAACTAAAATGACATCAATTGGTTTTGTAATACAGTAGTAAATGTTTCTTTTGTGAATTCTTCATTGACACAATTATTCAACCCCTTAAAGACTACCACTCTGAAGAACAGAGGTCCATTGAAGTGTTTTCAATCAGGTATTGAAAGCACCTGTGGATGTCAGGGAGCAGCAATAAAGCCTAATAAGCACCAATTAGGCAGCTTTAAAATGACTGTGATACTCAGCTCCTTCTAGACATTTACTGGTGTGGTTACAAACATGGTGAAGTCAAGAGAATGGTCCAGGAAGACAAGAGAAGAGGTGATTACTCTTCACAGGAAGGGCAATGGCTATAAGAAGATTGCAAAGATGTTAAACATACCAAGAGACACCATAGGAAGCATCATTCGCAAATTCAAGGCAAAGGGCACTGTTGAAACGCTACCTGGTCGTGGCAGAAAGAAGATGCTGACTTCGACTGCTGTGCGCTACCTGAAGCGTAGAGTGGAGAAAAGTCCCCGTGTGACTGCTGAGGAACTGAGAAAAGATTTGTCAGATGTAGGTACTGAAGTTTCTGCTCAGACAATACGGCGCACCCTGCGTAATGAAGGCCTCCATGCCAGAACTCCCAGGCGCACCCCCTTGCTGTCTCCAAAGAATAAGAAGAGTCGACTGCAGTATGCCAAAAGTCATGTGGACAAACCACAGAAGTTTTGGGATAGTGTTCTGTGGACTGATGAAACAAAATTAGAACTGTTTGGGCCCATGGATCAACGCTATGTTTGGAGGAAGAAGAACAAGGCCTATGAAGAAAAGAACACCTTGCCTACTGTGAAGCATGGCGGGGGGTCAGTCATGCTTTGGGGCTGTTTTGCTTCTGCAGGTACTGGGAAGCTTCAGCGTGTGCAAGGTACCATGAATTCTCTTCAGTACCAGGAGATATTGGAGGACAATGTGATGCAGTCCGTCACAAACCTGAGGCTTGGGAGACGTTGGACCTTTCAACAGGACAATGATCCCAAGCATACCTCCAAGTCCACTAGAGCATGGTTGCAGATTAAAGGCTGGAACATTTTGAAATGGCCATCGCAGTCACCAGACTTAAATCCGATTGAGAACCTCTGGTGGGACTTAAAGAAAGCAGTTGCAGTGCGCAAGCCTAAGAATGTGACTGAACTGGAGGCTTTTGCCCATGATGAATGGGCGAAGATACCCGTAGCTCGCTGCAAGACACTTGTGTCAAGCTATGCTTCACGTTTAAAAGCTGTTATAACTGTAAAAGGATGTTGTACTAAGTATTAAGATTGAATGTCACTTGGGGGTTGAATAAAACTGATAATGATGTGAGCAGAGAAAAGACATTTGTGGTTATTTCATTATAAATGTTATGTTATATTTGTCTGACCTACACGTGCCTCTTTGATTTAATTGTAAGCAGGATGACTGAATGATCAAAATCAATGTCAAACCGGCCAAAACAATCAATTTCAGTGGGGGTTGAATAATTTTGAACACAACTGTATAACTAATCCTATCCCAAACCTGGGATGGGGGGTATACTCCAGGTTGGGTCCAAATTCCGAGCTCGGAGCCCTCCGCTCGGACAGCACGCCAAGGACGCATAACCTTTACTCCATTTAATTGTGTGAACTAGTGAAATCACTCTTTGTTCAACTTCTAACTTAGGGAGCACAATAAGTTAAATGGTAACTGGTTTGACGCACTCTACAACATCTTCTCCACCATCTTGGGTGCATTTTTTCCCATTAAGCTCATTGCAGTGCATTGCTTTTCTCTTTATCCATGTGACGCTGCCTTAAAATGTGCACACACAAAAATATTTTATTGTCAGGAAATGCTGTAAATGCTGCTCCTGTTGGCAACTCACTGCGCTTGGGAACAGAGTCCGCATCCTAACATTTCCTGTTTTTTGAATTCATATTCTTGCCTCTCTCTCTGCCCTCTTTGTGCGTTCTCTCTCCCCTCTCCTTTCTCGCTCATTATAGCGTGTTTAGATGAATAATACATGCACGAGAGATGTAAGTTGGTGAATGTCAGCAGCTGTGCTGATCTGTGCCATGTCCAGCGTCGTTCATACGCTTCCTTTTGAGCCGAGCGAGGGTTTTAGTAAGCTAAACATGGCTGTTAGTTTGCTAAAATGAGAACTATGGGCACATACTGGAGAAAAATGATTTTTTAGGCAGCATAGCATTGTATATTTAGCTACCGCCTCCAAGTGTGAGTGTGTGTGTGTGTGGCCATGTTCAGAATTCAAGCGTACTACTTAAACAGCACTGCACAGAGTACACTTCCTATTACTGTTTAAAATAGTATGTGAGACAGTAGGCATTATGCAATGAGAAATGGTTCAAACAATAGTTTGCTACATTGCTGTCACCTAAGGTAGCACATTGAAAGATCGCGATCGTGATCTTGTTCCTCAATGACTACTCGGCTGTGTCTATTAAACCTTTGACAAATACGATCACAGCAAACATTCATATCTGTGTTGGCGCTGCAGCTGATCCGGAGAGAGCCGCTGTCATGTATTTGTATTAAAACCGCTTCACAAACTGGCTTTTCAAGCACGCAGTTTTATTTCTGTTGCAATATTTCAATTATCACAGAAGTATTTGGTTAAAAGTTTATATTTTGGATATAAACACTACGGGAGCAATCAAAATAGAGTAAATCACCTTCTGAAGGTGACTTGATGCTTCTAGTAAAGATTCACTCTAAAAAATGCTGGGTTAAAGTTGGGTTTAAAACGGACAAACCCAGCGGTTGGGTTAAATGTTTGCCCAATGTGCTGGGAAATCTTATTTAACCCAACTATTGTTAAAAAACTACTATATGGCTGGCTTAAAATGAACCCAAAATAGGTTGGAAATTAAAGCAGAGTTATAATTACTAGAGGTAACAATAATAATAATCAAAAAGTGAACCTTTTTAATAAGCGATTCAATAAATGTTTATTGTTTATTATTCATTAAACTTAAACATAAATTAAACATATCAATAAATGTTAATTTCCAACATATTTTGGGGTCGTTTTAATTGAGCAATACAGTCATTTTTAAACAATAGCTGGATTAAATAAAACTACCCAGCAGTTTGGTCAAACATTTAACCCAACCGCTGGGTTAAAACAACTCAGTTGATGGGTTTGTCCATTTTTTTAACCCTGCGTTTTTCAGAGAGTTGTATCAGTTACATTGTTACACCAGTAGGTGGCGATAAATGACTGTTAAAAATGTATTTGCCATTGAATCATTCATTTAAAAACACTGATTCATCCAGTAACGAATCAAGTGAAATCTTTATGAGTGAGTCATTGAATCATTCATTCAAACCGATTAAAAAAAAAAAAAATTTTTTTTTTTTAAATTTTCTGCTCAAAATTGTGGGAGAATCGTGCAGCTCTAACATATGTGGCTATCTGTCCAGTTTTAGGTTGGACAGTGTAAAACCATAGTTCCTCGCCAGTTATGGTAGGCTTGTAGATTATTTTTCCATTTTTATTTTTCACAAGTGCAGTCATTTTCTATTTTTAATTCAAATTTATGTAAAAACGTCTGCATAAAAACTTTTTTGCAGTCCAATGAAATAATGAGCCAAAATGAGCTATTACTGTAAAATTGTGACTGTAAGTGTTTGTGATTCATTTATCACACTTGAAATGGAAAGTCACGTCGAGTGCTTTGCATTATGGGGTGCTGTTGTATATATTGCACATTTTGGCAAATGTAGTGCTTGTCTGGATATTCTGCATGCTCTGCTCAGTATATACTACGTTCCAAAGAAACAGAGTAGTGTGTTAGTATGCTATTCCAAACAAAGCCGGAATGGGTACTGGGGCGTGACATCTAACGGCTAAAGTCACTTAGGGACTGCTGCAAATCGTAGCCTTTTCATCACACACAACACACACACACACACACACACACACACCAACGCACAAAATCAAATTGCCTGGGTTAATTATTCATCCATGCCTCCACAGCTCTCAGCTCAGTTTAAGATGACAAGTGTGTCATGAAATAGTGTGTCAGAGTTTTTTCCACATGTGTGTATGTGTCAGGGCTTGTTTAAGTAGGATGCGTGTGGGTGTGTGTGTGTGCGAGCGTTTATACGCAACATGGCCAAGTCTGTAGGCAGCAGCGTGTTGATTCACAATGGAAAGGGTGTGCTTGGGCTCGCGCTGCATTTGTGTGAGTGTGTTTGTAAAAGAATCGAACATTAGCTCATGTTTCGAGACACTTGATATGGTTGTGAGTCATATTGTGTGTGTGTGTGTGTGTGTGTGTTTGTTTGCATGTGTGACGGTAAAGCTTTCTTTTGTGCAAGATGTTTTCAGATGTGAGAAACAGGCTGTTAGCATGTTGCGCATGTGTTTAGTGTGTGTGTGTATGTGTGTGATCGTAACACTCTTATAATGTCTCTGATGTCAGCAGATAAAGTAGAGAGGTCATATTTGATCTCCGCTCAAGGACACTGGTCTCTCTCTCTCTCTCTTTTCTTCTCTCTAACTCTATCTGGCAAAATCAGAGATTTATGCTGCCAGTTGTGGCTCTGTATGTGTCCAGGTCGAGCCATCCCTCCCTAATCTCCCACAAACTCATTTTTTTATCATTTGATGTCCACACACTCACCCCCACACACACACACACGTTGTGTTTTCATGTTTTATGGGGACTTTCCATAGGCGTAATGGTGTTTATACTGTACAAACTGTATATTCTGTCCCCCTACACTACCTCTACCCCTAAATCTACCCATCACAGAAAATGTTCTGCTATTTTAGATTTTCAAAAAAGATCATTCTGTATGATTTATACGCTTGTTTCCTCATGGGGACCAAAAAAATGTCCCCACAAGATCAAAATTGACTAGTATTACTATACCTGTGGGGACATTTGGTCCCCATAATGTAGGGAATACCCCCCCCCCCCCCCACACCACCACACACACACACACACATCTAGTTCACTTTCCTTGTAAGGAGTCTCTATAGGCGTAATGATTTTTATACTGTACAACCTGTATTTTCTATCCCCTTACACTAATCCTTAAACCTACCAATCACAGAAAACATTCAGCATTTTTACATTTTCAAAAAAACCATCATTTAGTATGTTTATTATCCATTGGACCGCTGGGGACTGCTGGCTGGTCCCCACATTGGTGGTAATCTCAGGTTTTACTATGCTTGTGGGGAGATTTTGTTCTTATAATGTACTATAAACCTGTACACACACACACACACACTTTGGGTTTCCATGTTTTATGGGGACTCTCCATAGACCCTAACTCTAAACCTACCCATCACCGAAAGCTTTTAAAAAAAGATCATTCTGTATGATTCATAAGCTTGTTTCCTCATGGGGATCCAAAAAATGCCCAAAATTTACTGGTATTACTATATTTGTGGGGACATTCGGTCCCCATAACGTAGGGACACACACACACACACACACACACACACACACAAGCATAAATAGTTTGTGGACTTTACACAAAGGTGTAATTATTTTATAATGAGTTATTTTCTATTCTCCAATCTTACCCCTAACATAACCCTCAAAAAACTAAGGTTTTTTTGTTTTTTTTTTTTAAAAAACAACAAAAAAATAAAATAAAATTGTATTTGTTACACCCACAAGCTGAAGTGCCTTTTATTTCCACCGGAGGGCACTCCTTCCATCTTGGTTATCTCACCATGGACTACATTTACCACAAGCCATTGCCCGGACTCATTATGCGTGATTACATCCACCTGTGTCTCATTATTCTTGTCATCTTGCATGTGTTTTCTGTCATTCATTGCTAAGGGTCGCATTGGATTTCTGAGCTCTCTCCCTCTGGTTACCTGTGTTTTTGACTTTCTTTGGCTTTCTGCTTGGTTTCCTGTATTTGCATGAGTCTTGGACCTCGTTTTAATTTGTTTGGACTGTCTGCCCGTGTGTTTTACCCATCACCCTTCAAATAAATCTGTGTTTGGTTCTTCAAGTTGTGCTTCAGAGCAGTGTGTGACACGTTTCTTACATTGTAATGCTCATGTAACTGAAGTAGTGACAGATTTTTTCTTCCTTATTGTGACAGATATCTGAGTAAAAGATATTGTTGGAAAATAAAAAAATGTAGATTCTAAGCCTCTGCTGTTGAGTGGATGTAGAACATGTGGGTGTTTCGCTCAAAAATGTAGGGATATGAACACGAGCTTGTAGGGGGCGGAGCTTAAACAGAATAAAAATAATCAGAGAAGTTATTTTCACTGGAAGATCAAGTTATTAAATTTAAATTATGTGGTCAAAACATTAAAAAAAAAAATGAAACAGACAGATGATTTGTTCACAACCCTGACTCACACCCTAATCAAAATAGATACCACAGGAGTATCATTGTTCAAAGCTCTAATTCTGCCCTCAAAATCTCCTGGGACGTTTCTACTTACAAGTTTGGAAGTCGTAATTACACCATTATGTTAGTTCAATTGATTTTGGTCAGAAATAACAGACTTGGCGGGCAATTTCATATTTCTAAATGAGAGGTATATTTGCAAGCTTTTTCACTATTTTTCATCAGAATTACTCGGACTAAACAGTGCAGTCAACATCCACACTTATTTCAAAACAAACTCTCTTTAAGTTTTGCTGGTGAATAGTCATCCAGCCATCTACATTAATGCTAAACTGACCTTTTTAGTAGGGTGACACTATCAAATGCTGCCTTAAAGTCTTCCCGGGAAGTTCTTACATGTTTGTAAGTTATAATTACAGTATTATATAAGAAGTTATTTGAATTGGGAGGAAAAAATGGACACTACAGGCAGATGAGGAGCTAAGGATGTGCTTTAGGAGTGTAATTGATTCTTTATATATATATATATATATATACATATATGCATTTCATCATGATCATTCTGCTCCAGGGATTGACAGGAAGTCTGGTAAACTGGCTAATGAGTAGAGTATTCTAAAGCTTTGGACGTTGGATACGTTAAAACGTTGGATACATTCCAAATTTCGTATTTCTTTTCCACATACTATGAAAAACAGGAACAGTGTTCTTTTATGTTGGTCTATTTGATCATAGCTTCCATTGGTGTGACAGAGACTGATGGGAAATGTAGTTTTGTTGTGGAATTCTGTCACCTTGTAATCTTGCCTCTACCTATATTTTTGCAAAACTATACAATTGAGCCTTCGGCGGGAATTTGATTGACAGGAGACCGACCAATCGTAATCTGCTTTTATGTCCGACAAAGCGGTCAGGGGAGTTAGTAGATTAACGTTAGTGAACTTGAACTTAAAAATTGTGTGTACTCACGTCTTTCCGCACTTGACACAACATTCCTAGAGAAATCATCAACTTTTGTTCCAGTTCACAAATTACGCTTACAGGGAGCTGTTCATCTAATAATAATTGAAATAATTCTATATATATATATATATATATATATATATATATATATATATATATATATATATATGTGTAAATTTTGCCCTTGTGATGCAGAGCACTTGTATAGGTCAAATGAAAACTCACTGGACATTTAATTTCCGAACTGCTGCGATACATACAAAAAACAATGCAATATAACAATCATCAGTTTCTCACTAGATATTTTATTTTGATAGTGTTGTAAAACATGCGAGAAGTAATTTAACGTATTGTTCCGAATATATTTTTTCTTAGCAATACATCTGAAAAAGATTCGCCTTACATTCAGGGTCTAGACCAGGGGTGTCCAATCCCACTCCTGGAGGGCCACTATCCTAGAAAGTTTAGCTCCAACCCCAATTAAACACACCTGAACCAGCTAATCAAGGTTTTTAGGCATACAGGAAACTTCCCGGCAGGTGTGTTGTGAGAAGTTGGAGCTAAACTCTGCAGGACAGTGGCCCTCCAGGAGTTTGGACACCCCTGGTCTAGACTCTAGACTTTTACATGTCAATAATATACACGTAACAATAGGTGGCGCCAAATACGCGTAAAACCAGTGTGCCATTAAATACAGCGTGTCAGAGCGTAATGTTAAAAGATCGTTTTCAGTAATACTTCTGTGTCGTTGTCCGCATCGACGTGCAATTACAGCACTCGTGGTCCGCGTAGAATAGACACGTTGTTACATTTTTGGAGAAGAGCACGTCATGGAATATGGAAGGCCAAAAGGTTCAAAAATGTGAATTTCTACGTGTCAACAACACGTGTATTTCTCGTGTTTAACGCGTTGTTTGTGTGTGAAAAATCAGCGCGATTTTTCACGCGCAAACCACTCATTCAGCGCAAGAAATTCATGTATTTTACGCTTCGTTGACGTGTTAAAATTCACATTTTTGAACCTTTTGGCATCAAATACACGCTACTTTTAACACGTAAACAATGCGCAAACAATGCGTAGTTGACGCGTTGTTTACGCAGAAGTATAAATCAGCCTACGATCGTGCTTGCGTGCCTCGCTGATGGGACCAAACGTCCCCCGGGACCATATTTTAAAACGCAAGACGGGGGTTATTTTTATGGTATGCCAAAAAGGGTTTCGTTGGTACATTTTTGACCTGTTTTTACCATACTTTCAATACAAAAAAATGCAATAAGAAACATTTTCTTTCTTTATAAACAATTATCTTTATAAGAAACAAAAATTGGTCTTCAAAAAGCATTTTTCCAAAAGTTAGCCCTACCTTTTATCTTGAAAGAGGGAGTCATCATATATTCGGAACAAAACGCTAATATCATTTTGCAGAAATGCCACTAGCTAAATAAGTGATATTTTATTGCAAGCTTTAGCTTCTGTCCACAGAACTGCACAGTCAAGGCTCTCAATTATGACTTAATTATGATTGATACCAATTAGCTCCCGTCATGATTTTATTAATGCACATGCTCCCAGCTCAGAAAGTGAGGGCTTAAAAGAAAATCCTCAGTTTCCCACCGGTAATTAAAACACTGTTCAAGCTTCCGCTAAGCTAAACTACCGGTCGCATCCAGTACTTGCGCACACGTATGTTGTGTGAACAAACTCATACAGTTCAGTGCTTCGGGCAGTGATGCATAAGGCAGATGTGCATAAAGTATTCATTCACATGGTTACCTGACAAACACATAGCTTCGTTTCGTTGGCAGTTCTCAGTAGAGATGCACTCGTAATAATTACCCACCGTTCCCACTCATCTAACAGCCCATCTCTCTTTCATTTATTTCCCTCAGTTCTCATCTGCCCAGCCTTTCTTTCTTCTCAGTGAGTCTCCTACACGCATACATCAACCTTCAGCACACACATCCACTGCAGAGGTGCATCCTCCATATTCAAACACCACACACGCACACTTTAGACGCATGATCAGTCTTTCTCACGTCCTCTGCTGCAAAATTGATCACACATAAAAAGCTCATTAAAAGAGTCGCTCACCCAGACATTAAAATTTTGTCATCATTTACGCATTCTCGTGTGGTTGCTAATCCAAAAAGGAAAAATGTAGAAGAATGCGTTAGCCCTGCTATTTCTTCAGATGGCTGTTGAGCTCCAAAATGAGAAGTGATGATTACTAAGAGTGGCGAAAAGCTGGTGCCAATCATGGCAAGGTTATGGGTTCAATTCGCATGGAATGGACGGATAAAATGGGAAAGACAGAAACCGTCATGTTTGTGTACCGTTACTGTCATGATTGTCAGCTAAAGTTCATGTGAAGTCCACTAGAGGGCACGCCACTCTGGACTTTCTCTCACTCACACACACACTTGCACATTCACCTTGGACTTCACTCCCCACAATGCACCACACCCATTCACCCACTTCAGTATCGCGCTCCACACCTGGACTGATTGCACTCGCACCTGATCCAAATCACATCTCACTATTTAAGCACACTGCACACGTTTGTCTTCTCGGTTCGGATTTTGCCTGTTTCCCGTTTCCTGATTGTTATCTGCCTGTCTTTTGGATTTATTGCCTGTTTCTTGACCTCGATTCTGATTATCCCCTACATACCAGTTTGCTGTTCATTGTTCTAGAGCTGCAACTAACGATTATTTTTTCTGACGACTACTCTAACGATTATTTTTATTAAGTTTTTTTTATTATTAATCTAATTTTTTTTTTTATGTAAGAAGTTAGAAATAATTTAGCAGTTCATTGTGTAGAAACACTGGGACACGCCATTATGTAATGATATGATTTGATTTTGATTAAAAATAAGCCACTTATGTGTGCTCGTCCAGTGGACATTTGAACTTTAAAATGAAGAGTGTCAAAGACTTTCTCTACAGTCTTAAAGGAACTTTGATGGTGTTCAAGCCATTGAACAAACGTCTCCTGAACCGTGTGTTTTTCCTCTTGCGCCGTCTGTAATGCAGGGAGTCTTGTGATTGGTTGTCAAGCTAGAATTTAGCAGACTCATCTCTGATTGGCTGGAATTTTGGCACATTGTAACGCTGGTTTGTGTTGAGCAGGCGGCGACTCGGCGCATAGCGAGCGCGCAGGGCGGGTATGAGGAGCGCGAGCAACTCAAACCTTACACGTGCGAAAGAGAACGTCCGCGCACATCCAAATAAACTTCTTTGAAATGCAAAACTGATTTTCGAAGATTTTCTCCTCAACTCGTTCACGTGTGAAATGCCCTTTTGCACGCTCGAAATATGATCTTGCGCGCACAAAAATTTGGCAGAGATCCAATTCCATCGGTGGAACGCCATTTCGGTTCTGCGACGGGAACAAAGGACCGTTTCATTTGGCCTCTGTTTAAAGTATTCCCACACTTTTGATCATCGTGGTCCGGGTTTTTGTGATAGAATGGAACTTTCTCCGTTCCCAGGAGCAGAAGCCGCCGTTACGCCAGATGAACGTAAACAGTGAGACGCGTCGACGCATTTCACGCACGTATTTTCGTAGTCGACGTAATCGATGACGTCGACGTGACGTTGCAGCACTACATTGTTCACCGTCTGACTACGCCAACTTTTAATAAAGCTGCGATTGGATCTCACTCCGCTGTCTCCGCGTTACAGTTACACCCCTGTTAGATAGATACCTCGTTTTTTTTGGTTCCAATAATGGAAACGTTATGGGTTCAATTCGCAAGGAATGGATGGATAAAATGTGCAAAATTCTATTTATCTATGCTACAACAATATATTCATATTAACAGTTTATGCTTTAAAATACTTTAAAGAAGACACTACGCTTTTAGCTCAGTGAATGTAGAATGTAAACTGAATTGTTTAGCCTAAGGCAAAGTTTCTGCGCAAAATAAAGTGGGAGAAAGGTCATTATTTGGCAGGACACGTTCTCATCTCAACAGGCTTCTGTGTAAGTTCTGTCTAGGCAAGGTGAGACAGGACAGGGCTCACTTTTAACAACGCAAGCTGCCACTGTCACACCAGGTGGCCCGTCTGGACTTTCCGGAAAGGAAGACTAGAACTGTATCGTGGAGAGAGAAAAGCTAAGGTAGATTTGTCCGGTTGTCTTCTCTCATGGCAGTTATTAGTGGTGTTTTCTTCTTAAACGTTATTAACAGCATCATCAACAACACTCTGACTGTTTTTGAGGCAGTTGACTGTAAAACTTACAGCGGCCGAGTTATTTACATAAACAGTTTATATCACAATAGTAGACTGGAATAGAAAACAAATCCAATAATGGCATGGCAGTCTGAGAAAACTGAAAAAACAGAGAAAAAAAATCAAAAAACGGATGTTAGATATGCAGACGATACCTACACACTTATACCAGTACATTGACGAAATAAATAGTTTGATATGCTGTAACATTTTTTTTTTTTCAGTTAAAGACATTTGACAAAAAAGATGATATGCTCAAGGTTGACTCCATTGGACTAAAGGCAAAAAATTGGTAAGACTTTGTTTCGATGGTCCATTTTAACAATAACTTGTGATCTAGCTGTCATTAGAGTATTAGTAGACGGTCTTCTTATTATCTGCTAACTCTTTATTTTGATGTTCCTCAACAGACATTCTGCCGACTAGACGTAACTTTGCAACTACATGCCAACTTATTCTACTAACCCGACGGTCTACTAATACTCTAAAGTTAGTTGGCATGTAGTTGCAAAGTTACTCAGTTAGAAGAATGTCTAAAATTAACATTTAAATGAAGTGTAACCTAAAAATCAAGTCAGGATTCTTAGTTGTTTTAGAATCAGATCAATAGCAATAATGTTTCAACCAATCATTTCCAAATTATATACCTGATATATAAACAACATTTAACTCGCAAGTCTTGGTAAGTCTAGCTTTTCCCTGGTTTCCCAAAATGACCATTAGTTGAAGCTCACAGACCATTGTGACCAGGATTCCAATCAATCAATCAATCAATCAATCAATCAATCAATCCAATCAGCACATCAACTCAGGTCCTCACAGTGGCTTCTAGTCACAATTGGAATTGATTTTAAAGTACTGATGTTTATAAATTATAATGCTTACTGATTATAACCCTATTAAACTTAGGTTATTAGAATCTTAAAATGCCTTGTGTTCACTCCAAACATGAAAACATATTAACCTGTGCATTATCTGATTAAGCACTAGGATGCACAAATAAAGGGAAATAGTCCACCCAAAGCGGGATATTGTGTCATCAATTACTCACATTTTTTGTTATGCTGGTTGAAAGTCTCTTCACATCCCGATAGCAAGCTAAGTGGTCTAAATGCATTTATGTCATCTGTGGAAGGCGTAGAACCATAAAATGTTCGTCCAATCATATCCCTTGCTCCTTGCTGTATGTGTTCATGTGTTTTGGAGGAGGCGTGGCTCTGGAGACACTCTGAAAAGAGGGTGGGATCTTTCTTTTAAAACTAACTTGCTATTGTTAGCCTCTCTGAAAATTACCTGCTCTACCTTTAACAGATTATAATGATGCATTGAAGTCATGTCGGAAAGATGGTATTTACGAGCTGAATGCCACCACAATGTCGTGAATACGAGTGAGAAATTCGGGATTTTCTTTAAGCCCCGATCTGTATGAGTAGGAGGCGTGTCAGTGAGAAACATGGAGGAATGCCACAATATTATAGGGATTTAGCAGTGACATTGTCCGTTTTTTCTATGTTCAACGAAGTAAGCTAATTGCCTGCACAAAATATGGTAAGATTATAATATTACAACAGATAATGATAAAGTTTACAGTGGCTTCATGAATTAACTAAAACAAAACACCTGATGCACATGTTCTTCATTTTCTGTTAGTAAAAGTGCTGTATTTGTGTAATTAAGTAGGTACACTAAACTAAACGTTACAAACATCCACAACACAAGAAACACTGGGGTATAAATACTAGGGAGGTAATAGGCAATGATCACAGAACTAATCAACTAGAAAAACTACAAAGGACTACAAAAATGGCACACAGGATAGGAAACAGGAACAGAAATGCAAAGTAACGAAACACACCAAACACAAAGCCAGGAAATACTTCTGTGGAACACAAAAGAAGGCATTTTTAAGAATGCGGAATGATTTCCATTGTATAGACGTCTCTCTTTAGTTATCAACATTCTTGAAAATACCATCTTTTGAGTTCAGAGGTAGAAAGTTTTGCGTACTGGTTTGGAACGACATGAGGCTGAGTAAACCGAATTTTAATTGTGGGTGGACTATCCCTTTAATGTCATTTCATTTCTATTCATTTTAATTCAATTTTACATTCAGCTTTAAATTTCTTTTCATTTAAAATGTTGACTTTTTTAATGCTTTTTTAAGTCAGCACTTGAATAAATGTGCCTCGTCTTAACGTATTAAACTGTGGTTATAAGCGATACGTCTTGTTGAGGAGAGATGCGTTTTTTTTTTTACCTTTCTAAGCAACCGCACAGAGGACTTTAGCGACTGATGACTCACTGATGATAAAAAGTTGAAAAATAGCATACGCTTAAATCTGAGATGTATCTAGGGACCACAATATCATCGAGGCTCTTTCGACCCCGGGCCGTTTGCAACCACCCGGAAAACATTAGCATCAATTGTGGTGACTTTGCACTACAAAAATGTAAAGAAAAAATTATGCTCCAGTTTGTTTACGACCAAAATTTCAATCTCCAGACTGTGGTGTCCATACCAGAATAGATTTCAAGCACTTCCCATGCAGCTTGGGATCTGATAGAACTGAATAGTGTAAAGCTTAGCAATTAACAACACACACACATACCGAGTCCATAATTAAGAGATCAGTAGCGAGTTTCGGGGGATGCTGGCGTATTGCTGAGTCATGCACTGCCACTCAGTGGCCCGGTACGGAACTGTAGCATCAGCAATCTGCTTCCTACAATCCACCTGCAATTCACACAACACAATGTGCCTCTTAAGGGCTCATCATTGTCATTCTTTGGGAAGAGATTTCTCCCAAAACAGCTTATGGGACACCCAGATGTTTAATAGCAAAGCGGCTAGTGCGTTGTGTACAATCGTAATATCTGCTGCAGTTCCGTCTCATCGTGAGATGAAGGATCTTGTGTTGTGTTTGACTGCTGATCTGAATACAACATGTCTATTTAAAAACATTACACAATTATTGAAGCACTAGCGCACACACACACACACTCTCTCAAATAATGAGAGAATTAACCTTTGATTTACGTGGTTTGTTTGTTTCTGACTTTTTATCTTCGTGTTCCTCTTATGGGTGAGTCGAGTTGCCTAGCAACCGAGCCCTCGGGTCCTGATTGTTGCCATGACAACATGGCAGGGTATCATGTAGAGAATAGAGAGAGGGGGAGAAGGAATGAGAAAGATTGAAAAAAAAAAAAGAATATAGGAGTGTATTCATATGATAATATTTATGAATGTATGAGCATGTACAGGTAGAGAGAGGAGAATTCGTCATATTAAACACAATGAGAGGCGGGAGATGACCTAATCGTACATAACCGAAAATGTCTGTAAGTGGGCGTACTCATACGGATACTCGTAAGTATGACATATTCATAAGCCCTGAGTTACAGGAAATAGCACATCTGAGCTTTTACAAATGAACCATTATGAATGAGGAATCTGCCAGACAGTTTAAATGGAGGATGAATGGAGACTTTTGTTAAAGTCGAACGCTTTCTCGTACTTTTTCTCTTTAGAAAAACACCCCATTAATCTCACCGTTTCAGAAGAGATCTCAACAATGTCACATTTGCCAAGATATCAAAATCTGGGATCAGAAGATCTCAACATGATCTCGGTTATCATCAAATTCTTTCAAGATCAAAGCTATGCTGTCGCATATAGTGCTGTGTGCTACTGTGTGTCAATAACTTAATTGATTAGTTCAGTTTTTTTTTGTTCTAAGGGTGCGTTCACACTTGTAGTTCGGTTCGTTTGGTTCGTTTGGTCCGGACCAAAAAACAAAAACAAAACATATAGTCCTGGTCCGCTTAGCGTTCACACTGGCATTTTTAACAGCGAACCTAAAGTTACCGAACCAAAGGCATAAGGATTCGGTCACGACCTGATTCATTCAAAACATTCAGAACAATGCTGTGTTCTGGATTAAACACCATCATTTTATGCGTGTACATATGCTTTATTTTTACCTGCTAAAAACTCACGAAGAGCTCATGAAATGTTCAAAACATTCAAAACAGCAGCAGGATTTCCTCCGAAGATCTGCTGCAAAGAGACGGCAGTTCTGTCGTCTGTACCGACTAATGGGCAACACACGTCCTTTGATGAGAAGAACCAGGTATTCTTACATGATGTCCTTTCAAATCAAAGAATAAAGAACATTACTTACACGATCACAATTGCATTTCTTTAGCATTTTTGTGCGTTTTTTCAAGCATTTTCGAAACATGCTCGTCGACCAATTATTAATGAGGCACTTCACCTCCTCGTTGCTCCTCGTTTGCCCTCGACTCATTTTGGATACACCGAACTTCCCGCGTCGTCAAATCAGCTGACTTGTAGCGTTGCATCTTGTGAAATCACGTCCTGTTTTTGGTTCGTTTACGTGTCTTTGGTCCGTGTCGCGTTCATATATCCATCGAACCGCACCAGAGTTCGTTTGGAAGCGGACTGGGATCCATCTTTTTAGTGGTATCGGTCCGCACCAGGGTTCGGATGGCAGCGTTCACACATGTTCAAATGAACCGCACTAACTGAGCGATCGCACCAGGGTTTGTTTTAATCGAACGAAACATGACAAGTGTGAACGCACCCTTAAAAGTGTTTGGAGAAACATCTAAAACAAGATTATGCTCATGTATCACATATTTTTGTCCTGTCTCTTATTCTATCCTGTCCTGTACAATTCATACGTGTTCACTATGGTATGTATCGTATCCTGTTCTGTCTTTTATCTTGTCACTTCCTATTCCATTCTATCCTTTCCCATCCTATCCCATCCCATCCCATCCCATCCCATCCTATCCTATCATATACCATCCTACCCCATCCCATTCCATCCTGTCCTATCCTATCCTATCCTATCCTATCCTACTATATCCTATGCTGTCCTGCCATGTTGTGTCCTGTCCTGTTTCCTATCCTGTGTCCTATCATGTTCTATCCGATCTGTCTTGTCCAGCATAGCATGTGCATTCTGTCATGTCTCTTATTCTCTCGTCCCATCCTGTCCTAAAATATGATCTCATGTCCTGTGTCCTATCCTATCTTGTCCTGTCCTATTTTATCATATCATATCATATCATATTATATCATCCTTACCTGTAATGGCCTGTCTTGTCCTGCCTCTTGTCTTGTCTCTTATCCTGTCCTGACCTGTCCCATCCAATCCCATCCTATCCAACCATGTCATATCCTGTTCAGAATGGAGAATGGTATATATATATCCTGTCCCATCATGTCCTGTCTCCTGTCCTGTCCTATCCTATCCTATACTGTCTTGTCTCCCATCCAATCCAATCCCAACGTATCCTGTCCTTTCCTATACTATACGATCCTATCCTGTCCTGTTCTGTCCCATCATGTATTATCTGACTCCCATCTCTTTCTTGACTGTGTCTTTTGCTCAGTATTGTTCAATGCTGAACAGTGTCGGGGTCTGTTGTCTCTTCAGTTTGGCTGGAGGCAGATTCATAGGCCACAGGGCTTGGCACAATGTTTGTTTGTTTTTGGTTGGTTTTGATTGTTTACTGTTCCTTCAGTGAGTGTTTAATACGGTTTATGTGCTTGACTTTGTTTACAGAAGTGGTCATTAGTTATCGCCCCCATTGACAAGCCGACTCATCATCATTAGACCTACACACACACACATATGCATCCATCAATTCTCCAGAAAGGAAATGGCTCAAAAAGTACATCAATTGAAACATACGAAAAGAGTTTAAGTTTGTTTGCATGTATTCATGCACATGTAAGTAATTTACATGTACCTTTTTCTGTCTAACAAATATCACTTTCCACTGAGCGTTTGTAGCGGTGTCTCGCCGTCTTCATGCAATATCGGTCTTACAAGCTGCCGTTAAAATATTACATATTGACATAAGATTTGTATGAAATAGGCCAGAGGATAAAACTATATATTCCCATGATGTATAGCAGCATCTCTTTCCAGAAGGACTGTATAATTGGACATGTTCAAATGAAAAGGTCAGCCATTGGTGTGTCACAACGTCTGCTACAGAGCTGTTCGTTCAAAGTTACTAGTGTACTACGATTTCGACATATTAAGCCATTTCCAACAGTATTGTAGGGATAGTCTTCATTCACATGAAAAACGGTCGCAATGTTTGCATTATTTTACATTTACGTTTTTATCCAAAACGAATTGTAATACAATAGAAGCAATCAAACCGACTTTAGGGCAACAATATGCAAGTGCTATGACCCTCGCACAGCACATGTAGCAAGGTTTTTTTTTTTTTTTTTTTTTTATTGATATAAAGAATAGAAAGTGTTAATGGGCCACGTGTTGACGAAAAAAGTTACAGCTTCGGCCATTTCTTGAAAATGGCTAAAGACTCGGATTGAGTTAGGCAGCTCGTTCCACCAGCATGGAACAGTCAAGGTAAAGGTCACTTGCAGAACGCAAGCTTCTGGAGGACACATAGGTCTGAAGTAGTGAGTTTAGGTATAGGGGTGCAGAGACGGCCGTTGTTCCGTAACATCAGTGTCTTGAATTTGATGCGAGCAGCAATTGGCAACCAGTGCAAGTTTATGAAGAGAGGTGTGATCTTCGCTCTCTTCAGCTCGTTGAAGACCACTTTTGCTGATGCATTCTGGATCAGTTGCAGAGGTTTGACAGCTAAGAGAGCAGTCTGGATAAAACAAGAGCTTGGACAAGGAATTGTGTAGCATGCTCCGATAGGAAGGGCCTGATCTTCCTAATGTTGTATAAGGCAAATCTGCGGCACCAGGCAATTCTAGAAATGCGGTCTGTGTAGTTTAACTGATCATTGATCACAACTACAAGGTTCCTGGCGGTTTTGAATGGAGTTGTGTTTGATGAACTTAGCTGAATGGAGAAGTTGGGATGAAGTGTCGGGTTGGCTGAGATCACAAGCAGTTCTGTTTTCGCAAGGTTAAATTGAAGGTGGTGGTCCTTCATTCAGAAAGAAATGTCTGTAAGGTTCGAGCAGCTACCGCTGGATCATCTGTTGTGTGTCATCAGCGTAGCAGTGATAGGAAAAACCATGTTTATGAATGACAGATCCTAGTGATGGCATGTAAATGGAGAAGAGAAGCGGTCCAAACACTGAGCCCTGAGGCACTGGATGAGTGGAAAAATAAAATATCTAATGATAATAGTAATAATAATAATAATAAAGGAAGTATTAGGGTAGAACTTCAGTATGTGCAACACATATTCACTATTAACTATGACTTTTGCCTCAATAAGCTCCTAATTTACTGCTTATTAATAGTTAGTAAGGTGGTTGTTGTATCATTTAAGTTTAGGTGTTGGTTAGGATTAAGGGATGTGGAATAAAATGTTCATGTTCATACTAATAAACAGCCAATATGCAGCTAGTTAAAAGTGAGAACTGTTCCCCATACTAAAGTATTAGAAATCTATAAAAGCATTTTATATTTCAATAAAATCTTTAGTTCCCGAACTTGCTGTCAATCCACCAGCTCCCTGTTGATTTCTGTTATATTTATGGTTTGATTCAAACCGTAAATTTGATTTAATATTAATAAAAAAGATTTATTTTCCCAAACATGACAAAATTCAGACAAAGGAAAGGGATTATTTATTATGAAAACCATATACATAATGAATTTCTTTTCTTTAGACATAAGCCAAAAAGTTACTTCATGTACTGTAAGTCAATATTTTTTTAGCTTTATACAAATTAATTTAACTATAAACAAAAGTTAATCGCTATAATATGAAAGTAGAATTTTCTACTACAAATATTTTGTATAATTTAGTTTACGTACTTACAATAAAGGCAACTAGTTTTATGTACTAAAAATACTATTTAAACGAAATTCTTTCTACGGGGATTTGCTTTAACACAAAACAGGTTTAAACCATGATTTTCTATTAGACCGAAACGCAAATGCACTTTAAATAAATGACAAGAATACACTAGCAGACTAAACGTCACAAAAATCCAATGCTTTGATTTCATGGGGTCTTTAAAGAACCTATTAACTTATTTGAATATATAGAACTTTCAATGTAACATTTTAATCATTTTAAACTTTTTAAATCTCCAAGGAGCCATTCAGCCAACTCTTGAACAGCTGTTCTTTGTTGAACCTGTGCTTTATTTTTAAGCGTGCGTAAAGCACATTCACGATGGGGAAATCTTCCAGAAAGCGTAGGTGAGATCGTCTCTCATATCCCTCCTCTCATCTCTCCCACCCTCTCTCCTTTCTCTCTGTCACAAACCTGTTCAGTGACTCAGAGGTGGAACAGTCTGCCAGGTTTCTTTGTGTTCCTAGACCTACACCAACTCTCTCTCTCTCCGCACCACTTGTCCAGCTACTTATCTTTCCCTCACTTTTCATCCCTCTTTTTCCCCTCATTGCGGGTATTTTGGTCGGTTGTTTGTGGCTGATGAGGGCTCGTGCTAAGCTTCCTCTGCTCTGCTCATGTGTGGTACGTACATTTTTTTCCTTCCAAACGTCTTGCTCTCTGTCTTTATGGTGCAGGGCTGCTGTTGCGTGTTGTTTATATATTCACTGCGTGGATCTACAGTGTGTGTGTGTGTGTGTATGTGCGTGTCTGTCTGACTAACTGCCACTTGATTTATGATGTGATGCATGTGTGTTTGCGCCTGTTGACACCGAAAGAGCATGGCTACACGTGTGTATGTGTGGATACATGTGTCCTTATATGTGAGGCAAACGGAGCACATGAAGATGGAAAAATGAAAGCAGACTGAGGCTGAGACGAGCAGCCATAAAATGCATTTATGCACTAGACAGCATTGCATACATTATCAGTGTGTTTGTTCATGCAATTTGTTGCTCTTTTGGCTCGGAGACATTTTGACCAAAGATTATTGTTGAGCATTTGTGTGTGTGTGTTCTAGACAGTCTGAAAGTCTGCGTCTGTCTATTTGTCCCTCTCATAAATGACCGGAAGTGAACTGGGTGTGTGTTTTGTGTCTGTGTTTGTGTGAATTGCTTCAGCAAAATACCATACGTCTGTAAATATAAATACACTGATTTGGAAATGTTCTAATGTCAACATAGTTTGCTGAATAGACAGAAATCTGTGAGTATGGCAGCTGAAGAGCTGTGGGGCAAAAGCCTCAGTTTGGCATGTTGACTTGATATCCATCAAGCTGTAAAGCTCTCTACCCTCCGGTCATTTTTTTCTGAAAAAATAGCATCGCTAATGTGTGCATATAATATTCATCAGCCTCCTTATTACTGCACAATGCTGTAAAAACACAGAGAGAGAGAGGGGGAGAGAGAGAATGTGCGTCGGCAATACGGAGGACAGGCAAAGAACTGAAGGTTAAAGGTCAGATGCGTAGCCTTAAATTGTACACTCAGCCTCCAGCTTGTGTTCAAGTATCTCATGTGCTGTGAATTTCCATGCATGTTCAGCCGGGTTTGTGCAGTCCAGAATAGCCATTTTCAACTAGTATGGTGAAGGTTGGCCAGGCTCTTTCTCTTGCAGTTATCCCAAATAGAGCCTCATGTAAGTGACTGATTTGGAGCACTAACACAAAATAGCTCCACTCATGGGAAGTACAAAAGAGACACTGTTCACAGTTAGCATGTTGCTAACCTAACAATGAAGCGGGATTTTCCCCCTTGCCCAGTTAAGCGCAAATCCTGCCCTGCAGCTAATTTCATTGGTTAAGGTGAGGGTGGATAGGGCAAGTATTTGTTTTAGCATTAAGTGGGCAATGACCAATGAAATCTTCAGAATCAGCTTTTTGGGGATGGGGGATGTTGTCACAAATGTTGACACGGTTCTTTTTATTTAAAGGAATTAAAAAAATGCAAGCCTTTAAAGGGAAGAAAGAAAAAAATATTAGTTAAGTAAATAGCATTTACTGTAAAGTAATGCATTTGAACTATATTCAGATATTGTTATTTTAAAATATGCAGACATGCATATGTCTAATATGCAGAAAACGGTTGTCTCTTCACATCCGATTACTAATTACTGAGTCTCATAATTGATGTGAGCTATTCTCAATTCAAACTATTTTTATTACTACATGCAAAACTAAACATAACTAAAGTGGAGAATTCACGCTTGGCCTGTGAACAGTAAAGCCTGCCTTCTTTGATTTGATTGGCTATCTGAATAATTTCGACATTGATGAGTGCTATTGGGACCTTTTCAACTTTTTGTCATCCTAAAAGCATTGAGAGTCATATTAAATATTTCTACCAGAAACACTCGGGAGGTAAGATAACGTAATGATATTTATTAACAATCAGCAAGCAAATATAGTAAGAAAGTTCTTTGGCGTAGGCCCCTTAGATCCTGAGGGCTGCGGACTCTGCATTTCCTGCCTAGTCAAGTCAAGTCAAGTCATCTTTATTTATATAGCGCTTTTTACAATGCAAATTGTGGCAAAGCAGCTTTACATTAATAAGAAAATGGTGTCATTGTGCAGCTTATTCTATATATTATTGATTCATTGCGTTGCAGATATCAGTAGTTATTAGTCTAGTTAATTTATGTATATCAGCACTGGAGAAAACAGTGACGTAATCGTGCGGCTCGGCTCAGTTCACATACAACGGCGCCAATGCAGGCGTATCAAAAACACTGCTGAATATCAAGCAAGTGTCCCCAACTTAAGCAAGCCAAAAGAACCAAAACTCCAACAAATGGAGAAAAAAACCTTGGGAGAAACCAGGCTTAGTCAGGGTCAGTTCTCCTCTGGCCAACAGCGAACACTTGTCCGATACCCAGGCAGAGTTACAGGTCATTAAACCGATTTGGAATCGCAACAGTCAAAATATTGAATCTAGTTCCATCTAGTTTAAGATCACCTAAAGATGAAGGCAGGGGCGTAGCCAACCCCCGGGAGGTACGGACAGGGACCATCCTGGATGGAGGTAAAGGTTGACGTCAGCATCTGCCAACTCAGACGTGTGTTAGTACCGATCTTATATACTCCAAGTGTTGGATAATGATTGGCTGGATTTGAACTCATAGTGACGTGACATTTGAGTCTTCCTGGCAGAACTTGTGCTTTCATATCAAATATTTGGGGCAATTTGGCCATTATTAGGGTTTGTCTGTGGTGGTTACGGCCTGCACATGATGGAGTGGGTGTCTGTGATGCCCCAAAAATGCTGGCTTGGTTTTTGGGACAGAGTTTGTTGGTTGTATACTGGTCTTTTCAGTGGGGTGTGAAGAAAGTGTTATCGACTTACGAACAGAATTGAGAGCCGAAAACAAGAGGGAATTGCCTGAGAGAGTTGCAAGTATTCATACATTACATTGCTTTAGAGATTCATATGAACTATAGCTCTATTTGGACAACAGTTGGTTCTCAGGATGACATCTGGAAAAGAACACGATTTCCTTTTGAGGGAACTCTACGCTGCCTCAGTTGCTGATGCTTTGGGGACATGCAACTTCAGTCCAAACGCAGTGCGATGACGTCACACGGAGCTCCCGAGCGACTGCAAACACGTCATCAGCTTCTTTGTCTTCAGGAAGCTGCTTGTGGAGGAATTAGAGGAGTCAGTTTCCCCCTGAAACCCCCACATATGACGAGCCATCGGAGCTCTTGACTCACGCCACGGAGCCACTGGAATGGTCCAGCCCGAAGCGCAAAGTCACATGTGGTGAGAGATATTCATAGGTCATAAGTCTCCAGCTCCAGTGCGTTTTTTCTGGTCCTGCACAATAAGGTTGCAGGTTGCACCCGTACTCTGCTCTCGATATTTGTGAATATCGAAGGGATGTGTGAGTGGGGTTATTGACAAATGCCTCTGGTTGAAGGGAATTTGGCTAGCTATCTATACACAGAGACATCTTTGTGTTTGAAGGCTCCTGTGCCAGATCAGATGCCAGCAGCCTTGTCACCCTGTAGCCCAAGACTGGTTGCCCACTGAAGCTAAGCAGGGCTGAGCCTGGTTAGTACCTGGATGGGAGACCTCCTGGGAAAAACTAGGTTGCTGCTGGAAGAGGTGTTAGTGAAGCCGGCAGGGGGTTCCCTGGGGTCTGTGTGGGTCTCGGTCCGCACCAGGGTTCGGATGGCAGCGTTCACATATGTTCAAACGAACCGCACTAACTGAGCGATCGCACCAGGGTTCGTTTTAATCGAACCAAACATGACAAGTGTGAACGCACCCCAGTCCGCTTCCAAATGATCTCTGGTGCGGAATGATATATGAATACAACACCGGCCAAAAACAGGGAGATGAGACCCTAAAAAGGACAGAAGTCTCATCACAGGCCTCAGACGCGCGTCTCCACGCAGCAGATCTTCATTTGTTTGTGTGTATTCCTGCCACTGTTTTGACTCCTTTATACATTTTATACCAGCTGGCCAAAATACTATCATATGCAGGCTATAGACACACAACAAGCGCATTTATCTCAGCACACAGAATTGTTTTGGATGTTTGGTATGTTCCGTCTCAAAATAGCCAATACGTCATAAAATCCGACCAATCAGGTTGTGAACGTGTTTCTGTGCCTATAGGCTCGGTATCTTTTGGTTTGGTGATAAAATGTGAACGCTAATCGCAATTTACCCAATTCGACATTGCCAGTTGGTAGAAAATAAATGCATCAACAACTAATAGCGTTATTTTTCCATTCACGTTCCTGTTACATGTCCTCAATCTGGCATCGAGTCTGAGGAGAAAGACTTTGACTTTGGACCGCAGAACTCATTTCAACTGCTAGCTGTCAATATAGCATACTGCCCCCTTAAAGTATTATTACTAAAGTATACTTATATCATCCGTATTGAATAAAAAGGTTAGTGGTGTAACAGTTGTATTGACCCTTCAGACGGCACTTCAGACAGTGCTACTGACTATTGATGTTATACAATTGTGCATGTGTGCTGACTGTGTTGAATGCTGTAGTTTACTGTCATGCAGTTGGTTCTGTCTGAATTCATCAGAGAACAAGGCATGTGTTCATTACAACATGTTGTAATGAGTGGAAAACGTGGAGTTATACAGTAAGTGACTTTCTCTGGTGTAACCAAAGTTGATGTCAAGTTTATGTTGATTTTGTAGATTATCATGTTAAACTGCTGTGCATGCAATTAAAAGTAGCAGACAGAGAATGTGCTAAAATGAAATATTAGCTATTTATGTTGCTTTTCAAATGCAAAAATTTTTTGACAGGCGATCTGAATCCTAACCCTGAATCCACCATTTTGTAAGACAAAGCCGTCAGGGGAGTTAGTAGATTAACGTTGGTGAACTTGAGCTTGAAAAATGGAAACAACATTCCTTCTGATGTTCATTCACGTTTATTTGATGCTATAAATGAACTAGTATGAAGAGATGATCGAGGAGCTACAGCGATCTGTCACCACACATTAAAGACACACTAGACGCTATTTATTGATTAAACTTCTGTAAAAAATTACGATTTATTAAATATGAAACTGTTTCATATGTCTGTCGACGTGTTGTCAGTGTCCTCTTTGCTCCAGGATGTATTTTTCACTCCGTGAGAACATGATGTGTGGCATGAGAGCGCATGACTTGTCGGACATAGAAACAGTAACTAAAGGGGGCGGGTCTTGAATTAAACTCAATTGCCGGTTACCAGGTTGACAACTTTTGCTTATTCTTCTAACGCGTAATGAGACTTTCTGCTAATCTAATAATCTAATAACATAAAAGTTGGAAAATGATTTCTGAAGGGTCATTGTAACACAGTTCGTAAAAATGTGGGAAGAAGGAGGTGGGAAACAGACATTCAACATAGTTTAATAATAAAATAAGCAAACAATAAAACGAAAGTAAAAGTTCCTCACGGCGACTGCCGCCCACACAAACAAAATAAAACACAACATAAAATCCAGGTCTGGTCCTCTCTTGTCCTTCACTGTCGTCGCTCCTCTTTTATGCTTTCGGAGCTCCTCTGTGAGAGACACGAGACCGGTGTAGCGCGCAGCTGACGCTCATTATCATTCGCGCCACCGGCCTCGCGCCGTTCCCTCACGGCTCTCGCCCGCCCTGCTCGTCACAGTCATGAATACTGGAGTAATGATGCTGAAAAATACATTTTGTAAAATATGTATTTTTAATCAAATAAAGGCAGCCTTGGTGAGCACTTGAAAAAGTCTTACCGACCCTAAACTTTTGAACAGTAGTGTATGCGAATTACTAAACACTAATGAGCGCATTTCTTAAGACCCAAGGCAGTATTTTCATGTCTAAAGTCGAGTTTTTGCATAAAACATTCTGCTGCTTTGTTGGTCTTTCATGTTGTATGTGTTGCACATTTCCTGCAGCAACAGCCTCCATAAATTCTATCATATATTTGTTGCAGTTTTAATATGCATTTCTCTAAAAATGTGCTTTTAATGAATATTTTAGCAGTTTGTTTTCATATGGAATTCTGCTCCTGGTGTTCATACATTAGACTGGTTTATTTAAATTTGCAGATTATATTAGCTTGTTTGTAGATTTAGGTGTTCGATTGAACAACGCATGCATTCTTTTTAATTTGTGGTGTATATGTGTGAGATCTCATGAACACATACACATTACATATACAGTACATACAGCCTGCCAACTGACTTACCGCTAGGGAATCCCCGCCCCTGCAGATGTTGCCATGGCAACGCTTTCCAGGCTAGGGAAGGAGTCCCCCTTTCTCCGCTCTTTTAGGTGGATGGGAAATATATTAACTGCCAGCTGCAGAGTACTCTGTCGTTCTGCAAAGCATTGTGGGAAAGGAAGTAAAACAGTGTATGTGTAATATATATGGTGGGCTCCACATATTGGCACCCTTGGTAAATATGAGCAAAACTGACTGTGAAAATTTGTTTTTGCAATTTCTCCAAAAATCTAACCTTTAATTAAGTCAAAATTTATTTAAGTCAAATTTTAAAAAAAATTCTTATCTTATCAAATTCTTATCCCCCCCCCCCGAAATATGTATTCCACAATTGTTGGCATACCTTCATTTAATACTTTATGCAACTTCCCTTTGCCTAGATAATTTGTAACAGTATACAGATATGATATATCACATGCGATTATCATAATGTGCACATTTGCTTATCTACAGTATCAGTTGTCAAATATACTCTGAAAATTAAAGGTCTTCACTACAACCCGTAAAAATAAAAGTTCAAGAAATTAGGACAGAAATTACTATTGTACAAAAGAATGTACTTCTCATAATAATAATAACAACAACAACACAATTTATTTAATCATTATTTAAGTAATGTAATTTTTCATCCCTGATTTAATTTAGTAAATCTGTTGCGCAGCACTTTGCCAAAAAATAAAAGGATAAAAGTTGTTCAATTTTCATTTGATTACTTTTTAAAGCAAATTGTTAGTTTTATGCAACATTTTTGATAATAGATTTGTAAATCTTAAAAAGAAAATAATTTACTTAATAAAAAAATACATTATATACGACTCAATTATTCTTGAAAATTCTAATAAATGATTAATGATAAAAAATAAGTTGTTAATCTAATCCATAATAAATTATTAAATTTAATTAATTAGACATGTTTTTGATTATTGAAATTGAAAGAAGAATTTGCTCAACTAAAAAAAAAAACAGTTTTCATTCATTTAACTGATGATAATAATAATTGATTGTTTAATACCATAAACCGTGATATTTTCTGAGATGTGAAAATCCCATAACGTTACAAACCTACTAGATGTTAGATCTTCTCCTATAATGCGTAATAAGGTTGATGAACATATGGCACGAGATCCGAGGGCATTCCTCCATACAGAAACTCTCCAGATCCTTCAGATTCAGAGCTCCATGTTTGAGGACTCTTTCCTTCAGCTCATCCCACAGGTTTTCCGTGGGGTTTTGCTCAGGGAACTGCTATGTCCATGGCAAAACCTTCATTCTGTTGTTCATTTTGAGGTGTGTTTGTCATGCTGCAAGATCCAACCACGACCCAGTTTAAGCTTCCTGACAGGATCAGTCAGGTGTTGAATTAATATCTGCTGGTACTTGATGGAGTTGATATCGTGTGTATCCTAACAAGTGTTGTTCAGGATCTTTGGAAGAAATTGAGCCCCACAGCGTTGAAGCTCTGCTTCACAGTGGGGATAAGGTGCTTTTCTACACGGCTATGATTCTTTCTATGCCAAACCCGCCTCTGATGTTTTTCTAAAAAGCTGAAAGCTCCAACCTTCTCAAACAAATTGTGGTTATATAGGTGAGGTCTGATTTGGAGACTTTCTGACCCCAAGACAAAACTAGCATCTGCAATTCTCCAACTTTGATCCTTTTCCCCAGTATACATTGTACAATTTTGGGCTGTCCCAGACGAAGGATGACCAATCGTGGAGATTTCTATGGCCGCGGCTCATCATACAGTGAGAGATGTTCAAAACCAAATGTTTTGCATCCAAAAGCATGATCATCTCACAGTGTGTTTGCTGCTACGACCTACGTCTACTGACTACCCAATAAAAATGCAATATGAAATGGCCTATTGATCAACGCAACATGGCGCTAAAGCTTAAACTAATTACCTCAAGCTCCATTTACAAAATTGGCATGCCATGTTGGCCACATTTCTCTAGCCATGATCACGTCCATATTCTCCTCTTTCGCTTCCGACTGTTTTTTTCAGCGCACATAAAAAACACAATTGCCAAAGTGCGATTCATCTCGCTCTATTTGTTTACCATTATAGCATTCTGTTGAGGTTTCAGTCTTCTATACTAATTTGCATCATAGCCTGATTCAGTAGGCGTCAGTCTACATACATTTCGTAACCAGCAATTTATTTTGATGGTCTTTAAAAATCTTTAAAAATGGTTTGAGTAATGGGTCCAATGTAGACACATCCTCTTCAGGTAGATTCTCACCATCTCCAGTTGATTTAAACTTGTTAATTATTGCTCAGATTGTGGAAATGAGTATTCCAACTATTTTTTGCGCAGCTCAACAACTTTTTGTCATACATCGTTACTGTATTCTCAAAAAAAATCCAGTTTTAGTTAGGCTTACATTTTTGAGTTTAATCAACTTGGTCATTTAAAGTCATTTTAACTTTAATTGCATTAAACTGACTTAAAAAAATGAGTTGAATCTTGTATAACTTATATAAAAAAGTTTTAATTGCTTAAATTATTTTGATGAGTTAAAGCTGCACGATGTAGTTTTTCGTCCACTAGATGTCGCCTGTTCAAAACAAAGGCGTAGCAGTTTTGAGCGAGGAATCTTGGGACATGCGGTCTTCACCTCAGAGCCGGTGGAAAAGAATCGGGATGCAGAACTCCCGTTCATGGATGTGATTATTAACGTTACTGTAGTCTGAAGCAGAGCAGGAGCGAGCTGAACGAGACGATTGATAATGAGAGACGAGCGACACACGCCTCGAGAGCAGCGGGACTTTTATTATGACAGTCGCCGGCGCCATTTCCGCTTTTCCGGTCATGAGTGTGAGGAAACGCAGCTCTGTTTAACATATTAGATTTGAGTGTGTTGAAAATGATGTTATAACGTTACTCTGAGCGTTCGTGTCATTTTATAATTCACTCGTCACTGCAACTTTTTCTCACAATTTGTTTTTTCCCCTCACAATTGTGAGTTTGTATTTCACAATTCTGACTTCTTTTTCTCAGAATTCCGAGATTTAAACTCACAATTGCAAGTTATAAAGTCAGAATTGGGAGATATACTAATTTTTTTTCTTGCAATTGTGAATTTAGTATGTGAGTTTATATCTCCTTATTCTGACTTTTCTCAATATTGCGAGTTTATATCTCATAATTCTGACTTTATAACTCGCAATTGCAACTTTCTATCACGCAATTCTAAGGGAAAAAGTCAGAATTGTGAGATAAAAACTCTCAATGACCTTTTTTGTGTTTGTTTCACACTTATTAGTATTCCAAAGTATTCTAAAGTTTTTAGATTAAGTCACTAAACTTGAGTAATGTAACGAAATACGTTACAAATGACTTTTTAAAGCATGTATTTTGTATTATATAAATTAAAATAGTAAAATGTCAGATATACATACACATATTCAACTGCATATACGGTATACAATCTTCGTCATGTTTAGTCTTTTCTGCCTGCTTATACCTAAAGCTTTACATATTGACAAAATGAGTTTATTTGCTGCATTCACACTATTGCTCACATATCAATATCCATGGAAACTGAGTGTTGCATTGGAAAGACACACACAATTAACACAACAGACTCTGCCCACAACCGAGACTATTTACTCCGCGAACGTTTCCTAATAAATATAAACTACAATAACTCACTGTAACATCGTTGTAAAGATTTGAGTATGTATCTGAATTCCAGTCTCCCTACTTGAAATTTCAATGCTATTTCTGAGTGAAAATTGTTTCAAAGTGAATCCTGTGCCACTTTATTTGACAGTGTATATGCAGTGATTTGCACATTATAAAATGCACGAATATCACAACAAAATATCAAAGTGGCATTTATTTTAAACACTGTAAAAAACGGTAAACAGCAATTGTTTCCTTAAAGAGCTTTTTCTACCTTTGTGGGTATCGATTCGATTATATATTGCTTAGTTCAAAATTGACATTGACTTGAAATAAACCAATTTAGTCGTTACCATTTTTTCCCAAGCAAAACAAATAAAAGATTTTACATTACCGTTTGTTGAAAACAAAAGGCGTTTGGCTATACGTTGTGGTTATTAAATGTTACCAAAACATATTTACGGTTACTGTGAAGAGTAACGTCACCTGTAATTACTCCGAACTCCTTCTGAGACCTGCTGGAAATTGAAAAAGAAGAAAAGTATTATTTATTTTCAAATGCCACAGCCAATGACATTCAGACATCAGAGAGTGGTTTAATACTTGTGAGGCCACTGTATGAACTTGCATGCGTCTTCATCTGTGAACAGTAATACGCTTCTTCTTGTTTGGAAGTGAACAGTCCCAGTGAAGCCAGGCTTACGTCATCGACGAGCAGCACGTCTTGCGCCGCAGTCGCTCCTGAGATGAATGCACAATACTGCTTTCACCTGGACCTCTAGCGCCGCCAAGCGAGCGACAACTGCTTAGTAATCATGAAGGTTTCTGTTAAAAAAAAAAGGGAGGAACCTCACTGTCTTACTGTGAGTGATACAGTAACAGTGTGCGCGCACGGCACGCTTTCAGAACCATGGACAGCGCGCGGCGCGCCGCCGCCACCAGAGCGCGCTGTCCACTCATGCAACACATCACTGCTCCACTCAGACCTTTACATGTGCTTGTGAAATCCAACGATTTGGTGAGATCTTGTCGTTAATCACTATCATGAGTGTTTCTCTGTGCGTGTGAGAGAGAAAGTAAACGAGAGACACATTGTTTAGTAATGTAAAATCACTTTGAAACATTTTTTTAGCGCAAATCTTTCCATTTGCTACATTGCAAAACAATTGGTGTAGGATTTACTCTCAGAAATGGCTGGTAATTAGTTGCACGTGGTATTTTTGTACTTTTTAGTTCAGTTTAGCCTATTGATATTCCATTTGCATTCATTTGATCGTGGTGCGTTTCTGTTATTATTATATTTCGATGATCTGGCCGATCTGCTGTGACGCCACTGGTCGGCGTTGTTCCCTCATCATCATCTTCATCATCATCATCATCATCATCATCAGTCAGCGCTCGTGACACTGAACTCCTCCCCGTCACCGCTTCACCTCCCGCTCAGCATCGGGATGAGAGAGTTTGGGAGGTGTTTTGCTGTTTGAATACACGCGCTCCTCGCGCACGGTCATCACGGTTCCTTTTTGGCCACGCGCGGAGCGGCCGGTGATCCGTGTGTTTTGTGTCTATGGGTGTCGACGTGATGTCCCCTCCTCTGAGGAACCTCAAGTGCTTTTCTCCGGTGATGTGCCAGTGTAAACTTATATGTAGCAACCGCACGCTCTCGCTCATGTTCGGCTGTAAGGTAAGCGGGGAGCGCGCACGCGCCCGTTTCTGTACGGTTTTCTTGTGGATATAGGATGCTAGGAAGGGGATACCATGCTGGTGATAGAATTCTCCCAAGAATTCAGCCAAATTAGGAAAAGAATTCTGAATGAAAAATCGAATGTGTGTGTTGGTGACATACTGTACGGGCTTTTGCGCGTCCTCGTGCAGTGTCACGGTACAGTAGAGGCTTGTTGTGTGGGAAAGCCACCTGTCTCTCTGCAGATGCACACATGCCAAGGATTTTTGGAAGGATCTCTAATACATTACGCTACACAAAACATACAAGGTTATGTGAAGGTGTAATGCAAAATGCGTTTGCACATATACTGGCCGTGAAAACTCATTGAACACACGATGAGGGGCTCTGTTGTCATACTATATAGGGGAAGAATCAGAAAAAAAGACCTGCTCAATGCATTTCAGCTCAATGTAAATATTAAAACAGTTATAAAACAAAGAATGAGCAATGGCGGATTGAAATTGTATGAGTTACAAGATATAAAACGCGTGTGACAACTTGCCCCAACTTGCTCATTAACACAGTTTAAAGGATTAGTTCACTTTCAAATGAAAATTACCCCAAGATTTACTCACTCTCAAGTCATCATAGGTGTGTGTGTGACTTTCTTGTTTCTGACGAAGGCGATCGGAGAAATATTAATAAATATTATGATGTATCCGAGCTTTATAATGGCAGTAATGAGCTGTCTCCATCCACATCCATCCATCACAAACGTGTTCCACGCGGCTCCGGAGGGTTAATAAAGTTCTTCTGAAGCGTTTGTGTAAAAAAAAAAAAATAAAAATAAATAAAAAAAAAAAAATCCATATTTAACAAGTTGTGAAGTAAAATATGTAGCTTCCGCTGTACGTCCTACGCCTCAACGTACTGACGCGACACCAGTTATGTTTTTTCCATAATTTGAATACGGAAGCTTGTCTGATATATTTTCTTCAGATTTTTTTTTTTTTATCATAGTGGTTAATTGAATTAAGGACATTTACAGGCCATAACTATTTCATGTTGCAATATAACTGTAAAAAATAAAATGAAACAAATTTACAGAGTAAAATACCGTTTTCCATTGAAACAGTAATATGCTGTAAAAACAATGCGTTCTGCGTAAAAATATTTGTCATTTTTAGCCTACTCTCTTGAAAAGAAAACGACAAATATTTTACCCAGAATGCATTGTTTTTACTGTCAATTGCTTATGCATATTCCAATGCATTCTGGGTAATATTATTTGTCGTTTTGGAGAAAGTACAGCCTATAGACCTCTTTCCTTAAAATGACAAATATTACCCAGAATGCATTGTTTTAAGGTATATTATTGTTTCAATGGAAAACGGTATTTCACTGTGTAAATTTGTTTCTTTTTTACAGTTATTTTTTAGAGTGGCCATGAAAGTGTATTTTGCTTTATAGTTAGGCTGTTAAAATATGTTTGTCCATATAACAATAGAATTACTCACTGTGATTTTCTGGCATATTTATATAAAAACAGTATCATGTCACCTCCAGGATGAACTAGTGTCCGTTTTCAAATAAACCATGTATTATATTGTAGTTCCTTATAAAATTGCCTGCCAACTGGTGAAGTTCATATTCTAAAGTTCTTATAAAAGTATCTTCTAAGAACGTTTTTTCTTAGTTATGCAAACGTTAAAGGAACATTCCATTTGATCATTTTGCGAACAAAACACGAACGTTACTTTTGAACGTTCTCTAAAACAATTTGTAACATTTAAAAACATTCATTACAAACATTTCATGAACAATGCAGGCTTATAAATAATATTTTTGTGCTAACTTTATTAAAGACCAGATAGTTTTGAACATAGAGGTGGGCGATATGACCAAATACTTATTTCGCGATAACGATATACAGTCAAACCAGAAATTATTCAGACATTTTTAATATATTTTTACTAGTGGGTGCAGGACATTATAGTTAATTTATGATACCCATTCATTTATTATCTTCATACAGTGGACTATCAGTAAAATTGATAAAAATTTGGAACCAAAAATTATTCAAACACTTTGACCTGACCATGTTTTGCTCAATTGTTATTATCAAGGTTAATTTTTTCTGACATAGTTTAACTAATAATAAACTGTATTAATGTATGAAACGTTCAATGTGTCTGAATAAATTTTGGTTTGACTGTATATCACAATATAGTAATTTTGTGTAATTTTTTCTCATTTTTGTATTTGAAATAAGATAAAAGAAGCAAATTACAAACAATAGGACAAATACAAAATAAATTAAATTTTTCAGGTACAAGGTTTAGTTCAGAAATGTAATAATTAAATGTCAAAATGAAATATTGCATAGTCTCCACTGTATAAATATAAATTTATTCTTATTAAAGCTGAAAAAAAGTCAGTCAATCAAGAGCAGTAAGTTATTTTCTCTTTAGTTAGATTCACATTAATGACACAGAGTTTATTAGGCTGCTGTCACTTTAAGACCAAACGCACAGATTCATTATACTGATACACATCCGGGCATTTTGATATAACTGCATATGTGTTCGGCCATTCAAGCGCAATAAGACACGAAAGAGAACTTAATTTATCCCATCCCTACTTGAACAAATGTTTTATCAACGTTAGTAGAATGTTTGTTCATAACTTTGAGAGAACCTTGCCACAACAGTAGGGAATGTGCACCGTATCCACGATGCCACATAAAAAACATCTTTTCCATGTTAATTTGATAAGCAACCATTCGTATTGTCAACTTTGTCAAACCTTTTCTACATTCTCCATGCATTAAATAAACAATTGGAACGTGTGAACCGACTACTCAGAACACCATCGTATGCTCGGATCGGTCAGGATGATCTGTGACTGCCGCTGCAGTTTTGTTCTGTGTCAGATCGCTGTGATCCGAGCAGGGTCGATACTTCCTGTGGAATAGATTGAGACTCGGATAGTGGCTGAGATGATGACCTTGGGAAACAGTGGAGAGGGCTGCAAATCTCTCACTTTCCTTTCTCTGTGTGTTCACTACAATCACATGACTATTATTGTCATAGTTGGTGTTTTAAATCTTGGTGGTATTTAAGGACACTAATGCATTGACTGTTAACTATAAGTTTGGACAGACTAAAATGGATAAATGCTTGAAATTAGTTTGGAAACGTTTTTAACCCGTGGGCTGGCTGTATTCATGTTACCGCAACTCTTGAACCGTTTGCGCTATCGCCTTAATTCAAATTGAGTATTACGGTAATTTCGTGCCTTCCGTCAGCAAATGGCATCCGCTTTCAGGGACAGAGGGTGGATTTGAGCGGAGAGATATGGATCGGCTGTTTAGGGAGTTTTGCATCGCATAAATAATAGAAGAAACAAAAACATGGCGAAGGAGTACACAGGGAATTGGGGTGATTTTTTTTATAAGCCTTGGGAGGAGGCTAAGCGGGACTTCTTCGGATTTGGTGTGTATTTGTAAATGTATGGATGCAGACATATGTCGTGTATGAAAAACATTTCTCGCGAATGAAAACTGTGCAACCCAGTGTCACAAAAAGACTTGTATATATGTGATATAGTCGAATTGTCAAGTTTGAAGTGTTAGATTCTTTTTCTCTCTTTTTTTCTAAATAAAAATCAGTAAAGTTATTCTTTTTTTTTGTCTATTTAAATTCTGTTTACAAACTCACCATACATATTAACGCTCAAAAACTAATTTATTGCAAGTCATTTGTTTTCTGAAAAAAATGACACCTTGCACTTGAAGATAGCATATTCTGTGAAAATATTAGAATAAAAAAAAAAATCTTTTATTGAAAATCAAATGAGTGAATATTGTGTGAATTTTGGCAGCGGTCATACCAGCTTGAAAAATCTCAAACATGAAAATTACTACACTACATATAATCTCCATATTGCATTTGTGTTATTTCTTAGTTTAGATGACTTTAGTATTGGAATTTGCTCTAAAGAAAGAACAGAAAAAAACAAACTACAATAGAAAACAGCATCAGACTGAACACATGCTCATATAGTGCTCTGATATGTTGTCTCATATATTGATTATATTGATATAGCCTATAGAGTTTCTTCAGAAAGCATTCACCCTCATCAATTATGTATCAGTCTGTTATGTTGCAAAGTCTGTTTAAAGCATATTTACTAACAGAACAGAACAGTGGGGCTTTTTTCTGCTGGCCCTTTTACAATATTATTACTGGCTTGACAATAAAACATTATGATTGTTGTGTTTAGTAATGCATTCTACATTAATATTCTATAAATACGACAGTGGCCAAAGGATCTATGCAGCAGTTATTAGCCTAAATTGAAGATTTATCCTATCAATGTTTCATTCTTGGTTTTCCATTGGTTATTCCATTTTACATGATGTTTTATAGTTTAATACATTGTGCTTTCAAAGCAGTGGATGATTATGTGAGTTAGTAGATTAACGTTGGTGAACTTGAATCACGTCTTGAAACAACATTCCTTCTGATGTTCATTCATGTTTATTTGATGCTATAAATGAACTAGTATGAAGAGATGATCGAGGAGCTACAGCGACACATTAAACACACACTAGACGCTATTTATTGATTAAACTTCTTTGAAATATTACAATATTTAAAATATGAAACTGTTTCATATGTCTGTCGACGTGTTGCTCCAGGATGTATTTTTCACTGCGTGAGAACATGATGTGTGGCATGAGAGCGCATAGCAACAGTAACTAAAGGGGGCGGGTCTTTGCGAAGGGTCGATTGTACTTTTTGTATTCTAAACTGGTGTACTGCTAAATTGGAAAAGGAATTTTGTACTTAATGCACGTTAGTTATCTGGAAATACTGCTGAGGTACAACTAAACATATGCTGAAGTATATTTGATTGTGCTAAAGTAGAACTATTTCTTTAGCTACACTTTAAATATCATGCATTTAAAGACTATTATCATACAGATCATACTATCCTTATTAATAGTGATATGAAAACACTTTTTAGGTATAATATTAAGAAATGTGAATTGTGCAATAAAGAAATACTCTAAGTAAGATTTAATTATAAATTTATATGATATGTCAGTAAATATGTTTGAAGTATATTTAGTATGGAATAAGTTTTAAATAGAGTTTGTTATAGTTTTTTTTTAGGGTTCTCCTGAATGAACTGAAAGATTTACATTATATATATATATATATATATACAGACTAACACAATTTGTTGCCACCTGTCAATTGCAAATATATATATATATATATTTGCAATTGACAGGTGGCAACAAATTTTGTTAGGCTGTACGGTAACAACACATTACTGTTCTACGATTTCTCTTTCATATTTTCTCTACTCCATCATTACTCGTGGCTTTTAAGGCTCATTCTCAGCGCTGTGGATATTTCAAATCCTCTAACCTCGAGTATTAATCTTTAGCGCAGAAGTTGTCTTGCACGGTTTGTGCTGCTGACATGAATGATACCTCAAATCGTGATGAGGCGAGATATCCTACAGTATCACTGCTCTAGGCGATTAGCTTTCCTTCATAAGGACACATCCGGCCGGGGATTTTCAGGAGGAAATAATCTTGATAAAATAGGTGTAAAAAATTCCATAGACTTACACTGAAGGTGCAGAAAATTTAAAATTCTTGTTTTTAAACTCCTTCTCCCTCACCTTTTCTTTTGGAGTTTCATGTCGTGATGAATTATTGCTTCTTTTTCCACTTGTAAATGGCTGCGAAGAATCTGTTGTTTCTCTTTCTTTATTCCTCTTTTTTAACTTTCTCTCTTTGTTTTGCACGTAGTGTGCCACTGTATGCAGCATGTTAAAATGAATCTATTCTACTGCCATGTACAGTGTAGGACAAATGTGCATGTCCCGTAACGCTAACTACCCCTAAACCTACACATCACCGAAATTTTTTTACGTTTTCAAAAAACATCATTGCCTATGATTTATAAGCTGCTTTCCTCATGGGGACCAAAAAATGTACATTTTGTCCCCATAACATACAGAATACCTGAACCACACACACACACACACACACATAGAGAAAGCAGAATCAGGTTTTCACAAAGAGTCTCCATGAATAATAAATGATGTTGGATGAATTTCTCACTGCCTGTCTATCTCTCTGTCTGCCAGCGTTCAGATTCCACACAGCATGCAACAGCTATAAAAGCCATTTATACACCCTGTTCGTATAAAAAGCTGTTTATGTTGACAGAAATCAAATTGACAAAGAAATAAAAATTTAGCGCTACAATAATTATGAGAGACAAAATCCTGTTCTTTTTAGTGTTAAAGGATTAGTTCACTTTCAAATGAAAATGACCCCAAGCTTTATTCGCTCTCAAGCCATTATAGGTGCGTATGACTTTCTTGTTTCTGATAAAGTCAGTCGGAGAAATATTAATAAATATCCTGAGCTTTATAATGGCAGTAATGAGCTACCAAATGAGCGTATTCCTCGCGGCTCCGGAGGGTTAATGAAGTTGTTCTGAAGCGAAGCGTTTGAGTGAAAAAAAAAAGTTTTGAAGTAAAATATGTAGCTTCCGCCTTCCGTATTCAAATTACGGAAAAAACGGAACTGGTGTCACGTCAAGTTGAGTAGAGAAGGCATATGACATACAGCGTTAGCTTTTTGAACAATACGGAGTTAAATCAACTCTGCTCAGAGAACATTTGGTCCCTCTCTAAATAGTGACACTGAAGCAGAGTTAAAGTTAATGAGATCATTAAGCGATGATTGAACAGTATTGATGAACACCTGCTGTTAACAAGCAGAATCACTAAAGAATAGAGAAACACAAGAACTACAACTGATGAAATCAACTGAAGATAAAAGACATTCAATCTCTGAAGAGTGTTACTTTAACACTATTTAGAGAGGAACCAAATGTTGATTTAACTCTGGGGTTTTTACTGTGGAAGGTGGTCTGGTGGATTGATGGTGAGTAAATCATGGGATAGTTTCGGGTGAACTATCTCTTTAATATTGGAAACAACCCAATAAATTCATCTTGCCTTTGGGGATTTAACACAAAATGGAGAGCTTTAAGAAGTTATTTACAAACATTTTAATTCTTCAAATTCTTCTCAAGTTTTATCTTTAGAAAATTCTCGTATAATGCCAACCTAATATCTTCATCAATGTCATCTTTGCGCCTCAAACACTAGTTGTAGTTTGGTTTGTGTTGTCCACACGTTGAGAAGACGCTGTTTTCTGTGCTGCCAAAGCGAATCCACTTCTAATGCACTTCCAAAGGATGAGACTCGCGCCAACTCGAGACTCGTGAAAACTCACGCCAACGTTACTGTTTATATCACTGTGCATCAAGTGTGAGGAAGATCTGAAATTCAAAAGTGGTAATGGGCGTTTAGTTTCTGACACGCACTGTAAGAGGTAGACCAATCACAACAGAGCAGGCTCTCGGAAAAGAGGGGTTTATAGAGACCGAGCCGATTTAGACACTGTGAGAAAAGAGGTGATGCTCTATGAAAAAAGTTTTTTTTTTTTTTACTTTGAATGCATGTAAACCTACACTGTTAAAAAATGACTGTAAATTTTACAGTATAATACTGGCAGCAGGGTTGCCAGCCAGTTACTGTAAAATTTACAGTAGTGTTACTGTAATTTAATTGACCGAATTTCCCTGTATTCTCTGATTACAGTAAATAACTGTATTTTTTAAATGACGAAGGGTCAATTTACAGCAATATTCTGTAAATTTGAGTCAAACCAGCACGTGACCCCAGAATGCATTGCAGTTTACGGCAATATGCTGTATTATTAAAAAACAGCCAGCTGCTGTAAAATAATGCTGTAATTTTTACAGTAATTCATTACAGTGTATTGTAGGAGACCAAACCAAATTAGCATAATAGAGGCCCTTTACAGAGGTTTTCTAAATCTAGCCCCTGATTTTCCGAAGGCTATAGTAACTCTCAAAAGAACGATGAGAATATGTAATGAAATCCATACAGACGTTCCTTGAATCATCGAATGACGAGGCTGTACTTGTATTATATTTGGTGGAATATACTGATTTCTGAACCTCTGATCTCTCGTTCTTTCTTTTAGATTACAGGAGATGTGTCATGTAAGCGAAGCCTCAAGGGGTTTCAGGGTGGAGTGTCAACCGGTGCGCTCTCTATTCCTACGGGAATTACATGTGGATAACTCAGTAAAACCACCCCTTCACTGCTGTATTTGGTCTTTTGAAACTCAAGGCTAATATTAGAACGTAAACTCGACTGTTGGCGTGAGGTAGCTTGGGTTTGTGAGAAGCGAATGATCGGAGATGAGTCACAGCGTCCAGTTTCATAAAGACAAGAAGGATGACGTTGGATCATCGGTGTGAGCGCTTGTCTACTTTATGTAGGCTTTTCCAGCCCCCTTCGACAGGAAGAGGTAGTTTTACCAGCATGTAAAGTGGCTATCCACAGATTGCTTCATGTGCAGTTCACCTGAAATAACTGAGGCCACAATAATGCTGTGTGGAAAACTGTGTGCAAACGTGTGTACACTGGAACAACCATGTGATTTATTTAAAGAACATATCTAAATTGGTCTGATTGAAAATCATGGTGTAAAACTTTTGCTCAGTTTTTATAAAAGCAAATAACACCACCTAGAAAAGATTAAATATTTAAATAATATTTTCACTTGCAGAACACAGAACACAGTTTACTGCCTGTAGAAACTATTGTGGATTTTATAATGATTTGTTTTGGTTTTATTTGATAGTGCATTACAGAAAATATGATCCATATTTTAAATATCAAATATTTTTTAATTATGAGAATAGCTAATTAAGCTTTTAAAAAATAAATATTATATTGTCCTACATTAAGTAACATTTTGACTTGTGTGTAAAGAAAATATGTAGATGAAGTAATTGAGCTTGATAATCTTTTTTTTTTAATGATTTTGTCTTTGGGAAAAGAATTAATATTAAATCAGAATAAATATAAATGAGAAAATCTAATAAATATTGGGCTACACTTTATTTTAAAAAGGTGTCTTGTTACAGTGTAATTATAAAGTACTGAGTAATAATAATTAACTACATGCACTTACTGAAGAATTAGTTGCATGTAATCATACATCATTTATTACTATAGTAACTATATGTATAACAAGGACACTGTAAAATAAAGTGTTACTGTAAACAAAATATTTTTTGTTTTAATATATTTTTTTCAGTTTATGGGTGTGTGTGTGACTTAGAATTTCAGTCTGTGCAAAATTAATAGGCACTTACTATTTCACATACAAAAGTTTGAGAGAAAAATCAGATTTTTTGGTGCATTATACATCAGACGTACTTCTCCCGGCGAGTATAATGATGTTCAGAGTGCTCTGCCTGTCTGTGGTGCATGCTGGGAATAGATTTGTGTCAGACAGTTGTGCGCAGAGTGTTTGGTCTCACTCTTGACGCCGTGACGTGTGCTTCTGTTTGTTTTTTATTACCCGCAAGGGGGTTTTTTTATGTTCAGAGCCTGGCATGTCGTCAGTCGCCCGCAGGAACACACTTCCTCACTCACTGCCGCTGGCGGTGTTCGCGGAAATCTGTTAAAACATCAGATAATCTTGCAGTTAAAAGCAGCGTCATAAATTGAGAAGTCAAATTTTCCTTGATCTTTTGACATGTCGGAGGTCATTGTACTATAAAACCTTTATTGAAGCCAAGCTCAGAAAACAGTCACAGTCTAATGCCTGATCTGAGATCAGTGATTTCTGATATGTAATATTTCATGCACAGTTGAACATTCTTTGTCTCAAAATCGTTTATTGCTGTTTAAGTGTCAGTAAATAAAGCCGTAGACCAAACTCTTAGTAGGATGAAAATAATCTGTTATTTAAATTGTGATTAAATTATATACAGAAAACGATCAGCTCCATTTAGAATTGCTGGAGCTGTCAATCAAACAGCTCAGTTCTGTTGAACACCGTAATCTTAAAGGGTTAGTTCACCCAAAAATGAAAATTCTGTCATAAGTTCCTCACCCTCGTGTCGTTCTACACCAGAACGACCTTCACTCATCTTCAGAACACAAATGAAGATATTTTTGATGAAATCCGAGAGGTATCTGACCTCCCTATACACAGCAACGTCGTAACCAATTTCAAGGCCCAGAAAAGTTGTAAAGACATCGTTAAAACAGTCGACATGACTACTTTTTGTGCTCAATTGTTTTGTGCAGTATTCCTCTCACTGAGGTTCGTGCAGACAGCGCAGAATTATATAAAGTAGTAAAAAGTCTGTTGATGGTTTACTTCTCCAATTTATATGCAGTTGGGAACTCCTGAGAGACAACTGTCACATGGAAGAAAATGAGCTCATCTTTAGTATGTGGCTTCAGAGGCACAGCAGCGCTCCTCAGGCAGTGCCTCAGGACAGGATGGACATCTTTCAGAATTATGGAGAATCATTGGTGCAAAAATATGGTGTAATTCATGTGGGATTTCTTTCCAGGAGCTGCCAACGGTCTGTGTGACATAGCATTTTAGAAAGCCTGTTGCTGTTTTGTGCCCTGGGCCGGTTGCATAAAATGCTTAGTCTTACATGTTTGTCATTTAAATTTTTTTAAAGACACATAATGTACTCACCCTCATACCATCCAAGATGTCTTTTATGTCTTTCTTTCTTCAGTCGAAAAAAAAATTACGATTTTTTTAAGAAAACATTCCAGGATTTTTCTCCATATAGTGGATTTCAATGGGGTTCAACGGGTTGAAGGTCCAAATGTCAGTTTCAGTGCAGCTTCAAAGACTCTACATGATCCCAGACGAGGAATAAGAATCTTAACTAGTGAAGCCATCTAAAATAAAATACACATTTAAATGCTTTTTAACTACAAATGCTCATCTTGCCCTGCTCTACGGTGCGCCACGCATTGTGTAATCACGTTGGAAAGGTCACGTGTGACATAGGTGGAAGAACCGTAGTTTGCGACTTCAAAATCGTCCGACAATGTTGTTTCAATTTTTTTGACCTAGTCTTTGCACGTTCGCTTTTTACACTGGATCGGTACGTCCACCTACGCAACGCGTGACCTTTCCAAAGTGATTATGTACTGCGCGGAGCATCGCAGAGCAGTGCAAGACGAGCATTTGTGGTTAAAAAGTATATCATTTTTATTTTAATTTTTAAGAAAATTAATGTTTCTCTAGATAAGACTCCTATTCCTCGTCTGGATCATGTAGAGTCTTTGAAGCTGCACTGAAATTGACATTTGAACCCGTTGAACCCCATTGAAGTCCACTATATGGTGAAAAATCCTGGAATGTTTTCCTCAAAAATCTTAATTTCTTTTTTGACTGGAGAAAGAAAGACATAAACATCTTGGATGACATGAGGGTGAGTAAATGATCAGGAAATTTTAATTCTGAAGCGAACTAATCCTTTAAGACACATCTGTTATTATAAAAACAAAGACACAGAACAATCGGGAATACTGGAAAGCACAACCAACATTTTGTGAATAACAGACAGGATTAAGAAATAGGACAGGATGAAGTGAGGACTGAAGTTGCATACAGTGTTAAAGCTTTTTTATATAGGTATTCATCCTGACAGATTAATAGCGGCGACGGCTCTAAGTTAATCATTTGTACGTTGATTCCCTGAAAAGTGTACAAGCTGTACAGTATTTTTTGCCAATCAATTTGAGATAAAATCAAGTCCTTTCCTTCTTGTAAACACACTGTCACATTTTAGAAGTAGACGAGATTGCAAATTCTGTTCAGTTATTATAATATCCTTATGTTTTAAATAATATTCTATGTTCATTTTATCTTTACATTTGCTTTTTTGCACTTGTCAGTTCCTGCTTTCTCTCTCAGTCATTGTGGTGTTGCTGGCTCATTGTAATGTGATCTTGCTGACTGTTACCTCCCCTCAACCCCCACTTTCTCCCTTCTTTTCTCATTCCTGGTGAGATTGAAAGATCTCGATGCAAAGTCAGTTCACTTGGTGGCCATCTTGGCCCTCTTATTTGAACCCTCTGTTTTAAGGGGCGTGTCTCATTTAAATAGTTTTTTTTATGATACTGTCTTTCATGCAGTGTGTATTGTATACTGTAGCTGTTTGTGAATGTAAGAGGTCTGCAAAGCTTAAAAGATCAAAGTCTCCTAAAAGAAAGAAGCAATTCTGAATTGCCTGAAACGATTCGTCGGTAATTCCAGTCTCACTGCCTGTGTGAGGCATTTGCATAATGCCCGCCTATGGTGTTCATTGGCTGCCAGCGAGCAACATCTTTGCCCCTCAAACACTGTAGTTTTAGCTGAGAATGGACGAGTTTGGTTTTTGTTGTTGACGTGTTGAGAAGACGTGTCTGATCTGAAATTCAAATATGGTAATGTGCGTTTAGTTTCTGACACGCACCGTAAGAGGTAGACCAATCACAACAGACTGGGCCGTCTGGTCTGAAATTCAAATATGGTAATGGGCGTTTAGTTTCTGAAACGCACTGTAAGAGGTAGACCAATCACAACAGACTGGGCTGTCTGGTCTGAAATTCAAATATGGTAATGGGCGTATAGTTTCTGAAACGCACTGTAAGAGGTAGACCAATCACAACAGACTTGGCCGTCTGATCTGAAATTCAAATATGGTAATGTGCGTTTAGTTTCTGACACGCACTGTAAGAGGTAGACCAATCACAACAGACTGGGCCGTCTGGTCTGAAATTCAAATATGGTAATGGGCGTATAGTTTCTGAAACGCACTGTAAGAGGTAGACCAATCACAACAGACTTGGCCGTCTGATCTGAAATTCAAATATGGTAATGGGCGTTTAGTTTCTGACACGCACTGTAAGAGGTAGACCAATCACAACAGACTTGGCCGTCTGATCTGAAATTCAAATATGGTAATGGGCGTTTAGTTTCTGACACGCACTGTAAGAGGTAGACCAATCACTACAGACTGGGCCGTCTGATCTGAAATTCAAATATGGTAATGGGCGTTTAGTTTCTGACACGCACTGTAAGAGGTAGACCAATCACTACAGACTGGGCCGTCTGATCTGAAATTCAAATATGGTAATGGAGGTTTAGTTTCTGACACGCACTGTAAGAGGTAGACCAATCACAACAGACTTGGCCGTCTGATCTGAAATTCAAATATGGTAATGGGCGTTTAGTTTCTGACACGCACTGTAAGAGGTAGACCAATCACAACACACTGGGCCGTCTGATCTGAAATTCAAATATGGTAATGGGCGTTTAGTTTCTGACACGCACTGTAAGAGGTAGACCAATCACTACAGACTGGGCCGTCTGATCTGAAATTCAAATATGGTAATGGGCGTTTAGTTTCTGACACGCACTGTAAGAGGTAGACCAATCACTACAGACTGGGCCGTCTGATCTGAAATTCAAATATGGTAATGGAGGTTTAGTTTCTGACACGCACTGTAAGAGGTAGACCAATCACAACAGACTTGGCCGTCTGGTCTGAAATTCAAATATGGTAATGGGCGTTTAGTTTCTGACACGCACTGTAAGAGGTAGACCAATCACAACAGACTTGGCCGTCTGGTCTGAAATTCAAATATGGTAATGGGCGTTTAGTTTCTGACACGCACTGTAAGAGGTAGACCAATCACAACAGACTTGGCCGTCTGGTCTGAAATTCAAATATGGTAATGGGCGTTTAGTTTCTGACACGCACTGTAAGAGGTAGACCAATCACAACAGACTTGGCCGTCTGATCTGAAATTCAAATATGGTAATGGTCGTTTAGTTTCTGACACGCACTGTAAGAGGTAGACCAATCACAACAGACTTGGCCGTCTGGTCTGAAATTCAAATATGGTAATGGGCGTTTAGTTTCTGACACGCACTGTAAGAGGTAGACCAATCACAACAGACTGGGCCGTCTGATCTGAAATTCAAATATGGTAATGGGCGTTTAGTTTCTGACACGCACTGTAAGAGGTAGACCAATCACAACAGACTGGGCCGTCTGACCAATCACAGCAGAGCAGGCTCTCGGAAAGGAGGAGTTTATAGAGACAGAATCCTTGATCGAGCCGATTCAGACACTGTGAGAAAAGAGGAGATTCTATATTATGAGAAAAATAAAGTGTTTTTGAGCTTGGATGCATGTAAATATATTGTAGGAGATCTGCAAAACAAAATTAGGAGCTTTTAAAGTAGCACTTTAACTTCAGTATAAATGCCCACAATAATTGGGCAACATCTTTGCATATGAAATAAGTGTTTCGAAAACTTTTACTACCTTTTTACTATTACAGTTGTTGAGTTAGTGTTGATTTAAAAAATTATATTTCAATCTACTCCCTTTGTCAGGTCCGTGCACGAATGAAGTGATCTCAAACACAATATAAAGAAGAGATTCATTGTACAGTACAGACAGCCTCATTGATTATTCTGGAAGTTTTGTTAAAAGTATTCTAATGGAATCACAATTTAGATAACAGATGATTTTAATGCTATTAAGAGGAACAGTGTGAAGTTGTCTTGATTTACTGACACATAACCTGCAATAATCAAAAGACAGACTGTCTGACTGTACATGAATCGTTACATATCAATAATCACTGATTAGGCATTAGATTTAAGACCGTTTGTGGCATTACTGTCAGTGTTTGCAAAGCCTGTGTCGACTAGTTTACCAGAGAATCAATAGCGAAATGAACCAAACAAACAAATAATGCTCTTCTGAGACATTCGCATAGTTGAAAATAAACAGCCGTTGGAAAGTAATGTTATTTTTAGTCCAGCGACACTGTTTTATCTGTCCATATCACTTGATCACATCAGTAAAGCGCCAGTGGACGGGCCAAAAAGGTGATGAAGTAGGCATTGATCTGTGTCTGTACAGTCTTGTGCTGATGGATTCATCTCTATTACATAGTAAACACCCGGAAGTAGAAAGCGAGTGATTTTTGGCAGCTTGGTCTCAATAAAAGCTGTGTTTAGACTAACAAGGTCGTTTTGAGTTCTTGAACTTACAGCAGATTTTTATATGGCAAAAGATCAGGGAAAATATGATTTGGTAGTTTATGACCCCTTTAAATTTCAATCACATGTCAAATCAGACAACAATATCATAATTGACCCTTCGCAAACAGTTTGATTGACAGGCGATCTGACCAATCAAAACCCTGAATCCCCCATTTTTTCTGACAAAGCGGTCAGGGGAGTTAGTAGATTAACGTTGGTGAACTTGAACTTGAAGAATTGTGTGTCCTCACGTCTTTCCAAACTTGAAACAACATTCCTTCTGATGTTCATTCATGTTTATTTGATGCTATAAATGAACTAGTATGAAGAGATGATCGAGCTACAGCGATCTGTCACGTATTTATTGTTTAAACATCTTTAAAAAATGTCGATATTAAATATGAAATGGTTTCATATGTCTGCCGATGTGTCGTCTTTGCTCCAGGATGTATTTTTCACTGCGTGAGAACATGATGTGTGGCATGAGAGCGCATAGCAACAGTAACTAAAGGGGGCGGGTCTTTGCGAAGAGTCGATTGTTGTTGTTTTGTTTTTTTTTACCTCCAAACAGGCTAAAATGCAGTGCTGGATACTTACAGTACATTATTTACTGAACAGATTTAATTGTTTCTTTTAATTGTAAGCATTGTTGTTCATCGACCAATGGCACGAATCCTTCAGTTTTTTACAGCTTTTGTCATGTTTCACCTTTTCGTGAGCTTTTGTTTGAAGGAAGTCTTCTGATCTGTAATTTATCTCCTGAATCAGTTGAATCTTTGTTTAGGGTCACGTAGCATCTTGTACCGAATACATACTAATTTGTTTGTGTATTAATTTATATAGTGCTTCAAATAATACAGACAGTTTCACGTTAATAAACAGGAAAATAACTGTTGCCAAATTCATCAATTATGAAACAAACTCAGCTGTAAAGAGTGTTGTATTTCAATGTTGATTCAGTTCAAATGCTCTCCTCATCCCATAGTTTCAGCACAGTTAAATCGATAATATTAGTGAATATTATCACATTTCTTACGCAGCCTTTGGTTTTTTATGAAATTTTATGCAAACATAACGCAAAGCTCATGAGTATGTTTTCTCTGTCGTTCCCACCGTAGAAATATCGGTATCAGGATGAAGAGACTCCGCCCCTGGAGCACAGCCCCGCCCACCTGGCTCACAGCAAGAGCGCCGAGATGCTTCACATGAGCGATAAGAACCTGGCTGCCATGGACTCCATGCACAGTTACGCCCCCCACACACACATCTCACCAATAAAGGTACGGATACTCTCTCTCTCTCTCTCTCTGTCTCTCTCTCTCTCTGTCTCTCTCTCTCTCTCACACACACACATGTTATGTTTTCATGTTTTAGGGTGAGATTTATACTGTCCCCTATTATACAGAAAATGTGCCCACAAGGATTTTTGATATTGCCATCTTTGCGGGGACATTTTGGGTTTACCAAGATCAAACACACGAACACACACACACACACACACACAGATTGTGCTGTTAACACAACACCTCTCACAGTAATAGAGATATTCTTCAATATATTCGAAGACCTAGTGGAGTTTTCAATTGTGTTTTATTGAAGTGCATCTTTCGAGATGTTTCTCCTATTCTAAGAATATACTGCTGTTAATTTAGTATTAATATTTAATATTTTCAGGTAAAATTTTATGAGCTTTTGTATTTTTATTTTTAAATTTTAACCTTTATTTTTAATTTAGTGTTAAAAGACATTTTTGTACTACAGTTTTGGTCACACTTTAGGTAAGGTTTTTGGGTACAGTGTATTTATTATGTTGTTGTTGTGTTGCAAAAGCGCTTTTGCTGCTATAGAGGTGTGATGCGGGTCGGGTTAGGACAGGTTTGCTGGGATAGGTTTTGGTTTAAAGGTGCAGTTATAGATTAAATTAACTTCAGCTGAAATTACATGCAGGTTTTTTAAATTATAAGTTCAATGTAAAAACATATGTACGCAATAAATGCATTGTGTCAGATGATTCATTTAAATGTTAATAAACAGTAGTTAAACACACTTAATATAACTTGTTTTATTTCAGTGTTTGAGTTATTATTTAATTTAATCTTTCTGTCTTATATTTGTACTTCATTTTATTTCAACTTCATTTCAATTAAAGAAAAAAAAAGTGCTAGTTAACAATAACAACACTGAAAATAATTGTGGATAACATAGCTCAGATATCCTGGTCTTGGGCAGCTGCATTCATATTTTAATCACATTTTGCATATGTACACCTGAGCAGAGTTGTGGAAAGACTTTCCACTTGCTCTCCATTCGTTACCAACACTCACGCACAGATAAACCACTGCGTAATATAATAATACATATTCACGATGCGGTGTGTGTGTGTGTGTGTTATCTCTGTTCTGTGTCGAAACACAATCGATTCACTGCATTGTCTGTATGTCTGTTTCAACTCACTCATGCCCTGCTCTACTGCACTATATTTCTCAGTGCCTCTCCTCTATTATTTTTTTCTCTGCCTGTCGTACTGTCTCTCTGTCTGACCTCTGTGTTCATTCCCTGCCTGGTTTCCTCATTTCCTGTGGCTACAGTAGGTGTGTGTGTGTGTGTGTGTGTGTGTGTGCGTCAGTTCTGCATACCTCTGCTGTGTATAGGCAGATCAGACCAGTCCACACACTCTATTTCTGCAGCCTCCACTGGCTCTACTCACACACACACACACACACACACACACACATTTTGTGTTTTCATGTTTTATGGGGACATTCCATAGGCGTAATGGTTTTTATACTGTACAAACTGTACGTTCTTTCCCCCTACACTACCTCTACCCCTAAATCTACCCATCACAGAAAATGCTCTGCTATTTTAGATTTTCAAAAAAGATCATTCTGTATGATTTATAAGCTTGTTTCCTCATGGGGGACAAACAAAACGTCCCCACAATGTCAAGATTTACTGGTTTTACTTACATTGTGGGGAGATTTGGTCCCCACAGTGTAAGGAATACCCGTCCACACACACACTCACACACTCTCACACACACACAGTTGTGTTTTCATGTTTTATGGGGACTTTCCATAGGCGTAATGGTGTTTATACTGTACAAACTGTACATTCTGTCCCTCTACACTACCTCTACCCCTAAATCTACCCATCACAGAAAATGTTCCGCTATTTTAGATTTTCAAAAAAGATCATTCTGTATGATTTATAAGCTTGTTTCCTCATGGGGACCAAAAAAATGTCCCCACAAGATCAAAATTGACTAGTATTACTATACCTGTGGGGACATTTGGTCCCCATAACGTAGGGAATACCCACCCACACACACACACACACACACACACACACACAGGTTGTTTTGTTATCTTAGTGAGGATATTTCATAGACTTCCACTGATTTTATATCAGGTCAATGATATTTTCTCTCTCCTAACTCAACCTCTACTCCTAAACCTACCATCACAGAATCATGTGACCGTCACTAGATTTAAATAAAAACATCTTTTGGCTGATTTATGAGCCTTTTTATCTAGTGAGGACCAGTCAAATGTCTCACTAGTGGGTTGAGAAAGTATTTCACAATATAAGTGAGGACATTTGGTCCTTACAAGTATAGCCAAAACAAGTACACACTCACTCACACACACACACACACACACACACACACATGGATTGGCATATGTAGTACCATGTTATTTGTTCAATTTGTACAGTATTTATACAAAATGCACATTATGTTCTGCAAGCATTGAAGATCCCGATATCCCACTGTGTGGTATACATCCGAAGTACACTGCGTGAAATGCTGCCATGAGCTCGAGTTGACCATCCGTATCCAGTGAGAATTAGCTGGCAAACGTTGACCAAATCTACGTGATATAATAGTCATTATTTAGTATACTGCACAGTAAACTCCATCCTACTTTTAAATACAGAGACATAGCAGTGGTTTAATACCTACACTACTGATTTTTGTTAAGATATTCCTGTAATGCAAATCGGATTTTTCAGCTTTTCTGCAGAAATCATTTTAATATGCCGATTTGCTGCTCAAGAAAAATGATTATTATCAATGTTGAAAACAGCTTCATTTTTTGTGGAAACCGTGATGCATTTTTTATTTGACGAATACAAAGCTTTTTATTAGAAATTGAAATCTTTTGTAACACTATAAGTGTCTTTCCTGACACTTTTGATCATGATTTTTTTTGCTGAATAATTTCTTTTTAAAAAATATCAATGCTGCGAAATATCTCATTGTGTTCCACAGACAACGAAAAGCTTGTTTTAGTTGACACGAATATAGATATATATATGTGAGAGATCAGTGATGCTTACAGAGAGCAGGGCTGAAAACAACACATTTCCTAAAATACTGACACACAATATACTTATGACATTAAGACTGACCTTGTAAATAATTCAACACACATGAGGGACACCAGCCACCATTTTTGGCTCAACAATCATCTCAGTATCCACACCAGATGATGAGGAATAATTCACTAGCTAGGGTGAAACGCACAAACACGTGTAACATGTGTTCTTTTTAATGCATCTTCGCGGTTGGCTAATATGTTTCGTGTCAAATCACTTTGGCATGAAGCTCATTTACATTCGTGTTCTGTGTGTCAAGGGCGTTTGGCTGGATATGAAGGTCAGAAACCGAACGACTCCTCCTCCTCCTCCTCCTCCTCCTCCTCTCTCTCTCTCTCTCAGTGGTACCATCTGTCTTCATGTGAAACATGCCTGTGAAACACAACATGCAAACATCCACATATATCCCTTGGTTAATTGTACAGTAGAGCTTTAATAATATCCACAGTATCAGCACATTACAAACAAATCTCCGTCAGCATCATTATCGGTGCTCATTATTATGGGTATAACCATTTCTCCAAAAACTATTTGACTATATAATTCATCACGGAAAGAGTTAATAAATTCGATAATTGGTTTCGTACACCCATATTCTTTTGTATTTAAACTAATGTCGTTAGTAGAGATTTGTAAGCGTTTTTTTTGTTTTCATGTGTTTATGGAGTATGATCTTGATATGGGATTATGTAAGAAGTACAGTACATGTATTTTTTTCTTATGTTCTAGCTGTCTGTATATATAAGTGGCACATGCTGTTCACGTTGCATGACACACACACACACAACGAATCACTTTCATGTGGTCATGTGACATGTCAGAGCTGCCTCCTTATGCTCTTCCTGTTAGTATTCAACCAATTCAGAGAAGACAAATAATTCTGTACCTCCACAAAAGCTTCATATTACATTGATTCGGATTGGATACAGTGAGGGTGGATGATTTAGCTGGACAACACACACACACACACATTCCATTGGCGTAATGGTTTTTATATTGTACAAACTGTACATTTTATCCCCCTACACTAACACTACTCCTGAACCTACCCATCACAGAAATCATTTTTAATAAAGCATTGTATAGTATGTTTTTAAAGCTATTTGAAATATGAGGACGCTGATGTCATATGATCATATGTCCTCATATTTCACATTTATGTTGTAATACCAGTGTAATACCAATGACATCATATACATTTGTGTCCTCATAAATCACAAACACACAGGCACATATTCACCCCCCCACATACACACTCACACACTCACACACACACTCACACACACACACACACACACACACACTTTGTTTTCATGTTTTATGGGGACATTCCATAGGCGTAATGGTGTTTATACTGTACAAACTGTATATTCTGTCCCTCTACACTACCTCTACCCCTAAATCTACCCATCACAGAAAATGTTCCGCTATTTTACATTTTCAGAAAAGATCATTCTGTATGATTTATAAGCTTGTTTCCTCATGGGGACCAAAAAAATGTCCCCACAAGATCAAAATTGACTAGTATTACTATACCTGCGGGGGCATTTGGTCCCCATAACGTAGGGAATACCCACACACACACACACACACACACAGGTTGTTTTGTTATCTTAGTGAGGATATTTCATAGACTTCCACTGATTTTATATCAGCTCGATGATATTTTCTCTCTCCTAACTCAACCTCTACTCCTAAACCTACCATCACAGAATCATGTGACCATCACTAGATTTAAATAAAAACATCTTTTGGCTGATTTATGAGCCTTTTTATCTAGTGAGGACCAGTCAAATGTCTCACTAGTGGGTTGGAAGTGCAGCTTTTTGAAGTGGAGGTCATTTGAAACTACAGTAATTTAGAAAGAAGTGATATGAAACTGTAATGCAGTCACAAATTGCAGTTGTAATCAATATGTCCACCAATCAGAAGCAAGAATTCAGTCATACAGTATTTTGAGACAGTAATGTCTCAGGGTTACATTGCATTGATGACCGGCTGACTGTTCATTGTCTTACATATTTCATGGATACTCATCAAATTATTAAATAAATAGACAATATATTCGAGTTCACATGATTTTATACTGTTAGAACAAGTGAAGAGGACAAGAGATTGGAAACTAGCACAGTCTAGGAGACTGCTATTATTATACACACTTATTTGACAGAACGATCCTACATTTGACCAGTTGGAATGACGTATTCTGATTGATCGGAGATCTGTCTAATAAAACGCATAAAGTTTGTTTTAATTACTAATATTTTTTTTTTTTATTGTTGAACTTCAGCAAACCTCGGGAGTGTTTGAGAATATTTATGCATCTGTGAATAAAGGAGTGGGAAATTGGAGAAAATGAGACACGCATTCCTTTGGGAATCTTTCAATCGTTCAGCTCTCAGGATGGATTTGGGTCAGGGATGAATCTCCGGGGGTTCAGAAGGAGGGAGCCATCATCCTGCAGCTTCAGGGAATGTGTAATATGAGATTTTCATCTGGCTGTTGAGAGCTCTTATCTTCAGAGTTTATTTTTGGAAACCACAAACATTTCATACATGTAAAGGATTTATCATGCTGTGAAGCAATACCTGAAGCTTTTTAATCACTCAGAACTGAACAACATCGCCATCTGCTGTTAAGGCATAGAACAGCATTCCAAAATTCCATATTTTCCAGACTCAAATTTCCACATTTTCAACATTATATTTTGGTATATAGTACATTCATCTGTAAATACATTTATTTTACATGATGAGAAACTTAAAATGCTTTACAACCTGTATATATTCACCTCTGACACGTCGGTTTGAACCTGAAATGTAGTTTGATGTTGAACGATCACTAAACAGCAAAGTACAGTCTTTTTTAGATGATTGTTTGCTCCTTTATCTGTTGCTGATTTAAGTGGCTTTTCAGTAAATATTCTTTAAGTGAAGTTCAAATGGTAAAGACAAACCGTTCCGCTTAATGAAAATGTGTTGTGTTTGACAATCACTAAAGGATCACTAAACTTTTGCCGTGAAAACACTCTGCTTGCGTGATAAATTCTTAGAAATTAGTGTTCTTTTAGAAATCTAAATATGTGCAATAGTCTGGAAACACAAATATTTTTGCAAACTCTTCTTTTTTCCATGCTTATTCAGACCTGGAAATGACTCGAATCAAATTCCAAGTTACAACATTGTGTTGTTGTTTCCCTCTAAATTGGAAACAAAGACCTGTCTACCTTTTTCCAGTGGAAGGTCAATTCCAGTTATGCAGTCCCTGTAAATAATAACAATAATATGTTTGTATAATAATTTAAGGAACTAGTACCAGCCATATATTCTTCACAGAAATCATCAAATTCATTGCTACATCCAAAATAAATAAATAAGGTTGTGAATGATATCAAATAACGTAAAGAGATAAAACAACAGACTAACAGGGTTGACAGTGCAAATTGTAAATTGTATGTTTTTAATTTTACAGGGACATGGTAAACAAAAAATTCGCTCCACGTTCTCTTAAAAGGTAAAAGTTCACCCCAAAAATGAAACTTCTGTCATTAATTATGTCGTTCCGAAACCGTAAGACCTTCATTTATCGTCAGAACACAAATGAAGATATTTCTGATGAAATCTGCGTGAAGAGCTTTCTGTCCCTCCATTGACAGCCTATGCAACTGTCACTTTGATGCTTCAAAAAGTTCATAAATAAATTGTAAAACTAATCCATATGATTTATGGATATGTTCAAATTTTCTAAAAAAGACTCGATCGCTTTATATGATGAACAGACCGAATTTAGGCTTTGATGCACATATAAACGTTCATCATCTCACACAACAGAAGCTCGAGCATGTTTGATTGACGTGTGCGAGAACCAATGAGGTTCATTCTCGTGTTACGCATCACGTTTGAACCAATGAGGTTGACTCTCACATCTCAAGCAGGTTCTGTTTGTGTTCGCTGATCAAAATGAAATCTGTTCATCATCATATAAAGCGATCGAGTCTGTTCAGAAAATTTGGACTGAACCACTCAATTCATATGGATTAGTTTTACAATCTTTTTAGGAACTTTTTGAAGCATCAAATTGGTAGTTTCATTGCTGTCAATGGAGGGACAGAAAGCTTTCAGATTCCATCAAAAATATCTTAATTTGTGTTCTGAAGATGAACGAAGGTCTTACGGGTGTAGAACGACATGAGGGTGAGGAATTAATGACAGAATTTTCATTTTTGGTTGAACTAACCCTTAGAAATCTATGATTTAAAAATCCGTCCAATACTATATATGAATTCATATGATGGGAACATAAAAATGAACTGCATAGGACATTACCTCCTCACTTCCCGGGTCTGTTTTCACTTTCCCGTTTCCTTTCCTAATCTTAATTTACTCCCATTGCAAACAGCACCTTCAGCTCTCTTCTGCCAGTCTCCTGTAGATCCTGATTCCTTTAAATCCCCTCGTTCAGAGCCTTTGACGGGACGCAGAAGCCATATATTTCATTGAGCTCAGAAGAGCAAACAATAACTGAGAATGTCTTTAAACACAGATTTGCAGCGTTTTCACATACCATGTGCGCAAAACATCCAGTTTCTGAATTTGCCAGTAGAAAAAATGGTGTCATTAAATATAATGATTCTTTTACAAACAATTCTGCTTGATAATGATAATGATAAAACCATATAATCAGTGTATTAAATTTATATTATTACTGTAGACATGAGATTCAATGCCTCATAATGCGTTATGATGCATCAATGCATTTTTACTATCCGCTACGGTGGCCGAGAGAGCTCAAAGCGCTGCAAATAAGAAAACACATGCTAATAAAAAAAAAAACACATGCAAATAAAAAAAACGTGATCATCAGTTTGACAACACATGTGCTGCAAATCCTCACAACACATGCAAACACAAAAACGCGCTGCATTTACAAAAAGCACTGCAAATAGCACAAACCACAGCGGAAATGTTTCAAGGGGGACCCCAAAAAGTGACGGACCCTACTAGGACGTGCGTCCGAAACCTGTTCAACTCACCATGCACTCATTCACTAATCCCTATATAGTCTACGGCATTTGAGTGCACAATGTGTTCACAATGAAATGGTCCCCTTGAAACATTTCCATTGTGTTTTGGGCTATTTGCAGCGTGTTTTTGTATTTGCAGCACATTTTTGTATTTGCAGCGCGTTTTTGTATTTGCAGCGCATTTTTGTATTTGCAGCGTGTTTTTGTATTTGCAGCGCGTTTTTGTATTTGCAGCGCGTTTTTGTATTTGCAGCACGTTTTTTGTATTTGCAGCACGTTTTTGTATTTGCAGCACGTTTTTGTATTTGCAGCACGTTTTTGTATTTGCAGCGCATTTTTGTATTTGCAGCGCGTTTTTGTATTTGCAGCACGTTTTTTGTATTTGCAGCGCGTTTTTTGTATTTGCAGCACGTTTTTGTATTTGCTGCACGTTTTTGTATTTGCAGCGCATTTTTGTATTTGCAGCGGGTTTTTGTATTTGCAGCGTGTTTTTGTATTTGCAGCACATTTTTGTATTTGCAGCGCGTTTTTGTATTTGCAGCGCATTTTTGTATTTGCAGCGTGTTTTTGTATTTGCAGCGCGTTTTTGTATTTGCAGCGCGTTTTTGTATTTGCAGCACGTTTTTTGTATTTGCAGCACGTTTTTGTATTTGCAGCACGTTTTTGTATTTGCAGCACGTTTTTGTATTTGCAGCGCATTTTTGTATTTGCAGCGCGTTTTTGTATTTGCAGCACGTTTTTTGTATTTGCAGCGCGTTTTTTGTATTTGCAGCACGTTTTTGTATTTGCTGCACGTTTTTGTATTTGCAGCGCATTTTTGTATTTGCAGCGCGTTTTTGTATTTGCAGCGGGTTTTTGTATTTGCAGCGGGTTTTTGTATTTGCAGCGGGTTTTTGTATTTGCAGCAGGTTTTTGTATTTGCAGCGCATTTTTGTATTTGCAGCACGTTTTTGTATTTGCAGCACGTTTTTGTATTTGCAGCACGTTTTTGTATTTGCAGTGCGTTTTTTGTATTTGCAGCGGGTTTTTGTATTTGCAGCGCATTTTTGTATTTGCAGCGGGTTTTTGTATTTGCAGCACGTTTTTGTATTTGCAGCACGTTTTTGTATTTGCAGCACGTTTTTGTATTTGCAGCACGTTTTTGTATTTGCAGTGCGTTTTTGTGTTTGCAGCGGGTTTTTGTATTTGCAGCGCATTTTTGTATTTGCAGCGCGTTTTTGTATTTGCAGCGGGTTTTTGTATTTGCAGCGCATTTTTGTATTTGCAGCGCGTTTTTGTATTTGCAGCGGGTTTTTGTATTTGCAGCGCGTTTTTGTATTTGCAGCGGGTTTTTTGTATTTGCAGCGGGTTTTTGTATTTGCAGCAGGTTTTTGTATTTGCAGTGCGTTTTTGTATTTGCAGCGCATTTTTGTATTTGCAGCGCGTTTTTGTATTTGCAGCGCATTTTTGTATTTGCAGCGCGTTTTTTGTATTTGCAGCGCGTTTTTGTATTTGCAGCACGTTTTTGTATTTGCAGCGCGTTTTTGTATTTGCAGCGCGTTTTTGTATTTGCAGCGCGTTTTTGTATTTGCAGCACGTTTTTGTATTTGCAGCGCGTTTTTGTATTTGCAGCGCGTTTTTGTATTTGCAGCGGGTTTTTGTATTTGCAGCGCGTTTTTGTATTTGCAGCGCGTTTTTGTATTTGCAGCGGGTTTTTGTATTTGCAGCGCGTTTTTGTATTTGCAGCACGTTTTTGTATTTGCAGTGCGTTTTTGTATTTGCAGCGCATTTTTGTATTTGCAGCGCGTTTTTTGTATTTGCAGCGCGTTTTTGTATTTGCAGCGCATTTTTGTATTTGCAGCGCGTTTTTGTATTTGCAGCACGTTTTTGTATTTGCAGCGCGTTTTTGTATTTGCAGCGCATTTTTGTATTTGCAACGCGTTTTTGTATTTGCAGCGCGTTTTTGTATTTGCAGCACGTTTTTGTATTTGCAGCGCATTTTTGTATTTGCAGCGGGTTTTTGTATTTGCAGCGGGTTTTTGTATTTGCAGCGCGTTTTTGTATTTGCAGCACGTTTTTGTATTTGCAGCGCATTTTTGTATTTGCAGCAGGTTTTTGTATTTGCAGCGGGTTTTTGTATTTGCAGCGCGTTTTTGTATTTGCAGCGCATTTTTGTATTTGCATCGCGTTTTTTGTATTTGCAGCGCGTTTTTGTATTTGCAGCACGTTTTTGTGTTTGCATGTGTTGTGAGGATTTGCAGCACATTTGTTGTCAAACTGATGATCATGTTTTTTTTATTTGCAGTGTGTTGAGCTCTCTCGGCCACCGTAATCCACCTTATTTTGCAACACAGAAGCTTTTCTGTGAATGTTTGAGACTTCTGATTCATTAGCAGTTTTGTGCTGCAACCAGTGTACTTTATTAAAAATAATATCATAAGAAATACCAGTATCAACTGACAGTTTTTGTACAGGTAAAATAAGTGGATGTCAACGTAAGTGTTGCTCATTCAAGTTACAAATGCGCTCACTGTTAAGTTAGGGTGGATATATCAAAGGCTCTGATTTAATGCTTCTTTTTTTTGTTGTTGAGTTATGCAGCACGTTTTTGTATTTGCAGCGCGTTTTTGTATTTGCAGCGCATTTTTGTATTTGCAACGCGTTTTTGTATTTGCAGCGCGTTTTTGTATTTGCAGCACGTTTTTGTATTTGCAGCGCATTTTTGTATTTGCAGCGGGTTTTTGTATTTGCAGCGGGTTTTTGTATTTGCAGCGCGTTTTTGTATTTGCAGCACGTTTTTGTATTTGCAGCGCATTTTTGTATTTGCAGCAGGTTTTTGTATTTGCAGCGGGTTTTTGTATTTGCAGCGCGTTTTTGTATTTGCAGCGCATTTTTGTATTTGCATCGCGTTTTTTGTATTTGCAGCGCGTTTTTGTATTTGCAGCACGTTTTTGTGTTTGCATGTGTTGTGAGGATTTGCAGCACATTTGTTGTCAAACTGATGATCATGTTTTTTTTATTTGCAGTGTGTTGAGCTCTCTCGGCCACCGTAATCCACCTTATTTTGCAACACAGAAGCTTTTCTGTGAATGTTTGAGACTTCTGATTCATTAGCAGTTTTGTGCTGCAACCAGTGTACTTTATTAAAAATAATATCATAAGAAATACCAGTATCAACTGACAGTTTTTGTACAGGTAAAATAAGTGGATGTCAACGTAAGTGTTGCTCATTCAAGTTACAAATGCGCTCACTGTTAAGTTAGGGTGGATATATCAAAGGCTCTGATTTAATGCTTCTTTTTTTTGTTGTTGAGTTATCCGCTGTTGAGTTATTCCCCCTCCTCTCCTGTTTTTTTCCTCACAGCCAGTGTTGCTGTCCTCTGGTCAAACCCCTCTGTACACCTCTGCGGTCTCCACACTGGTAAGAACACTAACGCTTCGCTCCCCCTGCTGTCCTGGAGTCAGAACTGCACCTGCAATAGCTGCTTGTGTTTGTGATCATTTCATCATTTTTCATGCCATTTCATCGATGACAACCAGATCACATGATTATAACCCTGGAAATAACTCACGGAACCAATCATTTTTGAATCCACATCTTGTTGATTTCATCTACAGCAGTGGTTCTCATCCTTAAATGCCCACCATTGTCTAACATTTCACGACAACGCTGCATGTTTTTAAGCTGGGATTGTTGATATATTTATTTTGTGATTCTATAAGATACAAGATTGTGATTCTATGTTTAATTATATTCATTGAAGGGAAGAACATGATTTCAGTTTACATTTAGATTTTTAGTGATTTAACCTTTTTATTTAATAATACTAATACTAATAATAGTATATACACTACCATTCAAAAGATTTTTAATGTTTTTAAAAGAAGTTTCTTCTTTAAGGCTGCATTTATTTAATTAAAAATACAGTAAAAACTGTAAAATTGTGAAATATTATTACAATTTAAAATAACTGCTTTCTATTTGAATATATTTTAAAGTAGAATTGATTCCTGTGATCAAAGCTGAATTTTCAGCATAATTCCTCCAGTCTTCAGAGTCACATGATCCTTCAGAAATCATTCTGATTTGCTGCTCAAGAAACATTTAATGTGAACAACTGTACAAAATATTTGTGTACCGTATTTTTTTTCAGGGTTCTTTGATGAATAGAAAGTTCAAAAGAACAGCGTTTATTTGAAATGTAATTGTTTGTAAAAGATCAGGATCATGTGACATTGAAAATTCAGCTTTGATCTCAGGAATAAATTACAGTTTTAAATATCATGATATAGAAAACAGCTATTTTAAATTGTAATAATATTTCACAATATTTCTGTTTTTACTCTATTTTTAATTAAATAAATGCAGCCTTGGTGAGCAGATTAAACATCAACATTAAAAATCTTTAAAACATTAAAAATCTCACAGATCTCAAACTTTTGAATGGTAGTGTATATTATTATTATTATTATTATTATTATTATTATCATTATTATTATTATTAAATAAAAAGGTTTATATATATATATATATTTGTGTGTGTGTATATATATATATATATATATATATATATATATATATATAAAGCAGTATTGACATACTGAATTTTATAATATACAAACCGTATATTCTATCCCCCAACCCTAAACCTACACCTAAAGCCATCCATCACAGAAATCTTTCTGCATTTTTACATTTTCAAAAAACATAATTTAGTAGGATTTATAAGCTGTTTTCCTCATGGAGGCAAACACATCCCCCCATACACATAAAAACCACTTGTGCCAAATACGACCTGCAGCTTTTGTGAATTGACTTACTGATGAAGAAAATCAAGTTGAAACGACAGTAATTATTGTGACAAGTTAAATGCATGCAAACAAAGATGGCATTGTACCATAAAGAGTCATTTTTGACAGTTGTTTTTCTGTATTGCATCAACAACGTCAGGTTGTTTTTACAGTAGCTTCCTTTATATTTCTATATGGTATTTCTCTGTCGCCTGAAGTCATCATTTTCTCTGTGCTGTCAAACCCACTGCAGTGATATCAGCAAACTCATCACTCTGCTGCAGAGTATCAACTTTAACACACACACACACACACACAGTATCCATACAGGTACACTTTTATATTTTCTCTGCAGTTGCAGCCTATTATTTCTGACAGCTCGTTTATCTGCCCAGAACAACGTCGTTTCCTTCTAGACCCGCTCTCGAACGTCTCTCGCTATGATGCAAATATTCTTTTAACACGTGTGCTCTGAGAGCTTCTGTGTTTTGAACGGCCAGACTGAAGTTTTTGTTAAAACAAAGTACTACATGCATCGACTGATCGATAATCAGATTGTCAGATAATCATTTTTAATGATGTTGCTTCCGTTACTTTAGTGACAAAGAGTGTGAGAGTTTGATTTCAAACTACAAAATACACAAATGACTTCTTTTTTTTAAATGGCAATGTTTACTGTTGTGTGTGTTTCTAATTTGGTTGTGTATTGAAGTGTCTTTCTCTTTAAATGAGTAAATGCAGTGACTTAAAGCCTCCTGTAGAGGGCAGTGTGCTGTCATGTTGTGGGTCAGCTATCCTGTCATACAAGAGTACAGTAATATCTACAGGACGTGACTGGCCAATGGCAGGAAACTTGAGCTTGTTATGCTTCAAACTGTGACATCTACTTTGTTTTATACACTCTAAAATAAATGCTGGGTTAAAAACAACCCAAGTTGGGTTAAATATGGACAAACCCTGCGGTTGGGTTAAATGTTTGCAGTTTTATTTAACTCAACTCTTGTTTAGAAATGACTATATGGCTGGCTTAAAATGAACCAAAATAGGTTGGAAATTAAAAATCAGACATAAATACTAGAGACAACATGCAATTTATTAAATGTTTTATAAATGTTCATTTACTAAACATATTAATCTTAATTTCTAACATATGTTGGGTTCATTTTAAGTGAGCAATATAGACATTTTTAAACAATAGTTGAGTTAAATAAAACTATTCAAGAGGTTGGGCAAACATTTAACCCAGCCGCCGAGTTAAAACAACCCAATCGTTGGGTTTGTCCATATTTAACCCAACTTGGGTTATTTTTAACTCAGCATTTTTGCTACTTCTAAAAGGTAATAAAAACAGACACGAATATAGCAATCGTTGAGACAGATAAAATTAGATCACTTGACTCTGGAGTTCATATTCTTGCTTGAGACGTTGAGATTTCTTTTGAAACTCTGTTGGAAAAACAGAGTTTAGGAGGAAAAGCAGGAGACTTGATTTGCTCTCCATTTATGAAACGGAAGTTGTGAAGATCATCTCTTCACTATTGTGACGTATTTTCGAGTGAAACGGCTTCTCGTACAAGAGCAAATGTAGGGCGGGACTTTGTGCGTGTGGAACTGATTAACTGATTGGATGGTTGTGGTTTGCTATTGGTGGATCTCATGTGAGTGACAGGTTGCCCCGCCCTCATGTCAGAGTTTCTTTTCACTAGTCTGAAAGGGAGGCAAAATCTCAAAATTGAAAAATGATTTTGCCCGTTGTGTCTTGCCTTAATCTCATTGCTGTCTAGCAGAAACAATTGAGATGTAGAATAGATTTCACTGGGAATATAAGTTTTTTTTTTCCCATATGGGCACACACACACACACACACATGCATAGCACTCAAACATTTTAAACAGGAGGTTGAGACGGTTAGACTCTGGTGTCCATAGCAACGGAACTGCTGCTGCTTATATTAACACATTTGAAGTGCCAAGGAGGCAAGTAAAATCATCCTAAGCTCTCCTCCCTCTCTTTTCCATTTGTAAATGACAGGCTGTAGGATGTGAGGTGGTGAGATGAGGAGAAAGCACACTCACACACACTCACACTCACACACACACACACACACACACACACACTCACACTCACACACACTCAGCAGGGTACAGGGATCAGAAAACACCGAACACTCATCCACAGAGAACATGGAAGAGTGAGGAATACAAAAGAATTATGTCATTGTAGATAGATAGATTGATTGATTGATTGATTGATTACAGTCCAGCAGTCACAAATATATTTGACCGCAGAATGCCATGATTGGCCAATCAGAATCAAATACACCAAAGAGCTGTGCAATAAGTTGTGAAGATAACTGTATTTAAGCTCAGATCGCACTGATGTTCCTTAATCACACAACTTCCTGTTGCAAAGGTTAATAAAATATTTGACATTGTTATATAAATAGTTTGAAGGGACTTTCAATTTAGTCTTGTGTTATCCCTAAATCTATACTACCTTTATTATTACATGGTTTTATTACATGGAGTCAGATGATTATTAATAAAAATATATTTGTACAGTTTTCCGTTAAGATTTCTTTCTGTTTGCATGGTTCATTTAATCTAAATGAAAACTGTTTCCTACAGAATATAGTTTTTGTATTGGAGACCTCATCCACTCTCTAAGTAACTACGTTTAACTCTATACATTTACATCTAAAAAAATTGGTTTCATATATAATGTTTTAAAGATTTAAATTAGAATTCAATATTTTTTAGATTGTACACACAACCAGTGTTGGGGGGTAACAGATTACCAGTAACTTGAGTTGCGTTATCAGATTACTTTTTTTAAGTAACTAGTAAATTAACCCATTGTAACACAGTCCTTAAGTACGGGAAGAAGGAGGTGACAAACATAATAAAAACACAACATAAAGTCCAGGCCTGGTCCTCTCTCGTCCTTCACGGTCATCGCTCCTCTTTTATGCTTCCGGAGCTCCTCCGTGAGATACGAGACCGGTGTAGCACGCAGGTGACGCTCATTATCACTCGCGTCACCGGCCTCGCGCCGTTCCCTCGCGGCTCTCGCCCGCCCTGCTCGTCACACCCATTACTTTTAAATTTACAAGTTAATTTTTCAAAGAAGTTACGCAAGTTACATTTTGTTTTCCCAGTTATTTACTGATAGCTCTCTTGTCCAGATGTTTAGAGGAATCGTAAGTGTGGAGATGCTGTGTGTGAGCATGATGCATTTACTCATCTCACTTGTGAAAAAGCAGATTCAGTATTCCTCAAAATTAATATGAACAGTCAAATGCAAAATCAGAATATGCAAACCTCCAATTATTAAATATATTAAATAATAACAAACATTTTTATATATTTCATCTCACTTTATTGGCCAAAGTACTTGCTGCTGACGTTCAATGATCCATACGCAAAAATGACTTTACATTTATTGGTCAACTTTTTTCTCCTGCGTCCTATTCCTCCGTTATCTAGAATAGCAGAACAGCTGAAAGGTTTGTTTGAGCTGCGCCCTCTACTGTACGCGTGAATTTGCATTTCCTTCAGCCTGAGGATTATTTCAATTTTGGTGTTGAAAGCGTCTTTACATTTGCCCAAAAAAACTTTTTGTTATAAAAACAAACAAAAATCCCAGCCCAGGTGAGAAAAAGTAATGAAAATGTAACTTAACAGATTACTTTTCTTAAAAAGTAACTGACTCAGTTAGGGAGTTTTGCCATTTTCTAATGCATTACTTTTCAAAGTAACTTTCCTGAACACTGCACACAATTTCCTTTCAAGTCTGATTCAAAACAGCCATTAATTGTCTCAGAAGAGTCATTTGTTCATTAATTGGACTACACTGGTCATGCTGTTTGTTTGTTTTTGAGGGAATTCAATAGAAATGTATTGGCATTAATTCCCTATTTCTTTTGCTGCTATAGATTCAGCAGGAAACACTGGGTGCACAGACCTTATAGCGTTTGTTGAATTAAATTAGTAGTATATCCTAATTAGCATACGCTTTTGTAAGCTCAAGGCAAGGAGTAAAAAGCAGAGAAAAATGAATTAGTGTGTGCATGCCTTGGTGTGAGTGTGTGGGTGTTGTTATTTCTGCACTACACAGGACACGGACAGAAGCAGCTCTGTTGCGTAACAAGCTCTGCTCTGTCTGGAGCTCTAATTGGCTGGCGGTTTGATCATTTGCACATCTGTATGGACTTAATAGTGAAGCACAAATTGCTTTGCACGAACACAGTTAAAAAAGCAAACTTATAATATAAAAAGCATATCGGAACAGTGGAATTAATTGATTAATCCTACTGTTATTTTTATGAAAGATAGTAAATAAAGAGCTGATATAATGAAAAAAACAGAAATGGATCGAAGGAGAGGGAGATGTGAATGGACTACAGGGAAAAATGATACTGAGATGTTAATGATAATGAGAGAGCAGGAGGAGCTGAAGGCATGAGAGAAGGATGGAAGTGAAGATGAGTCCAGAGGGAAATTGAGGGAGTTAATAACTGGCTCGTGTTTACAACCCCTGATACTATAGGCTGCTGTTTCTACTTGAATTTAATTTGGCCCACTCCGAAATGTTCATCGGATTCAAAAAATTAACCACTAGGTAAGAGGCAGTTTCAAACTGATAATTCATTATATTTCAGTTATTGGCCCTATTTTAACAATCTAAGCACAAGCTCATGGCGCAAGGTGCACTTAGGGCGTGTCTGAATCCGCTTTTGCTAGTTTAACAATGGAAAAAATGATGGGTTGTACATTGGCAACGAGTACATAGTGGAGGGTACATAGTCAACGAGACTGAGTTAGCGAGGTAAGGGCATAAAAAACTAAGTGGAAAGGAGCCCTAGTCTCTTACTGAGTCATGGGTGTGTTTTGGGCGAATAAACCAATCAGAGTGTCATCTCCAATTCCCTTTAATAGCCAGCTGTGCTTACACCATGGCGGAATATAGACACCCTCAACCTGATGAGTCAGTTTATGTTCATGTGTGTATTGCCCCGATTTGTCAAATAATTAGCCAACAAAATAGCAACACGCCAACAATGCACCTGAACAGACGTCCTTTTCAGACCAGCACACCCACGGGCGAACAGATGGTCATGAGTGCGTTTGCTATTTAAACAACATAGGCGCTGAACGTGAAAATGATGATTGCGTCGGATAGCAAAAAATTGTTGGCATCACATTGTTTGATAGGGCTTATTGCGTTAAATACTCAGCTGGGAATTCATTTCTAAATCTTAATATTTGTTGGTCAGGCCATTTTGTTTTTAGAGAAAGTAGACTGGCATTGAAAAATTCCTTGATGTTTGTTACAGTGCTCCTTTAAAAGTGTGTCAGTAATGGCGTGTCCAGGTGGCTAAACGGTGAGTCTGGGCATCAGTTCATCAGTCTGTGCCAGCCTGTCCGTCTGTGAGCCAGTGGGGGCAATGAAAGGACACTGCTTTCCAAAATGCTTGCATGGGCATCACCTATGATATTCACTCACCGGCCACTTTATTAGGTACACCTTGCTAGTACGGGTATGGACCACCTTTGGCGTTTAGAACTGCCTTAATTCTTTGTGAATGAGATTCAACAAGGTGCTGGAAACAGAGATGTTAGCCCATATTGACACGATATCATCACACAGTTTCTGTAGATTTGTTGGCTGCACATCTATGATGCGAATCTCCCGTTCCACCACATCCCAAAGCTGCTCTATTGGCTTTAGATCTGGTGACTGTAGAGGCCGTTTTAGTTTAGTGAGCTCAAAATGTCATGTTCAAGAAACCAGTTTGAGATGATCTGAGCTTTGTGACATGCTGGAAGTATCCATTGGAAGATGAGTGCACTGTGGTCATAAAGGGTTGGACGTAATACTCAGGTAGGCTGTGGCATTTAAACGATACTCAATTGAAACTTTGCAAACAGTTTGATTGACAGGTGATCTGACCAATCATAACCCCGAATCCGCCATTTTGTGAGAACGTGATGTGTGGCGTGAGAGCGCATGACTTGTCGGACAAAGCAACAGTAACTAAAGGGGTCTTTATGAACCGTCAATTGGTACTAAGAGGCCTAAAGTGTGCCAAGAAAATGTCTCCCACACTATTACACCAGCAGAAGCCAGATCCATGCTTTCATGTTGTTTACACCAAATTCTGACCCTACCATCTGAATGCTGCAGCAGAAATCCAGACTCATCGGACCAGATAACATTTTCGCAATCTTCTATTGTCCAGTTATTTGAGTCCGTGTGAATTGTAGCCTCAGTTTGTTGATCTTAGCTGACAGGAGTGGCATCAACAAGGCAATTTCTTCCACAGAATTGCCCCTCTCTGGATGTTTTCGCACCATTCTCTGTAAACCCTAGAGATGGTTGTGTGTGAAAAGACCAGTAGATCAGCAGTGTAATCAGACCAGCTTGTCTGGCACCAACAACCACACCACATTCAAAGTCAGTTATATCACCTTACTTTCCCATTCTGATGCTCAGTTTGAACTTGAAGCAGATTATTGCATGGATGTATCAGCAGCATAGATGTATCCTTCGCTGCCTTTAATATCCCACAATCCTATGCATTTCATTCAGTGACAGTTGAGCTAGAAAAATAAATATGGCTGTGACGAGCAGGGCGGGCGAGAGCCGAGAGGGAACGGCGCGAGGCCGGTGACGCGAGTGATAATGAGCGTCAGCTACGCGCTACACCGGTCACGTATCTCTCACGGAGGAGCTCCGGAAGTATAAAAGAGTGAAGGACGAGAGAGGACCAGGCCTGGATTTTATGTTGTTTTATTATGTTTGTGTGGAGACTGCCGCCCTTTTACTTTCGTTTTATTGTTTGTTTATTTATTTGATTAAAAGTTATTAACGTTCGCCGGCTCCTGCCTCCTTCCTTCCATTGAATCCCGTTACAATGGCGTCTGAAAGTTGTGGTTTTTGGCCAGTTTGTGTGTGAATGTACATTTTTGGCCAAGGTTTTCCACTCATGATGCAATTTCTATTGAGAAATTACTACTGTAATAATTACATTTTTGTGTAGTTCTCACTAAAGCTCGCTGTGCTGTAGATCATGAAACCGTTACGCTGCCTCAGAAGTCAGTTTCGTGCGGTGCCTTCACAGTAAAAACCCCAGAGTTAAATCAACTCTACTCAGATAACATTTGGTCCCGCTCTAAATAGAGTTAAAGTAACACTGAAGCAGAGTTAAAGTTAATGAGATCATTAAGCGATGATTGAACATTAATGATGAACACCTGCTGTTAACAAGCAGAATCACTGAAGAATAGAGAAACACAAGAACTACAACTGATGAAATCAACTGAAGATAAAAGACATTCAATCTCTGAAGAATATTACTTTAACACTAGTTCAGTGTTACTTTAACACTATTTAGAGAAGGACCAAATGTTGATTTAACTCTGGGGTTTTTACTGTGTTTGTGCGCAAACGCTGCATGCAGAGGCATTGCCTAAAAGGCTGCGAGGCAACAAGTCTAGATGATTAGATATTTGCATTAACGAACAGTTGAAGGTGTACCTAATAAAGTGGCCGGTGAGTGTAAATGGGTCATTGACGAATAAAGCTTCTGGAAAAGGTGTTTTTTAAAAATCTTTTCAAAACTGATGTAATGCATATTTTTGAGTCTTGAACTGAGACATCTACAAACCTTTTCACTCTGCCATCATGATCAGTTGGCCACAATGCAGCTTCTGAATTATGCCTTGTTATTACCTCGTCGATTCATAATAAAAGAGCCATGTTGCAGTTGTGCCACCCTGACATTCAAATTGATGCACAAAAGTTATTCAGTTATCTCAGCAGCTTTAAAACTACTGATATTTATTCATTTTCTTTAGGTTTCAAACCTTAAATGATGCCATAGTATTTAGTATTTAATTTTTTATTACCTTTTAAAAAACTTCATTTGTTCGGACAGTTGCACCACCTGACATTTTGGGGGTTTAAGATAACAAAACATAAAATAATATGTATTATTTCAATGAACTACTCAAACTAAATAGGTTGTATAGAACAAAGTGATATATGTCATGAATTTATCACATTATTTTAAAAGGAAATAATGCACTTGGACAAAAAATATGCACGTTATGTCATTTAATGAAATACACACACACACAGACGCGCACACACAATACTATACTGTATGAATTAATTATTAAAAAACATTGCTATATTGCATTAAATTATCCATATTTCTGAGCAACCACCTGACCAAATACCGTAGCATTCCTTAGTTTTTAATTTTTTAATTTTTTTTTTATGCTCACCGTACTCTTTCAGCTGTAGGGACATGTGGTCTGTGTGCATGTGTGTGCTCATGTGTTCAGTATTCACACTTACTCTTCGCCCACCTCAGGTTCAGGAAAGCTCTTTATGTGTGTGTTTGAAAGTGATTTGATTACCTTTTGCTACAATGATCTCCTCTAGGCGGTACACTTGGCTCTCTATCTACCTCTTTTCCATTTTTTTCACCACTCTTTTACTAAAATTGGTATTGTGTGTGTGTGTGTGTGTGTGTGTGTGTGTGAGGCTTCTATATCTATTCAAAGGTTCTTGCTCACTAATGAATGTTTAAAGTTGTCCCTGCAGCTCTGAGGTAATTACTGAACAGACTTTTGCTGAGACAAATGGTCTGGGGGATCCAATGCAATAGAGAAAGAGTGAGAGAGAGCGAGAGAAGTGGGTGGTTGAGATGAAAATGGAGGCAGGGAGAAGGAATGAGATAAAGAAGGAGAAAGGAGAGAAGAGGAGAGGAGAGTCCATGTGATTTCTCATTTAGGTGAGCCTTTCAACTTGGAGTGTCTTATGTAATACTTGGGCGCTCACACTGGAAAACAGTTTTGCGGTGAAAAGCATTGTGGGGCAATTGTGTTTCCTTAGGCGAAAGCAGTTCAGCTGGCATGCACTTTATAGTGATTATTGTCACATGACCTCATTACATTGCATGTTTAGCTCAGCAAGTGATGTGCAGTTATGATCTCAGATATACTGTTTAACATGTTGTGTTACATTTTTATCAGGTTTTGTGTAATAAGATTGCAACTTTTGGCAATGTGAACAAATAATCTGTGAATTAGGTTTCAGAGTTTGAATTATATGGAAGCTTGTTTCTGCTGAGGAATAAAACAATTTAAAAGATAGTTGCGACTTTTCATCTCACAATTCTGACTTTTTTCTCGCAATTGTGAGATATAAATTTAGAATTTATAAAGTCAGGGTTATGAGATATAAAGTCAGAATTGTGTGATATAAAGTCAGAATTATGAGATATAAAGTCAGAATTGTGAGATATAAAGTCAGAATTATGAGATATAAAGTCAGAATTATGAGATATAAAGTCAGAATTATGAGATATAAAGTCAGAATTATGAGATATAAAGTCAGAATTATGAGATATAAAGTCAGAATTGTGAGATATAAAGTCAGAATTATGAGATATAAAGTCAGAATTGTGAGATATAAAGTCAGAATTATGAGATATAAAGTCAGAATTATGAGATATAAAGTCAGAATTGTGAGATATAAAGTCAGAATTATGAGATATAAAGTCAGAATTATGAGATATAAAGTCAGAATTATGAGATATAAAGTCAGAATTGTGAGATATAAAGTCAGAATTGTGAGATATAAAGTCAGAATTATGAGATATAAAGTCAGAATTGTGAGATATAAAGTCAGAATTGTGAGATATAAAGTCAGAATTGTGAGATATAAAGTCAGAATTGTGAGATATAAAGTCAGAATTATGAGATATAAAGTCAGAATTATGAGATATAAAGTCAGAATTATGAGATATAAAGTCAGAATTGTGAGATATAAAGTCAGAATTGTGAGATATAAAGTCAGAATTGTGAGATATAAAGTCAGAATTATGAGATATAAAGTCAGAATTATGAGATATAAAGTCAGAATTGTGAGATATAAAGTCAGAATTATGAGATATAAAGTCATAATTATGAGATATAAAGTCAGAATTATGAGATATAAAGTCAGAATTGTGAGATATAAAGTCAGAATTGTGAGATATAAAGTCAGAATTATGAGATATAAAGTCAGAATTGTGAGATATAAAGTCAGAATTGTGTGATATAAAGTCAGAATTATGCGATATAAAGTCAGAATTGTGTGATATAAAGTCAGAATTGTGTGATATAAAGTCAGAATTATGAGATATAAAGTCATAATTATGAGATATAAACAATTAAATTCAATTTTTTTTCTCAGAATTGTAAGATATAAAGTCAGGATTATGAGATATAAAGTCAGAATTATAAGATATAAAGTCATAATTATGAGATATAAACAGTTAAATTCTATTTTTTTTTCTCAGAATTCTGAGATATAAATTTAGAATTTATAAAGTCAGAATTGTGTGATATAAAGTCAGAATTATGAGATATAAAGTCAGAATTGTGTGATATAAAGTCAGAATTGTAAGATATAAACAGTTAAATTCTATTTTTTTCTCAGAATTGTGAGATATAAATTTAGAATTTATAAAGTCAGGATTATGAGATATAAAGTCAGAATTGTAAGATATAAATGGTTAAATTCTAATTTCTTTCTCAGAATTGCATGATATAAAGTCTGCAAATTGCACTTGCTTGATATTGCAAATATACTGTATATCTGTTATGTTTTTTATAACATGCAATTACGACTTTATATCTCACAATTCTGACTTTATAACTCGCAATTGCGAGTTTATATCATGCAATTCTGAGAAAAAATAATTGTGAGATGAAAAGTTGCAATTACATTTTATATTTTTTATTCAATGGCGTAAATAAGCTTCCATAGAACTATCCGTTGCATCTATAACACACATTTAGTTGAACTTAGTTCGAAAAGGGTTCATATACTCACTTAAAAAAGTGAAACAACCAAGACATCTTTTTAAAGTGCATTTTTATTTTGATCTAATTGAAAATTATGGTTTTGTTCAGTTTGTATAAAAGCAAATAACATTCCCCATAGAACAAATGAATTTTGTTTAAATTGCATTTTCATGTTGATGTGCAGAACAAATGCTGGATAGATTTACTGACTGCAGAAATTATTGTGGGGTTTATTATTTATTTTAGTACTGTAATGACGCGTCAACGGGATGAGATCCAAGTGCGAGCTTTAATGACAAAACGTGGTCAAAACAGGCAATGGTCAAGCAAACAGAAGTGGCAGGGAACAGACTCGTAGTAATAACAGGTCAGAGGGCAGGCAGATAAACAACAAAACAGGCAGGATCAGGAACCAGACAGACAAGACAGGAATAACGCTCAGAAATGTTACAATGGGATGAAACAAGACTTCGCAAATGACATGGGTAACAGAGTAAACTTAAATAGTGAGCTAGATAGCCTACAGCTGGGCAGTAATCAACATGAAGGCAAGGGGCTTATGGGAAATGTAGTGTGGTGGATAGAGTCCATGAAATGGGAGGGCGACATCTAGTGGCAAGTGGACGGAAAACAGACGGGATTCGGTACATAACAAAAATTATGATGCATATTTTGAAAAGACACCTCAATAAACATTAAGTGAACTAAATTAAACACTAACAAAATATTTTTAATTAATATTAAATCAAAATTTAAGGTTTGAACCAATTTGAGAAGAACTTATGCATTTGGCTGTAACAAATTAAATTGGTCATTGTTTAGGCCTCCAAACTCAAGTTTCATACTGCTTCCTTTAAAAAATACAGCTTTCCATTTCAAATGCATCCTTTGTTTTATTTTCATCTTTCTCTGTATTTACCTTTGCCATGCATTAACCTCTGGCACTGCCATCATTACGTATAGTACTGAGCATTGTACTCCAGATATGCACTGCATTCTGCTGACTCTCAAGCCTCTTCTTCAGCACAACCCTACAACCTTTAAGCAATATTTATCTATAAGGGGAGGCAGTTAAAAGCAGGTCATTATCATAGGCCTTATTTCCCAAAGGACATTTTGGGAATGGATAATTCAGACCTCTGTTGGAATGCTGGGTATCTCCTCGATAGTGAACATGAACCAATGTGATGATAAACCGTAGCCTAGCTTGTGTAATGATCTGGAGTGCAGTTAGTTTCAACAGAATCAGGACGTGCGTTCTCAGCACTCTCTGCAAATGAACCGGAAACACACCGTGGTAAAATGATGGTAACACATGGTAATAGAGTGCTGCAGCGATGGCAAAACGAGTTCGCATTTGAGCTCTTCCGGTTCCATGTTCCTGAAGTCGACAGGTTTTTGGTTAAATGCCTGAAATAAGGTCTGTGGTGAACAGCAGCTCAAGATTTTCACCTTTTATTCTATGAGATAAAACACATCAGTAATACCTTGTTGTGCTTTGCTTAATGCTTTTACTTGAAAAAGGTGGTTGATAACAAGAGGTTGTTGGAAAATCATCATTTCGAACAAAATCAAACCTTGTTTGGAGTTCGTTTCGGGAGTTCAAAACAGCTTGCCACTTTCCAGAAAAGTTTGCTTCGGCTGGTAAACACCTTTGAACTACCATTGGTCCGTGATGTAATAAGTGGGCGTGGCTCGAAGGGCTCCGCCTTCTTTCACGTGGAAATCTCTGGTTCATTTCTTCCGTTCAGTCCGTCGAGGTCAGACGTCTACGAGAAAAAACATCAACACACACTGTAAAGATGCTTTATAGTAGAAAAAGAAGTAATTCTTATCGAAAGTGACACTGTCACTCATGTCTAATACTGTAAAGCTGCTAGTTTTTAAGACATCTATGGTATACAGTAACACTGCTGGAGTGCTGACTTGCAGAGCTGGTACAAACATTCACATCTCTCAGTCTGAACAGACGCTTTCTTAAATTTGATCACTGATATCATTTTTGTCACTTGTTTATTTTTTATTGAGGAGAAAGCATGCAGCATATTTACATATTCAGCTAAAACAGTATACCAAGTGCTTAACGTATTTTTACCATGCGAACAACACAAAAGAACTTCGCCGTGAGTATATCGAGGCCTTTAGGGGTAAAACGAAGTCCGAAATACGTGATCAGCAATATACTGTTATTGAACACACTGCTGAGAGCGAATGTTGGATGAATACGTAAATATGCGCTGCGTGCTTTCCTTTCAGTAACGAAATAAACACAACAAAAATGAGAAAACAGTAAGCATTTTTTATAGAAAGATCTTAAAAACATGGGTATATTAGCACAAGCTCTGCAAGTTAACACTCCTGTAAAGTCACGTCACGTTTATCGATATGGCATTTTATTCAATAGATTGCTTAAAAGCAAGCAGCTTTAGGGGCCGTTCACATATCGCGCCTAAAAACGCGTGGAAAGTGCGGCCGCGTCGCTCCCTCCTTCTTTTGTAAGCGTTCGGGAGCTCGCGCTTCTGTGGCGTCTGTCGTTGCTATACAACCAGGAACAGCTTTCTCCACGACTAAGTGGAAGTTTCAATGGATTTCCATCACCGAAAAGCCCCTGCAGAAGCTCTAGTACAAGATTTATTTATGGAGAAGAAAAAAAAAAACTCATTCAAAGCCTATTTCAGAGTTGACGAGGACCAGTTTGATGATCTTTTAAGAAAAATTGGCCCAAGCATCAGCGAACAGAGCTTCATCGGCGAACCATCTCTCCTGCACAACGACTCTGCGTTCGACTGAGGTAATTAGGCGACCGTTGGGGTAAAGGAAGAGTTGATTGGATGCGGTGCCCTTGCGGCATTCTGAAAAGTTGAGATGTTTTCATCTCGCCGCGGCACAGGCACGCCTGGAAAAAATGGTAATCAGATTACAGTTCCATCTGAAAAGTGTTTTAGATTATCAAAGTGATGAATTTTAATGCCATTTAAACAACGATTGGTGATTCTCTGACTCTGACCGTCTGAAAAAGACGAGTTCAGTTTCATGTTTTCCACTGTTTTCATGTTTTGTGAGTCATTTTATAATTCACTCGTCACTGCATCTTTTTTTCTCAGTTTGTTTTTTCCCCTCACAATTGTGAGTTTGTGTTTCACAATTCTGACTTCTTTTTCTCAGAATTGCGAGATTTAAACTCCCAATTGCAAGTTATAAAGTCAGAATTGGGAGATATGAACTTGCAATACTAATTTTTTTTCTTGCAGTTGTGAATTTAGTGAATTTATATGTCATAATTCTGTCTTTTCTCAATATTGCAAGTTTATATCTCATAATTTTGACTTTTCTCAATATTGCGAGTTTCATTTAATTTTTTATTTTTTTATTGTCATTGTAATAATACAACGAAATTACAATAGAGCTTCACACGACATTGGAATAAAGTGCATGTTCATCAATAACACAGTACATCTACAATTTATATCTTAATATAAACAATTTTATATCTCCTAATTTTGACTTTTCTCAATATTGTGAGTTTATATCTCATAATTCTGACTTCATAACTCGCAATTGCAACTTTCTATCACGCAATTCTGAGGGAAAAAGTCAGAATTGGGAGATAAAAACTCTCAATGATCTTTTTTGTGTTTGTTCCACACTTATTAGTATTCCAAAGTATTCTAAAGTATTTAGATTAAGTGACTAAACTTGAGTAATGTAACGAAATACGTTACAAATGACTTTCTAAAGCATGCATTTTGTAATCTGTAGCGAAATACATTTTAAAAGTGACCCACCCAGCCCTGGAAATTGGCCACTTGAAGTCGTGCAAAACGTTTATTTTACCACTTCGCGTCACGACTACAAAATCACACACGCGCATCCTCTCGTGGATTATTAACTCTCCAAAACGCGCCTCAAGATCTTGCTTTCTGTTGTATTCCGTCTAGCTAAACGCGTCATGCGTGAATGCCTTATTTTGCCTCTGTCACATTTAAAGCGCAAGCGTGATCTCCTCCTCCTCCTCCTCCTCCTCCTCCTCCTCCTCCTCTTCCTCCTCCTCCTCCTCCCGCGCGCGCTGGTCGTGTGGAGAGCTGCGCGCTCTCGCTCTGAACGCTCGTCGGTGTTCAGCGCTCGGGCAGGATGTTTGTGTCCGTGTGGTACGCCAAGAAAATGGGCCGGCGTTTCATCAACAACGTCCGGAAAGCTAAAAAACAACGCCATCGGATTATGGTAGGAAATGACGCCTCTCTAAACATAATGTCATTTGCTTTTGCTGGCTCTTCATCCCTAGAGCCAGGAAACGGGACGGAATGTGTGCATGACTTCTGATGGAATTTCTAACCTGATTTGGAAACAGTCTTAAAATGATAATAAGGACATGAATTAATAATAAAAAACGAGAAAATTGAAATAAGTTCATATAGGCTACCGGATTCCTACATATATTCATATTTGAATAATGTATCAGAATAATGTCTGTCTACTGAACAGATAAATCAGCAAAGATTTTCTTTAACATCTGTTTTCTGGTGTTCTGGAGCATTCTTATGGGAATCGTAATAGTCCTACTGGGAACTGTGTTCTTCAAGATGTTGTTTTTGTTTAATATAAAAATGTTATGTATAAAACGGACCTTTGAGGAATGGCAGTAATCAGAAGCGTCCAGACGGATGGAGCTCGCTGCTTCAGAAGTTGCAAAATGTGGAAAGTTAAAATTAGGGTTTCTGGGTGTGAAATGGTGCTTCCGTCAAATGATCCAGGAGTTTAAATAATAGATGAGATGATTAATGAGACTGAAGGGATTAAATAAAAGTGTAAAAATGGGGCACCTGGAATTGCCTCCATATATATATATATATATATTCATTTAGCAGATGGTTTAATCCAAAGCAATCTATAAATGAGGACTACAACAAGGAGGCAATAACAGATGCTACATCATCCAGAATAATACTAGTTAGAACGTGGAGGGATTAAGAAACAGGGAAAGTAGAAGATGATTTTTTTTTTTATGTCAGAAATTGTGTAATACTATAACGATAATAATTGGCCATTTACACTCCAAAATGGATATATTATAACAGTGAGATTATGTGGTTTTTATAATCAATTAACACTACTTTTGTCATTTTTTGCAAGATGGACAAAATTTGTCACCAAAAAAGTAATTTGGTTTAATCAATTTTGGTTTTACCGAATGACACTTTTTTGGTTATACCAAATGGCGACATTTTCAAACAATACTAACGGGCTGATATCTAGCAAAAGCACAATCAAACATTTTAAATTTAGTTCAAGTTTTTTAAATATAGACATTTTCCATGCTTTATAGCGGTTGTACCGAATGACCTGATGTTTTGGGACATGCGGATGAGTGAAAACGTGAATTTTTCAAATAGTTAAAAGAAATTAAGTCACTTTGCTTTACAACCATGTGGTCCTTTGCAGGTGGCTGACGATGTCACATCCTGTCACATGATATTAACTGCATGACTTGATCCAAAATGGTCTCTTTATATTGGTTACTCCGAATGACATCAATGAAATTCCTTTTTCCGGACATTCTTTCTCATAATAAAGCAGCGCCTTCTACGCATAATTTTCATACCATTTCGCGCTATGTTGATGTATGATGTTATGAAATCATGCCAGAATAAAATGCATATACATTTATTACATTTTAAGATATTTTAATCGCAAATGAAATTGCTGTATTGGCCTTTGGACGGTTAAACCAAATGACCTTTATAATCTTCAGAATCTTTAAAATACGTATATATATGTAACAAAATATAATTAAAGCCTTTTGGATTAAATAAAAGAGATCTAGTTGTACTACCTTACATACTCGTATCTCTGTTTTTTATTATTATTAAAGGCCTTTGTACAAAAAAAAGACCCGTCACGTCATTGACACATACATCAACACTTCATGATATTTTTTTTTGTAGGTTTTTGATCATACATGAACTGCTTCCAGTAATAATTTTATTAACGAATGGGATTTTTTTTTAAAGAAATCAGTTTATTTTGCTGGGAAAAAGTGTTTCTAGGCAGACAGTTTTAATTTTCTATTGCAGATTGAGGCTAGAAGAGATAAAGACTATATTATTGTAGTAAAACTTTACTCTGCGAGTGGAGGATGAAACCCAATATTTAGTGCAAGAACAGATTGCTTGTGTGTTCCTGCCCTGCAGTGTGTGAGTGGGTGGATGTGTTTTCTCTTCTGATTGGTTTGTGTCATAAATTGTGGGTGTCATTTCTATCTGATTGTTTCGTTGAAACGCTCATTTATTTATAAGACGCGCAGTCAGAGAAACACTTTTAGAAACAGGGAGATGGTTTGCTGCCACAGGTGTGTCAATAATTCATCTTGAGGAGGCAAAAACACCGTATTTAGCCACCCAACCTTTGTTCGACATTGCATTCTGTAATGCGACAGACTGCAATTCAAAATGCTATGCATTCTGGGTAAGACTTGCATGGTTTAATGTTATTGATATTTGAGTAAACTCTTAAAAAAACGGTTCTTTATTGGCATTTACGGTTCCATGAAGAACCTTTAACATCCGTGGAGTGTTTCTTTTGCATGAAAAGTTCTTTATAGTGGAAAAAAGGGTTCTTTAGATTATTAAAATGTTCTTTACGCTAAGAAAATGATGGTTCTTTTAAGAACTGTTCACTGGAGAACCAAAAATGGTGGTTCTATGGCATCGCTGCTTAAAAAAACTCCTTTTGGAACCTTTATTTTGGAGTGTACTGAGGTTTTGTAATGGAGTGCTTGATATGTGTGTTCAATGGGACTGACTGCTTGCAATGAGATGGCTAGTCATTTCATAAAAAAGAAATGGTATACAGAGACCTCAAGACATGGTTTTAAAAGTTCTGTTTATTTGACGTAATGATGCATGCTGAAAACACTCAGCAGTGAGAGTCATCCTAGTGCATGTTTCTATTTAAATAGTGCACCGCTCCAGTGTGAATGTCCCTGACAGATATCAGTGCAGAGTGTTTTGTGAACTTGCCTCAATGTATCAACAAGTTTCTTAAAGGATGAGGCTGTGACGATGAATGTATGAACCCGTGTGCTGCTGCCGGCACTCGTTGTTAAAGGGTTAGTTCACCAAAAAATGAAAATTCTGTCATTAATTCCTCTCTGTCATGTCGTCCTACACCCGTAAGACCTTCGTTCATCTTCAGAACACAAATGAAGATATTTTTGATGAAATCCGATGGTTCAGTGAGTCTCTATTGATTCTCTAGCAAGATAATGAACACTTTCAGATGAACAGAAAGATACTAAAACATATTTAAAACAGGTCATGTGAGTACAGTGGTTCAACGAATACTTTTTGCATTTTGAATAAAACTAAATAACGGCTTTTCCAACAATTTCTAGTGATGGGTCATTTCAAAACACTGATTCATGAAGCTTTACGAATCTTTTGTGTCGAATCAGTGGTTTGGATCGCCAAAGTCACGCGATTTCAGTAAACGAGGCTTCGTTACGTCATAAGTGATTCACAATTTCAATAGTTCATGTGATTTTGGCAGTTTGATACGCGAACCGAACCACTGATTCGACACAAAAGATTCGTAAAGCTTCATGAATCAGTGTTTTGAAATCACCATTACTAGATATTGTTGAAAAGTCGATTTTTTTTTTTTTTTTTTGGCGCACAAAAATATTCTCGTTGCTTTATCATATTAAGGTTGAACCACTGTAGTCACATGACCTGTGTTAAATATGTTTTAGTGTCTTTCTGGGCATCTGAAAGTGTTCATTACCTTTCTGGAAATAAAGGCCTCACTGAGTCATTGGATTTCATCAAAAATATCTTCATTTGTGTTCTGAAGATGAACGAAGGTCTTACGGGTGTAGAACGACATGAGGGTGAGGAACTAATGACAGAATTTTCATTTTTGGGTGAAATAACCCTTTAAGACATGTCATGCGTTCAAGTTGGAAGCTTTTTGCACTCAAAAAGTCTGAAAGTGTGTCTTCAGACATGAGCAGTTGGCAGGGTCGAAACACAAACCCAAATTTCAATTAAAAATCATTAATGCAAGTAACTTCATTCTCATTACATGTACAGCCTGCATGGGCAAATTAAATTTCTCAAAAAACAACAACAACAAACAAACAAAAAGACATCTGGTAATAAATGAGCAATATTTTAATTGACAATTTTAATTGTCCAATGAATGGCCATGAGCACTTTTTTGAGTGTTTTTTTTTTTTAATTGAAAATAAATAATAATTTTTAAGTTCTTTTTTACATATTCATATTGATTTTATGCTTATTATGTATGTTTATTTTAGTGAGGGGCAATGCATATTAATTGATTTGCCTTGTTTGCCTCTATGGATCACATCAACACACCCTTCCAAAGTCGCAATTCAGCAACTCCGGTATTATTTGGTTGTAAATGCAACTTCTGTTGTCGTTCATGCGTTCAGAACTCATAAATACAACATATCTGACTTCACTTGAAGTTTGTGAAAAGCCTTTTTTCAGCACTAAACATCCTGATTTTGCAATTAGACGTGTTCCTGGATCAACATATTTTGTTGATACTGTAGAAACATTCCTGTCCGTAAATTAAGTCCTCACCATATCCCAAAGTTCCCCGTAAGCCTACCCATAAGTTATGTCTAAAAGGAGAATAACACTGATGTAGAAGCAAGCTTGTAAGCCCAAACGCGACATAAACCGTAAACTTGTCCCTCAAATCTGATTGGTTGACTGGAATGTTGTTCCAGATGATGATCAAAGAACGTTATACTTGGTGAAATCTGGTTCTGCTTACACAACACCATTTTAAACTAAAAAAAACTTGAGCATTTTGGCGCTTCGGCGGCCTGAAAACGCAAACTTTTGAAAAGTCACCGTTATCGTCTCAGTGTAAACTACAAAAGCGGTGAGGTCATGCGTATGTGTACTACGTGTTCAGTCTATATGTGTGTAGATTTAGTGACATCGCCATCTACTGGCCTGGCAGCAGAATGCAGCGTTTTTTGACATTATTGCCGATCCGCGTGATCTGGGGTCATTTTGACAATGATGTCGTCTGACAACTGAAAACTTTTTAAAAAAGCAAAGGAGAAACTTTTCAGTTTTTAGTACCCTGTCGTCGTGTAAACGTACTCTAAGACAAGGAGGCGTACGCAAAAGAGAGAGAAACTATGTTCAATGTACTTTGGTGCAAAACACAAATGATTTGTGGACCTCAGGAAAAAAACTGCATATAACCCCATTTAAAATGTTACTGCATGCATTGCAATGATTGTCTCTATGCCGCACAGATCAAGACAGATCCCATGAATGCCTAACAAACATTATCTATCCTTGTCACTGTGTTATTATTGACTCTTGAATCATTTCTGTTATTACTCGTAAACACTAGTTGATTCATTTATAACATAAGACTGTGGTTATCAGGGTTGGGGAGTAACGAAATACAAGTAACTTAGTTATGTATTTAAAATTTGAGTAAGTGTATTTCATTACAGTTTCATTTGAAATGGGTGGTAATCAGATTACAGTTCCATCTGAAAAGTGTTTTAGATTACCAAAGTGATTACTTTGAGTTTTAATGTCATTTAAACAGCGATTGGTGATTCTCTGACTCGGAGTTCAGTTTCACCAACATTTTAATACTTTTAAGAGGGATCAAAAAATTTTTTTATTTGTATTTAGTTCTGTCCTGAACAAGACAAAATGACTGAATTTATTTAAAAAATGTCAACTGTCAACTGAACTGTCCTGTCATGACCTGATGATCCACGACTGTTTTCATGTTTTGTGAGTCATTTTATAATTCACTCGACACTGCGACTTTTTCTCACAATTTGTTTTTTCCCCTCACAATTGTGAGTTTGCATTTCACAATTCTGACTTCTTTTTCTCAGAATTGCGAGATTTAAACTCACAATTGCAAGTTATAAAGTCAGAATTGAGAGATTTAAACTTGCAATACTGACTTTTTTCTTGCAATTGTGAATTTAGTATGTGAGTTTATATCTCATAATTCTGACTTTTCTCAATATTGTGAGTTTATATCTCATAATTCTGACTTTTCTCAATATTGTGAGTTTATATCTCATAATTCTGACTTTATAACTCGCAATTGCAACTTTATATCACGCAATTCTGAGGGAAAAAGTCAGAATTGTGAGATGAAAACTCGCAATGACCTTTTTTGTGTTTGTTTCACACTTATTAGTATTCCAAAGTATTCTAAAGTATTTAGATTAAGTGACTAAACTTGAGTAATGTAACGAAATACGTTACTAATGACTTTTTAAAGCACGTATTTTGTAATCTGTAGTGAAATACATTTTAAAAGTAACCTACCCAGCCCTGGTGGTTGCATAGAGTGCTTTTCTGATTCTTTGAATTTCAGTGGCAGTTTCAGGTGCTTGTGCGAGGTGTGGGAGGGGATTTCATTCTTTTTTGCTCCCAACACACACACACACACACACACACAGAGCCTCTGAGTGGGAGTTTATATAAGTAGATTTTGTTCAAATGCGTGTGTGCCGTTTCTAGCAGCACCCTCAGGTTTACGTGCGTTGCCAGTTTTACCTTCCAAAACAAGCTTGTCATTCAGAAGAACTGAAAACGACCAATATTCACACACAAGCACAGCTCGATAATGTCGTGCTCTCAGATCTGTCTGCTCTGATTGTGTAGCACCCTTGAAGCGAATACAGTGGCAGTGTATTAGTGTGTGTTGTAGGTGCCGTGTGCAGCGTGTCCTGTTTTCTGTTTTGACAAGCATATAAAAGAGCAGGCTTTTAGACTGATTATAGTTTAATTAATTTTGTGCATCTCATTTTATGGATTAGTTGCTCTCTGACTTTGGATTAATTTGTTGAATAAATGTTTATTGAATGCGAATGTTAATCATTAACTATCCCTGTAAATTGTTTTTAAAGGCAAACTGTGTCATTTTCCTGGACTGTGTCGTGTTTTTATACACTTTTAATGTGTAAAGTGTGAAGTGAGCCATTCGTAGGGAGATTTCTTTAAAAAGTGTAAACTAAATTGCTTGAATATCTCAGTCAGCCTAGTGTAGAAACATTAGCTTTTGGACTAGTATGAACCGTAAATCTCTTGCACACAGAAGGAGTTTGTTGGGGTTTTTGATTAAGTTTTTCAGGTAAACTAACGAGGAATGTGACGCTGAAGCAGTTTAAAGTTATCCTCACACATTTATAAAAAGATTAATGACTGCCGAAATAACAGACTTTGAAAGAATATACTTAAGTGCACTTTTTAGCACATTTATATTAAATGCAGTTAAGCTGAAATTTAGTGTTTTTTGACCCACTTAACTTGGACTTAAGTATTCATTTCATAATTACTTCTATTGTGTTATGATAAATATGATTCAACTACTGAATAAGAACAATGGTAAATTATTTAATGCTATTTCTATTGAAACTTGTATGTCATGTATTTAAATATACCTGTAACTACACATTTGCAAAGAAGAAGTTATGATTTAGTGCATTTAAAATATATTAACTTTACCGTAGTACTGTTAAAATGATAATTACCGTACTTTACATGTGCTTTAGTATGTTAGTCGACACATCAATATAAGTGTACTTCTTTAAAGCATGACAAAAGATTGTTAAAGTAATGGTTTAAAATGTACTTTAGAGTAAAACCTTTAATTTGACATTACATAGTCATAAAAGTGTACTCTCTTTAAGTACACTTAAATGGCCTTTTATTTCATTAATGTTATATTATCTGTTAGTACAGTAATGGCCAAAAGTGATGTCTGGAGGGGATATTGTGTTTTCATGAGCGTTCAAGTTTGATTAAATTATCAAAATATGAAGTGCGTATATGTGTGTATATATATATATATATGTGTATATAAATGTGAAGTAAAAACAAAACTCTTAAATTGGTTAAAGTATATTTGTCAACTACAGCAATGGCTTTTATTTTACTATGCAAAAAATAATAATAATAAAATAAAATGTATATATATAGCTTTTTGTTTTTCTATGTATGTGTGTGTATATATATATATATATATATATGTGTATATATATATATATATATATATATATATATATATATATATATATTATATATATTCACACACACACACATATATATGTGTGTATATATTATTATTATTATATATATATATATATATTATATAAATATTTTATATATGTATGTGTCTATATATATAATATATATATTCACACACACACACACACACACATATATATGTGTGTGTATATATATTATATAAATATTTTATATATGTGTGTGTGTGTATATATATTATATAAATATTTTATATATGTATGTGTGTATATATATATATATATTCACACACACACACACATATATGTGTGTGTATATATATTATATAAATATTTTATATATGTGTGTGTGTATATATATATATAATATATATATTCACACACACACACATATATATGTGTGTATATATTATATAAATATTTTATATATGTGTGTGTGTATATATATTATATAAATATTTTATATATGTGTGTGTGTGTATATATATTATATAAATATTTTATATATGTATGTGTGTATATATATATATATATTCACACACACACACACATATATATGTGTGTGTATATATATTATATAAATATTTTATATGTGTGTGTGTATATATATATATATATAATATATATATTCACACACACACATATATATGTGTGTATATATTATATAAATATTTTATATATGTGTGTGTGTATATATATTATATAAATATTTTATATATGTGTGTGTGTGTATATATATTATATAAATATTTTATATATGTATGTGTGTATATATATATATATTCACACACACACACATATATATGTGTGTGTGTATATATTATATAAATATTTTATATATGTGTGTGTGTGTATATATATTATATAAATATTTTATATATGTATGTGTATATATATATATTCACACACACATATATGTGTGTATATATATTATATAAATATTTTATATATGTGTATGTGTGTATATATATTATATAAATATTTTATATATGTGTGTGTGTGTATATATATTATATATATATATAATAAAAAAAACAATAAGTTCACAGGGAATAGGCATGCATTGACTACAATATAATCAGTTATTAAAATTTGTTGGTTCTCTTCTTTTTGCATATGGTCATAATTTCATCTTTGTATGACTGTCTGGTCAAAAAATGCGTAATTTAGCTTGTTTCACTACGTTATCATCACAAATAAAACAATTGACTCCAAGCAATTTGCTTACAAAATTTTTAATAATATTTGGATCGAGGGTGAAGATGTCTATTTTCCTATAGGCCAGACAACACTTTTGGCCACTACTGTGTGGTTTTATACTTTTAAGGTTTGAAGTACACCACAAGTGCACATTCAGGGGAAGGCATTTTTTACAATCTTACTATATTGTGAAGTGAAAAGTCCATTTCCTATTACAAGTGAAGTACATATAGGCCTTAAAATGTGAGTAAAAGTATACTAACATGTTGGCGTAAGTGTGTAGCTATCTTCATGTTGGCCATTTTGGGTAGAGAGAAAGAAGGCTCCATGGTGACCGGCTCCCCCTCACTGGGAAAAGTACAATGTGCTTCTGAAGAGAGAGATGATTGATGGCGTAGATTAAAGGGAGCGAGACAGAGAGTGGGAGGAAGTGTTGATACATAGAAAATAGACGAGAGAACACGTGCGTTGAGAGAAGATGTACGTTGTTGAGAAAGACTGAGCCAGTGAATAAGCAAGTGAGCTTATCAGCAAAAAACATCTTTGAATGCAAGGGCAGACTTTATTGATTGTGTTATAATGACCAGTTCCAATGATGTAGTGTTTGCTGGAGAAGGTACTCTGACACTAGGAGTTGGCTTTGTGACAGCATCTAGTGTGCCTCAAAAAAGATTATAAAATACATCGCAAATGCACCATAAATTGATCAAAAAAGTTATGCATTTTATTATTGTGCAGCAATCAAATTGTCAGAATTCATATGATTGCATTGTGTGAGGAACAGAATCGAGTTGAAAAGTTTATTCAGCTATTTCATCTCCATTCTCCATAAAATTCAACAAGTGCTACGATGAAGGTTTTTCGTCAGTGATATCAAATGCTCATTGGCTCTCACTGATTTTGCCGTTTTTCGGGTGACGTGTGCATTTGAAAGAGATGTGGAGGTATTTTAAATTTTCAAAATATGTTGATCCAGGATCATGTCTTACTTGGCAAAATCATGACCCCTAGCCAGAGCGGATCCAGAAAAGATGAAATTTTACTCTTTACCTCACACAAATCCGTCATATACCGTGAAAGAGTAATTCGAATGCAACGCGACGTCGTTTGGACTGTTTTTGGACTTCTTTTTGCAATTTGATTACACTGTTTAGTTTGTTATTGTGTTTTATAATGTGTATAGTTTTTTAATGCAATGGTTAGGTTTATAGATGCGATTCAAAAATATCTGTATATTGTAACTAAAATGATTGTCACTGTACATTTTTCTGCCTGTCTCATTTTTTTATATATTTAAAAAAAAAAGTGGTTATGTTTAAGTTTTGGCGATATGGTTAAAAGGCGTCTAAAATGAGTCTATTACCTACATCTGATATAACATTTGCTCTTCAGGTTGATGTCCATATTATTATATCCATTATAAAAAATCAATTTGAATATCCGCTGAGGACAGCTTTATCTTTGTCCTTTTAATCGTTAAGGGAATTTCATTTAAAAAAAAACCTTTCTCAATACCAAATAAGGCATATTTATATAAAATAATTGAACAATAATATTTAAATTAACATGAATAGCCATTATAAAAGACATAAACACAAGCAAACAATTAAGTAAATTGTACAAATGTAGTGCTCTAGTACAGAAGTTAAATATAGCCTAAATATAAAGTTATGAAACTTAATTTTCTGGAACAAGTAAAAGATCAATAAGACCAAAGATTGTCCGTTTGATATACCCCAAATTAATTATATTTTTAATCATTATCTACAGAAGAACCAGTGGCAAATATCAAAAGCACTGGCCGAGATGAAGCTGTTCTCTGCGGGTACTCGAGCGATGAACGGCCGCTGATGGCCTTGAGCTCGCATCTGCGAAAGCGTCAAAACAAATGATAAAATAAGTACTATGTTTATATACGAGTCACATATTTGAGGTCTAAATAACTACATTTTCAAAAAAAAAAAAACTCTTTAAACTACATATTGTGACAGCGGTATTTATAAAAATATGATGGATTTGCACAACCGTCATGACATTCGCTGCAAACAGATTGATACAAGCCATGAAACTAGTGCTGATAGTGGGAGGATATCACATGACTCTCAGCCAATCAGATTCGAGAACCAGAAAGAACTGTAGTATATATTTATAAGTATTTAATCAAAAATAAAAAATGACATCTACTTCAGTCATACAGTTGGTCTCATGCTTTCCTTCTGTTTTCACTTTCGTAGTCCTTTTTTAAATTTTTTTAATAAGATTTGTTATTTTTCACCCGCATATCCTCACGTCTCTCTCTCCTCTACTCTTCTTTTGCGGCTCCTCACATTTCCCTGGTTGGTTCTCTGTTCATTTTGCTAATATCTACTGCACCCTCTTCAACCTTCAAATCCCTCTGAGGGTCTCGCCAACGCCTGCTGAAAAAGGCTGATGGTCAGCAATATCTGAGTGTGTGTGTGTGTGTGTGTGGCCTGCATTTGTATGTGCAGATTCAGATTTTTTCAGTGTAGGATGAACCTTCATGAAATCAGGTTTAGGTTTAGTCAATATTTAAGTTAAGTAAACATTTAGTCAGTGACTGTAAAAAGGCTACAGTAAAAACCCTTTAATTGCTTTAAGGGAAGTTCCCTTACTATATACGGTGAAAAGCCATAATAATCTGAAATGTATATATCTAGCTAACTATCAAGTTCATGGGCATTGAATGGCTTGTAAATGTAATGTAAAGTGACATTTTGTTTGTTGACGTCTTTGCTTAGTTGAAACACTGTTTAAGCGATTGATACATGATACATTTCAATAAGTTGCTATACTGTTTCTTTGAACATACCTTCTAATGTTCATGTTTATTTCAGGCTATAACTGGTAGTAAATGGGAAGAGAGCCACTTGAACTGAAGCGCGAAAGCCATCTGTCACATTAAATAGCGCCAAAACCACATTCAGTGTTTGTATTTCTTGATAAAATCGACAGAATCTGAAAGCGGAGACTTTGTTCCATATTAAAAGTAACAAAGCTTTTTGCAATTATTGGATGGCACGTACGCTACAAATATTTAGTGGAGTTTTGTTTACGCATCAACAGAAAATAGCATAGATCGATATTGAGATTCAAGGATCCATGTCAGTACCCATTAAAAATGAGGAATCCATGTCGTCAACCCAGCCCTAACGTCCACACAGATGATGTTTAAAGGGTTACTTCACCCCAAAATGAAAATTATCCCATGATTTACTAACCCTCAAGCCATTCTAGGTGTATCTTTGTTCAGTCAAACACAAACGGAGTTATATTACAAAATATTCTGGCTCCTCCAAGCTTTATAATGGGAGTGAATAGTAACTGTGACTTTGAAACCCAAAAAAGCACATCCATCCATTATAAAAGTAATCCATACGGCTCCAGGGGGTTAATAAAGGCCTTCTGATGCATTTTTGTAAGGAAATTATCAATATTTACAACTTTATATAAACTAGAATCACTGGTTTCCATACAGTCGATTCTGGCGGAAGAGTGAACTTTGACCTGACGAACAAGTAAAACAAAATACCGGATTAGAAGTCTAAAATGAGAAATTTCGAAGGAGCTCGGAACTCGAATCTCTCAGGAAGCTAGTGATCTTAGTCTATAAAGTTATAAATATGGATATTTTATTTACAGAAATGCGTTGCTTCACTTCAGAAGGCCTTATGTATTACTTTTATGATGGATGGATGTGCTTTTTTGGGCTTCAAAGTTACGGTTACTATTCACTCCCATTATAAAGCTTGGAAGAGCCAGAATGTTTTTAATAATAACTTTTATAACTATTATTCTGTTTGACTGAAAGAAGAAAGTCAAATGCACCTATGGTGGCTTGAGGGTGTGTAAATTGACCCTTCTCATAGACCCGCCCCCTTTAGTTACTGTTGCTATGTCCGACAAGTCATGCGCTCTCACGCCACACATCATGTTCTCACGAAGTGAAAAATACATCATGAAGCAAAAAGGACACTGACAACACATCGACAGACATATGAAACAGTTTCATATTTAAAATATTGTAATATTTCAAAGAAGTTTAATCAATAAATAGCGTCTAGTGTGTCTTTAATGTGTCGTGACTGTAGCTCCTCGATCATTTCTTCATACTAGTTCATTTATAGCATCAAATAAACATGAATGAACATCAGAAGGAATGTTGTTTCAAGCGCGGAAAGACGTGAGGACACACAATTTTTCGAATTCACCAATGTTAATCTACTAACTCCCCTGACCGCTTTGTCGGACAAAATAGAGAATTTGAGGTAACGATTGGTCAGATCTCCTGTCAATCAAACTGTTTGCAAAGGGGCAATTATGGGATCATTTTCATTTTTGGGTGAGCTAATCCTTTAACTGTTGTAGCTTATCCACATTGTGCACGAAATAGACACTGAACACAGTCAAAACGCACCATCTATCCCTGCTTTGGGCAATGATTTCAGCCCTGCAAAACCCAATTTTCAGCAGCAGAAATGTTGGTGCATGATTAGTTACAGTGAGTATGGTGGTTGTGTGCTACATAATGTGTATTTGCATTCTAAATTTAGCTGTCAGTTGCTGACCTGCGCTTCACCTCACCACAACCAACAGAGTGAAATAATGTTTTTGACAGCAAAACTGCACACCACAAACACACACATAAACACGTTATTTTTTGACAGAGGCTAATATAAATGATATATGTTGTATAGTACCCTGACGATGATGTACCACCCAGCATCATTCCTCGCTTTCTCTGTTATGTAATGACTCCTGGGTAATGTGAGGAATCAGCATCAAGCTCTCCCGTCACGTTCCTTTCAACCCCTTGCAGACTTCTCCCATTTCCATTTCACTATACTGACCTTCTATAGCTCATTACACTTTCTTACTTTAGGTTCTGCATTGTTTCCCGTTCCTATAGTCTGTGAGGTTGTGTCTCTATATCTCGTATGTAATGAGCAAGTTGTTTCTGATATCTTACCAGTTGAAGCAAAGCCTAGCAGTGGTATTATATATACTCTGACAGAATGGTTATATTTAAGACATATGACATTAAAGCATGTGAACAGAACAAATGGGATTTTCTTTTTGCCTGGACTTTCTGGGTTGGCAGCTGAAGAAATCAAACAAATTGGTGTACTGTTCATTATGAACATAGTGTATTTGTCAGAACATGAAAATGGAATTGTGAGTTGACTACAGTTTATTTTTGTACTCGTTCGTTTGTACTATTTCAGCTTGCCAAAAATACGGCTTTTCCATTGTTTTTTTAAGAATCATGGTTCACAGACCTTTTGACCAATGGCTTGCCATGGCTATTCCTTTTGTTCGTGATGGTTTTATTTTTATAAAGATATAAAAAAGTTGTTTTATAGAGATATCGTTTTAGAGAATCATGTACAATGATGCTAATGATGCTTTTGTGATACAAACAGATGCTTAATTTTAGAGCGTAGCATAAGAAAATAATATGATAAGAATGTTCATCCATCCTTCGACCCCCACCATCCATCCATCCATCCACACCCCCCCCACTCATCAATCCAACCGTCCACATCCGTCCACATCCATCCGCATCCGTCCACTTCCATGCATCAATACATTCATCCAATCATCCATATCTACCATCAATCCATACACATTTATCCATCCATCTGTCCATCATTCATTCATTCATCCATCCATTCATCCACATCCATCCATCTGTTCATTCATCCATCCATTCATCCACATCCATCCATCTGTTCATTCATCCATCCATCATCCACATCCATCCATCTGTTCATTCATCCATCCATCCATCCATCCATCCACATCCATTCGTTCATTCATCCATCCTTCCATCCATCCACATCCATCCGTTCATCCATCCATCCATCCATTCATCCATCCATCCGTTCATTCATCCATCCATCCATCCATCCACATCCATCCATCCACCCCACTCATCAATCCAACCATCCACATTCATCCATCCACAACCATCCACTTCCATTCATCAATACATTCATCCATCCATCCATTCATCCACATCCATCCATCTGTTCATTCATCCATCCATCATCCACATCCATCCATCTGTTCATTCATCCATCCATCCATCCATCCATCCACATCCATTCGTTCATTCATCCATCCTTCCATCCATCCACATCCATCCGTTCATCCATCCATCCATCCATTCATCCATCCATCCGTTCATTCATCCATCCATCCATCCATCCATCCACATCCATCCATCCACCCCACTCATCAATCCAACCATCCACATTCATCCATCCACAACCATCCACTTCCATTCATCAATACATTCATCCATCCATCCAATCATCCACATCCATCCATCCATCCATCCATATCTACCATCAATCCATCCACATTTATCCATCCATCCATCAATTATCCATCCACATTTCCATCCATCCATCCATCCAGTCATCTACATCCATCCATCAATCAGTCAATCCATCCATCCACATCTGTCATCCATTCATACTTCAATCCACATCAATCCATCCACCTATATATCCATCCAGCCTCACCTATCCATCCAATCATTTATCCATCTATCCACTTCTATCATCCACTCCACCCACCCATCCATCCAATCATGCACATCCATTAATCCATCCATCCATCCATCCATCCACATTGATACATCTGTCCATCCATTCATCCATCCACATCCATTCATCCATCCACATCCATCCATCCATCCATCCACATCCATCCATCCATCCATCCACATTGATTCATCCATCCACATTGATACATCTGTCCATCCGTTCATCCGTCCATATGCTTCCATTCATCCATCCATCAAACTGCTTTTCCACTGTATGGTCGCAGGAGAAAAGTTTTTGTGAGTTTTTGTTTATTTATTTATTACTTTCCAGAGCTTGAAATCACAATTTAAAATTCCAGGTAATATCAAATGATCGTGGGAGCCCTGTCTCATGGCTCCCCACCTGTCAGTTTTTTCCCTGGTAAAATTCCTTGGAACTCATGTGACATCAAGACTCCAGGAATGCCTGTGTTAAGGGCTGCAGATGAGCCATTACACTGACATCAGTGCGCTGTGTGACGTGCGGCTGAGCTAAACTGCCAAACGCCTGTATGTAACCCACTTGAGTGTAGGAGTACCTTGTTACCATGCAAACGTATTCATCAACAGTCTGGGAGTGGGAGAAACACAGAGAGAGAACCTTTCTTCTTGTGATTTATGAACATACTGCCTGCAGTAACAGGAAGTTGTATATTGACATCATTCAGGGAGCTGGTGACGATGATAATTATGACCTTGTAGTGTAATGGCAAATAGAAATCAATGTTTTAAAGGGTCCTTCATTACTTTTTTAACTTTAGTTAGTGTGTAATGTTGCTGTTTGAGCAGAAACAACATCTGAAAAGTTACAACGCTCAAAGTTCAGTGCAAAGAGAGATGTTTTGTTTTAAAGAATTTGCTTTTTTCGGATTACAACAAACAGCTGGTAGGGACTAGAACGAGCTAGTGACATCACTAACCCTAAGATTTACACTACAAAGGGTGATGCCCTGTTGAGCTGCTTTAGAGAAGAGGAAGAGTTGTTGTAGTAGAGTGTTGTTGATGCCGTCATTTTACGCCAGACTGCTTCACGAACGAGTCAATTCAATGCTGGATTTGCACAAAAGATTAACATGACACAATACAGTGACCATTCAGAAGCGTCCAGTTTCATTCTAAAAGTTCTAACTTCTTCCTGATTCTCTCCGTCAGTGTCGACTCCGGTTTGAACAATGTAAGGATGAACACAATCCTCATTTTGGCTGCGTGAGATTCTCCAGCTTTGTTGTTGTTGTTGAGCTGTTAAAGCTCCGCCCTCTTCTGGAGCAGCAGCTCATTTGCATGTAAAAGGACACAAACAAAAAAGGCGTGTTTTTGCTCACACCCAAAATAGAGGCAAATTTGACAAGCTATAATCAGTCCCTCCAGAAAAACGCGATTATGCGATCGCTTGATTTCATGCATAATCAGCCAAAGTCCGTATATTTATGCGGGGGTCGCATTTTTTCAAATATGCCGCTCTTTCGCCGCATAAATTGCCTGATTTCAAAATCCCTGTATTTTCGTTGCAAAAAAGTCTCATATATCTTAGCAGAAAGTTGAAAATGTTGCGTTTACTTCACACAAGTAAAGCGCCATTATTTTCCCCCTATTGCCATGGGAACCTTATGAAGTGACGTAATGACGCGACGTGAACGTCATCTGTAAACCCCGCGGTGAAACCATGATGAAGCGCGCCAATAATTCTCATTCGCCAACAAAAATAAGCTCAAAAGAGCGCGCGAAGCAGTTTCCCGCTCTTTTACATGATAGTGGGGGCAAATTATTTTGCACTCCGTGCAACTGCGTGTCGGACCACAGACGCAAGTCGACGCTGGAAAACCACTTTGCAGTTTCAAGTATATTAGTAGTATGTAATATAATTTACGTTGCAGTAAGAGATTGCACTTTGTGCACTGGAAGCACTTCATTTAACAGAAGATGTGTGTTTTGTAGAGCTACCTCTGTTAAACAGGAAGCACACATTTTATATTTTTATATTTTATTTATTCATTTTTACAGAAGTTGAATATTCCTTTTGTAAAGCGACAGAACTTATTTGACTCAATGTTTTTGTGTTGATGAAGGTCTGAAATTAAACAGAATGAGAACTTCAATATTCTGTGATTTAGTAATTCTGCCTCTTTACATGAAGGCAGTATCTAGAGAGAACAGGGTGTTGGGGGGGGGGGAATCACCTTTTTTTCCTCTTTTGCATCAAAAACCGCAGTTTTTGCAAGTTCCCGCAATTTCATCGCATAAAATTGCAAAAATATCCCGCATATTCCATCGCGTTTTTTAAGAAAACGTGCCGCATAATCAAGGATTTTTGCCCGCAACGATCACAAAAAAATCCCGCGTTTTTCTGGAGGGACTGTATAATAAATGACCTGTGGGGGATTTTGAGCTCAAACTTCACAGACACATTTTGGACACCAGAGACTGATATTACATCTTATAAATAGATCATTGTTGGTCCCATTTAATTAATTTGCTACAAAGCAGGCATTATTTTAATTACAGGTGGAGCAGCAGCACGTCATCTATAATCTAAAACAGCACAACAGTGTTTCTGCACAACAAACTAACAAGTGAATACAGCACTTAACCTGAATTATCCTCATTAACTACAACACTCTCAGCTTCCTGCTTCCCGTATAGGTGCTGCTCTGTGAACGTTCAAAATGAATGACAGCCAGAAAGATTGGTTAAATAAAGAATCTGACCTCAGCCCATGGTCACATTTTTATTTTTTTATATTTTTGTTTAGTCGCAGATTTCAGAGCCTGGTGTGATTTCAGAACACCGTTTAGTGAGATCTGTCAGAGAATATGGATATTTTTGGAGTGCCATTCTATAAAAAGGCATTTACAGCACATGTTCAGAAATTCAATTTGGAAATGAATTACAATTATTTAATTATATCATAGTTTGAGCTTTAAACTTAAACTGCAAGCATTTAAGTGTATTGAACTGAATGCAGTATGCTGACATTTAGCACAGATAAATAGCTTCATGTATTAGGAATAATATTTACAATATTTTGTTTCCTCAAAAAGTTCGGGGTCAGTAAGATTTAATTTATTTATTTAAAATTAATACTTTTATTCAGCAACAATGTATTAAATTGACATTTTATAATGTTACAAAAGGTTTATATTTGCAAAAAATTCTGTTCTTTTGAACTTTCTATTCATCATGTAAATGCTCTTGCAATTTTCCACAGCAAAATTTTATATTAGTGCATATAATTGGCTAATATAAATCATACACTTACAGTGCTGTATTCTGATTGGCCAATACAGTACAGCATCACAGCCATACTGAAGTACACTACACAGCAACAGCTCCACTGCTGTGCCTAAAGGCTGTGACACACCAAGCCGATGGTCAGCCTAGTTTTTGCAGTGCGTTCCACACGCCGGCTCTAGTCAGGTCCCCGACGGTGACACTTCGGCTGATTCAGCGTGTTGAATCGGCGTCATGGCCGTCGGTGAGAGAGATCACTCTGATTGGCTGTTCAGTTTAGCGAACGAGTTTGAGCAAAGATGGCACGGAGAGAAGGCTGTTCTAATTTTTACGTCATCTTACCAATACACAAAACAACATGAGCCGCCGCGAATGAAGAAAGTGATCAGTATGATTGATTGTATATTAGTGCCGCAACGACGCGTCACACTGTTTACATTCATCTGCTGTAACGGCGGCTTCTGCTCCTGGGAACGGAGAAAGTTCCATTCTATCACAAAAACCTGGACCACGATTATCAAAAGTGTGGGAATACTTTAAACAGAGGCCAAATGAAACGATCCTTTGTTCCCTTTGCAGAACCGAAATGGCGTTCCACCAATGGAATTGGAGCTCTGCCAAATTTTTGCGCGCCCAAGATCATATTTTGAGCGTGCAAACGGGCATTTCACACGTGAACCGAGTTGAGGAGAAAATCTTCGTCTCGCAAATAAGAAAATATTTCGAGTGAACGAAAATCAGTTTTGCATTTCAAAGAAGTTTATTTGGGTGTCTGCGGACGTTCTCTTTCGCACGTGTAAGGTTTCAGTTTCTCGCCAAGCGCCGACCGCTCGCCTGCTCAACACGAACCAGCGTTACAATGTGAGAAAATTCCAGTCAATACGAATTTAGCAGCCTCATCTCCCTTGACAACCAATCACAAGACTCCCTGCATTACTGGAAAAACACACGGTTCAGGAGACGTTTGTTCAATGGCTTGAACACTATCAAAGTTTCTTTAAGACTGTATTGAAAGTCTTTGACACTCTTCATTTTAAAGCTCAAATGTCTACCACTGGACGAGCACACATAAGCGGCTTATTTTTAATCAAAATCAAATCGTATTATTACATAATGGCGTGTCCCAGTGTTTCTACACATCAATGAACTGCTAAATTAGTTAAAAAAAGATCCCTAGATTAATAAAAAAAAGCTTAATAAAAATAATCGTTAGAGTAATCGACTAACCGAAAATAATCGTTAGATTAGTCGACAGAAAAAGTTATCGTTAGTTGCAGCTCTATTGTATATCAATCAGTTATTCTCAATGGGCTCTTGTACGATATTGTTTAATTTTTCAACAGCTTTGAATGTAGGGTTTCTGAATTTAGAGCCAGAACTATTCATTTTTATAAAGGGCATTTTAAATACTATAGTGTGGTGAGACTAGATTGTTTCAGTAACACGGTTCTGACCCACATCCTGCAGACAGACTCTCCCTAAAGGCAAAGCGCAATCGAGATTATAACTGTTAAATGGCAGGCAATGCTGGTGTGAAACCACGGGCTGCTGAGACCTTTACTAGATGCTTCCACCACAGAAATCAGTCAAGCAGAACAAAGTAAGATTATGCAACTGTTCCCATTTAAAAAGTTTGAGTAAAGTGTAGTGTTCTGTATTTGTGCATTAGACATAAAAGTATGGCTTGAAGTTGTTTATGTAAATTGTTTGGTTTGAACTTTTCATAGTCGGGATCTTTTATAATTCAGGTTTGGGTAGCTGTCGGTGAAGGCAGGCGCCATTATTATAACTGCAGAAAAATAGAGAGAGAAAACAGGAAATGATGAGAGACTTGAATGTATTGCACATGCTCTCACATAACATGTTTGGCAGCACAAGTTCTCAGTACTTACAATACAGTAGAAAAAATGTTTGTGTGCTTAAATGCATAACTGCAAGTTAGATAATTCTAATTTATTGATCTAATTAAAGTTTTGTTGACATTATAATGTTGATTATTACATCAGCTTAATATTGGGTGCAATTTAAACTCAAATTAACAAAAAATAAACTTAATGAAATTGTCTCGATAATTTGGCGGTGGAAGCCCAAGCTTTGTATAGCAGTGAATAAAGAAAAAAAAAAAAAACATTGGAATGAAGCGTTATTTTAGGCTGTTGTATTTGACGTTTAAAAGAGTTTCTGTTATGTTGAAGTTTTTGTGGTCACCATTGTGATGAAGTGTGGAGCTGGTGGTCACACAACACTGACTCTATGAGCAATGCTTGTTTGTGCGTTAAATTTACGCGCGTTTAAGATGTGACATGCAAGCTGTTGATGTCAACTCAAATAGATCAATTGATTGCTCTTTATTTCGACGGTCCACTTTAGACATTAACTTTGCAACATAACTCTCATTAGAGCAGGGGTGTCCAATCCTGCTCCTGGAGAGCCACTGTCCTGCAGAGTTTAGCTCCAACTTACCACAAAACACCTGCCTGGAAGTTTCATGTAAGCCTGAAAACCTTGATTAGTTGGTTCAGGTGTGATTAACTGGGGTTGGAGCTAAACTCTGCAGGACAGTGGCTCTCCAGGAGCAGGATTGGACACCCCTGCATTAGAGTATTAGTAGACTGTTCGGGTTAGTAGAATAAGATCACATGTAGTTGCAAAGTGACGTATGGTCAGTAGATTGTCTGTTGAGGAGCATCAAAATAAATGTTATCAGGAATTAAGAAGACAGTCTACTAAAACTCTATTGACTACTAGTTGACAAGTTACTGATCGCTAGTAGAATGACTCAAGTGGACCATCGAAATAAAGTGTAAGCGATAAATTTAATTGCTTCCAGTGCCACAACTAAGGACTTAATTTGAGTAATAAACTTAATATTTGTGTTTATGCGACAAATGAAGTTGCTCTAACTTAATGTGGTTGAACATAATGTTGTTAGAAGTTGTCATAACCAATAATGACTGATTCAAACTTTTGTGTTATTGTTTTTTTTTTTTTGAGCCAAAAATTTTTATTTAGTGTGTTTGAGCTTTCACCATGTTTCTTCATGCATGTGACTACAGTGTTTGCTTTTTCCATGGCATAAGATTAGATAATCCATAAGAGCTCAAGAGTTTGACTCAATCTTGGGTGAGTCCATCATAAGAACGGCAGTATTTGTTGTTTTGTCTTATTTTCTTAGGTTTGTTGATCTATGCAACAAAAACCACAAACACCACAGCTAAAGTAAAAAGGAAGATCTTTGAGATTGGCTGCAGTTTTACATAAAAAAAAACATTATTTCAACCCAGGATCATTTTGTAATACTCCAAAAAACGGCTGAAATGAAAACTAGTGAGAGTAAACACCAACAACTTTTATTCCTTTGTACTCAAATTATGATTACAGGGACAGATTATGGATTAATAAACACTTATTGTCGTACGGTTTCTTTCACAGTTCTATATCATGACACAGTTCCAGTGCATGATTTGTAAACTAATACATTTTGAAGTTTGCAGCTCATAACCAGCTCCATATGTGTTGTTTTTCTGACAGAGTAAACTTGCTCGATAGCTCATCTGGTACAGTCCCATGAAATACGAGTCATGATAAAAGAGCTGAGTTGAAGCTAAAATGACTTGGTTGCTTCTGCAAATCCGTTGTTTGCTTTTAGGGAGTTTAGTGCGGTGCATTATTTTCAAACGTGATAGCATTAACCTTTGAACATCACTAAACAGACAGTGAATTGAAGACAATTCATTGCTTGTTATACCCAATAGAGGCAGCTTAAAGGAGCAAACACACACTCTCACACACACACACACAAACACACACACACAGAGTTGTGTTTTCATGTTTTATGGGGACATTCCATAGGCGTAATGGTGTTTATACTGTACAAACTGTATATTCTGTCCCCCTACACTACCTCTACCCCTAAACCTACCCATCACAGAAAATGTTCTGCTATTTTAGATTTTCAGAAAAGATAATCTGTATGATTTATAAGCTTGTTTCCTCATGGGGACCAAAAAAAATGTCCCCACAAGATCAAAATTTACTAGTATCACTATACCTGTGGGGACATTCGGTCCCCATAATGTAGGGAATATACACACACACACACACACTCTCACACACACACACACTCTCACACACACACTCACACACACTCTCTCACACACACACACACACACACACACACACAGGTTTGTTCCATAGGTGTAATGGTTTTTATACTGTACAAACTGTACATTCTGTCCCCGTACACTACCCCTAAACCTTTTTGTTTTAATAAAACAATTACCGGTAGTATGTTTTTAAAGCTATTTGAAATATGAGGAAATGTCCTCATGTTTCACGTTTAAGTTGTAATGTTAGTGTAATACCCATGACATTATACACATTTGTGTCCTCATAAATCACACACACACACACACACAGAGAATCTTGGATCTGTTTGCTCTAATATTAGCAATCATTGCTGACTTTCATAGACATGCATTACATCATGTCTCCTCAGAGGGTTCACTTATTTCTAGAAATATTCCTTTGTCTTTATTCTTTTTCTGTGACATAGATAAACTGCAGGCTTAACAAGCTGTCTTAATAAGGGAAGAGACATGGAAAGAAAATGAAGATGTAGAGTGTGGATAAATGAACAGATGTTGCTTATAATGAGAGGATGAGTGTGATTTTTGTGGTGTGGAGATGAAAGCGTCTGTTTCGGGGAGGGTAAGAACAGCACAGCTGCTGCTCACTGACCTTAAGAACGTCTTGACTTTTTCGACTAGACTTTTGAAAGAAGTCTGCTCACCTAGCCTGAAATTATTTGATCAAAAGATATAGTTACAACTGTAATATTGTTGTAACATGTATTCTAGTCCCTGTCATGTGATCTTTGTTTTGGTTCCCCATGTGCCTCGTCATTAGTTCATTGTCTCCAGCCGTGTCTTGTAATGTCTGTCACCTGTGTCCCGCTAATTATCCTCTTGTGTTCATCAGTATATATTCCCTCCGTGTCTGTCCAGTTCTCGTCAGTTCTAATCGTATTGTGTACGAAGTTTTCCTGTTTCCGGTTTTGTATTCCCGTGGATGTTTATTAAACTGTGCCTTCATCTGAGTCTACGCGTTACAATTGTGAAATATTATTACAATTCAAATAATTTTCTATGTGACTATATTTTAAAGTATAATTTATTCCTGTGATCAAAGCTGAACTTTTTCAGTCTTCAGCGTCGCATGATCCTTCAGAAATCATTTTAATATGCTGATTTGTTGCTTAAGAGACATTTCTGATTATTATCAATGTTAAAAACAGTTGTGCTGCTTCATATTTTTGTGCGAACCCATTTTTGTCATGATTCTTTAATGAATGTATAGCATTTATTTGAAACAGAATCAGTCTGTCACTTTTCATCAATTTAATGCTGAATAATAAACTTTTCAACAGTATTATTATTATTTTAAGCCGTTTCGCATCATGCCAAAGAACACCCAAATATATTCAAATCATGGTAACACGCAGCCTTTCGCGGCTTAATCGCAGGTAAAAAACTACAATAATAATTCCATTTCATTGTTGTCAGTTTGTAAGGACTGCTTGAACTGAGAGCTGGGTAATAAAACTCGCTGGAGGAACAGCCAGAGAAAGAGAAATGAAACGAGAAGGAGAGAAGTAATGATGTGAGAGTAGGAGGCTGATTTCATGCTTTAGCTACAGAGCATCTTCTCATGCTAATGTACCGACTACTGCAGCACAACAAATCACCAGAAAGCACCGAAACAACGAGAGAGAGCTGAGAGGAAGATGAAGGGGAATAAGGTACAGAGAAATCCAGTGGAGAGAGAGAGAGAGAGAGAGAGAGAGCAGCGTTACCACCCACACGCCACCATTCAATCCAGTTTCTCATTTCCCCATCTTACTCTGGCAAAAAAAAAGAAAAAGTGGAATATTCAAAATCTATTATTATTTTCAACATAGTTTATATGAACAGCATGCTGTCAATTACCAAAAACAGTTTTCCTCAGCCATTAATTTCAAGCTGTTCTAATATACCTGTGAAAAACAAGTGGACATATTAGTGCCCTAAATACTTATTATGAACATAATACTTTAAAAGAACATAATTAGGTGCATGTAATCTGTTCGGACACTTAATTGCGAGGTAATTGCATTTAAATGAAAATGTATTATGGTTGAAATTTATATATATATATATATATATATATATATATATATATATATATATATATATATATATATATATATATATATATATATCTCTTTATATGTAATTTCAATTTGAAACCTGGTAAAGTGTACTGACAAATACTCTGATAAGCATTTATGGTAAACTAAAATATATGTTATTTTATTAATTTTCTATTGAAACTTCACATATTTAAATATATTTGCAATTACACGTTTTGCTGCAATTTAAAATAACACTACAAAATAAATTCTAATCAAGTACAGTAACACTTTATTTTAGTGTTGATATGATATAAATTATGCATCATTATATGTAACTAACACTAAACCAAAACATTGCCCTAATTATATAAGTACATGTTGTTAGTTAATATTACTCAGTACCTAAATGGATAGTTACACTAAAAGATTATTAAAAAATAATGATTTAAAAGGTGAGATATTGTTCATTTGACTTAATTACAAAGTGCACTTTTTAAAAATGTGTGTTAAGAAACGTAGGCATGAAAGTGTACTGTCTTTAAGTATACTTAAGTTGCCTTTTATTTCATTAAAATCATATTGTCTGCAAGTATTTTTTTTAAATATACTCTTAAGAATTGAAGTACACTACAAGTGCACATTCCATTCTATATATATATATATATATATATATATATATATATATATATATATATATATATATATATATATATATATATATATATATATATATATCATATATTTATATATATTTATTATATTTATTTATATTTATATATATATATATATATATATAATATATATATATCAACTCGTAATGGCCTCATAATGGTTAGTTGCAGCACTTGAACAACAGCTGAAGCTCAGTGGCCAAACCTTGACCTCCTGCTTGTGTATAAACGGACATTAAACGTGTAGTAATGCCCAGGGAATTCTGTGGAGCAAGTGTCCTGGAAGGTTTAAAAGCAAAAACATGAAGATTATATTTTGTGAAAGTGCTTACATGAATTCTTGATTATCTGAGCACTGCTTTTCCAGGTGGATGAATGTCTGGTGATGTGTTCCCAACATAATTCCTGTGGGTGGTGTTTGCATCAGTGCTTTACAGATAGTTATGTCATGTATGGATTTACCTGCTACTATTCCGGTGTATTTACTGAAGATTCCCGTTTATTTAAACACGCCGAGGAGCAAATTAAATAGCTGATTTAAAAATGAATAATAATAATATTAAACAAATTAAAAGGTTTCATTTTACAGTAAATACAGTCAAAAATGGCACCAACTGCATATAAATGAAACTAAAGAGAGAACTTCGGATACCCTCATGAATGCTCATTATACAGCGTTGCTATTGATGATAGTCTTTTTCCGAATGTCCTGACTGACCAATCAGAATCAACCATTTCAGAGAGACGAGTTGTGATTAAAGTTACTATATTTTATATGTACTAAATTGTAACTTCATCATTATGAAAGTGTTATTACAACTATATTTTAATAAATTACGTACAAGTTCCAATAGAAATAACAGTGTATTTTATTTTATTATAAATGCTTGTCAGCACATTCATCTATATTTCAAAGACAACAGAGGGCAAAAGAAAAAACACATTTCTCCATTGTGTTTAATTCGATTATGCTGTGTGCAGTGCTTCATGGGATTGTCGTACATTTTCGCTCACTAAAGACATTGAGTACACGGTCTTGTACCTTTGTCTTTTTGTCTGATTTTCAAAAACGTTTTTCTTCAAATCAAAGTTTGTATTTTTGTGATTCGCCGCATTGCTGGTTGGCTTGCACTGTAAAAAATTACCGTGATTTTAAGGGTAAAAGACTGTAAAAGTGCTACGGTAATTGGTTTACAGAACGTTTCCGTACTATATACGTCGAATAACTGTAATAGATCTAACGTTACATTTAATGTCATTTTACGGTAAAATACCATTAAATTTACAGTTTTTTGAAGTAAAAAAAAAGTAAAAAACCGTAAATTGACATTCCCACACTTCCCTGCATGACACTTAACATTTGATGTATTTTCGCTGAAATAACTTTTTTTTTATAATCAGTTATGTAAATTAGGGTTTTATGTTACATCTAATGTTGTTAAATTAATGTTTATTTCATTTTTGATACCATGGAAAAGTTGCTTGTGATGAACTTTGATTCATCATGTGACTCTTATCACCACTGTGATTGGTGGTTGTCACTGTATTACAAAACAGATATTATTACCTCAATAGGTTTGTAAATTAACATTATATCAGTCAATAAAATATGTTTTTTGATCGCAAATTTAACAGATTTTTGTTGTGAATCGTAATTATTACAAAATAAACTTTTAAATTCTATTTTTTGAACTGTAAAATAGACAGCTTTCCTGTAAAACCTAAAACATTGCTGCCGTACTTTCTACGGTAAAGTTCTGGCAAACACAGCTGCCGTTTTTTTACCGCAAATTTAACTAACTATTTATTTTTATTTTTTTACAGTGTGGTTCATGGCATATAGCAATTTTACGAAGACTATTTTTAAATCCCTATGGGAAAAAATGACTGAAAAAGTTGTGTCATTTATGACGTTTCCCTGCCATTGACAGAATTTTCCGGCAATCTATGTTTTCACTGTTATGTGGTAGAGGGCGCTATTACTCACCTTCTTGATCAAAACACAGTCAAGAAGAAGCAGAAACAAGTAACGGAAGCATTACTTATGAACATGTAAGCTGATGCAATCGTTAAATAAAAAGCCTAACGTTACCGAGAGAAATGTCAACGAGGGAAGAGGTTTAGGACTGTGACGCTTTGAATACGATCTACTCAGTCTATATGTTTTGATCTTCATTCAGTCGATAATCGAGTACATTACATGTGCTTTAGTGTGTTAGTCAGCACATCATAGTAAGTGTACTTCTTTAAAGCCTGACAAAAGATTACTAAAAACACACTGAATGTGTTCTGTCTTTAAGTACTCTAAAGTGACAAGCTGTAGTTGCAGACAAGCATGACGATGATGTGATGATGATGAACTATATAGTCTAAAACACAGGAAATCACCGGGGACAAGCTAACCACACAGAAACGTGAACATGACCACAAGAAACTGAATCACAGGCTCCAAACAAATGAAACTAGATGAGAAACAGGTGAACCAAATCAATCAGTTACCATAGCAACTAATAGTCAACGGGAACGGAAGGAAAATCCAGGAACTAAGGCAAACAAACACATAATCATGATAGTGACCTTTTATTTCTTTATTATTTTATCTACTAGCACAGTTTTGTTTTTTTTTCAAGATTTGAAGTACACTACAAGCGTACATTAAGTGCAGTTAAGCACACTTCTTTTCACAAGGGTTATGCACAGTTCGCACACTGGTCTTTAGAAGTGGCCTAACATACAAAAGATGCATATGTGTGTTGGATTGAACAGCCTTAAACGTTTGCTTAGTTTACATGTTAGTTGTTCAGGGTCGGAACAGTCTTGCCCGCAGCTCACAGACACACACTCCTGCCTGTGGCTGCATGGAAATGTTCATCTCTCTGAGATCCGTCTCTCCTTCTCTCCACTGCCAATCTGACCCGTGGGGCACTGAGCACTTGAATGAGTTTCTGTCAGCGTGTGTAGTTGAGTGTGTGTTAATGTGATCATGTGGGCGGCTGCTGCGCCCTGTAATAAAAGGCAGTAGTTTGGAACAGAGCTGGGAGGCATAACTGCTTGTGTGTGTGTGTGTGTCTAATCGCATTTATTGGAAAGCAATAGAGGTGCTAGCAGATGTTACAGCTGTAAATTGCTTGTAGTGTGTGTGAGTTGTAATAGAGGGTAGTGCACCTTGTAGTACAGCTTATCTGTAGATGTTTGTGCTGTTTGTTTTCAGTGGAAAGACCTGTAAAACTGTGGCTCATACAAATCATGGCTGTTTGAAACGGAATACTGGTACTGCTTACTGTGTGTGTGTGTGTGTGTGTGTGTCGGCGGGTATTCCCTACGCTATGGGGACCAAATGTCCCCGCAGGTATAGTAATACTAGTCAATTTTGATCTTGTGGGGACATTTTTTTTTGGTGCCCATGAGGAAACAAGCTTATAAATCATACAGAATTGTCTTTTTTGAAAATCTAAAATAGCAGAACATTTTCTGTGATGGGTAGATTTAGGAGTAGAGGTAGTGTAGGGGGACAGAATATACAGTTTGTACACTTTAAAAACCATTACGCTTATGGAATGTCCCCATAAAACATGAAAACACAGTGTGTGTGTGTGTGTGTGTGTGTGTGTGTGTGTGTGTGTGTGTGTGTGTTTTGGTCACCAAAATGACACAAAACATTTTTTCATGTGAAAAAAAAATGCTCATGCCTAAAAATAGCTTGAATGTTACTCTACACCGCATTTATTATACACAAATCTTTGAATATGATAATTAGCCCCGTCTCCACTTATTCGCACAAGCATTCAGGCCGATTCAAGAATGCGCACGAAATCAAGGGGCGGGATTTATTGCACAAACCAATCATATCCAATCATAATTAATCACATCCAATCATAGTGTGATGGAGGCACTGCCTCCTCTCATGTGTCTTTCCCCCATTCGTTCTCAATCACCGCCCACTAAACCCAGCGCACGCTTTAGGGTGTCTGTTAAAACTCAATGGGATCAGGGGAGGCACGAGAGATACTTTTGGATAAAACTATTCAAAACTAGTGACTTTTACAATTTTTAATGTCACATTTTGTAATATTTGTGTCATTTTATTTTTGTAATGTTTGTTTTCAAACAGTACGCTGCATTGTTGTGTCTGCTTTATCATTTTGGGTCAGTTAGAATTTTTCTTTTATTTGAAAGAAATTTATAGACTAGTTTTATTCAACAAGGATGCAATAAACGTATTTATAATGTTACAACAAAATTCTATTTTATTATATCAAATCAATTCTGTTCTTTTGAACATCAAACAATCCTGAAAAACAAAATGTACCACAGTTTCCACAAAAATATGAAGCAGCACAACTGTTTTCAACATTGATAATAATCATAAATGTTTCTTGAGCAGCAAATCATCATATCAGAATGATTTCTGAAGGATCATGTGACTCTGAAGACTGGAGGAATGAGGCTGAAAATTCAGCTTTGATCACAGGAATGAATTAGTTTAAATAGAAAACAGTTATTTTAAATTGTCATAATATTTCAGAATAGTGCAATTTTTAAATAAATCAAATAAATGCAGCCTTGGTGAGCAGAAGACATTCAAAATCTTACATCAAAATCATCAAAAGATGCATTCCTTGCATATAGACAGTTTGCTTGCTATGCACAATATGTACTGCAACGAACATGCAAGTAGTACGGTCTCTAATAATCTCTGTGCTAAACATTCCCTCTCTCTCTCTCTCTCTCTCCTTCAGGCGAACTCTCCACCAGTAGTGGTGAATACAGACACACTGGATGGCTCACCTTATGTAAGTATTTTGCATAGATTGCATATTTTAGTCTATGGATCTAGAAATAATTAGTGCCGATATGAAAAGATGCCTCAAACCTAGAACACCCTAGCAAAGCCATTGCAAGCACTCACAACACCTGAGCAACCACCAAAACGCTCAATATAGAAACTGTAGAAATAGAAGTCCTGTCGTTCAGTTAAGAGCCAGCTGCATTTGACAAATACAGCGTGATTTGAGCTAAAGAAGAAAACATTTATGAGACCATTTCTGCTTTATTACTGCTTGGAAATGTATTTAAAAAACATCATTCAGACAGTTTTGGAGAATGTTTTCCATTCCCTGTTAATGTAAACGTGTCTTAATGTTGTGTTGTGTTGCACATATGTTGTTTTGTAGGTAAACGGAGCAGAAGGGGAGATTGAATATGAAGAGATTACGTTGGAAAGGGTAATCTTACAAATGAATACAGTCCTGGATTACTGCATGATTTTTTTTTAACATGGGTCACTTTGCATTTTCCATTTTGCCATGTTTTTTTTTTTTTATTAAGTAATATTTTGTAAGGATTGTAAGTAAGATTTTCAAATATCCCTTGTGAAAATGAAGTGCACTTAATTGTATTGAATGTGCTGTTATAGTGTACTTCAAACCTTAAAAGTATATTTTTAAAAAGACAGCACTTTATAATAAATAATATAATATTAATGAAATAAAAGGCCACTTAAGTGCACTTTCATAACACACTTAAGTACACTTTAAAAAATGCCTTTAAAGTACATTTTAAATCATTGTTTTAGTCATGCTTTAAAGTACACTTATTTTGATGTGTTGATTGACATAATTAAGCACATGTAAAGTACTAATATTTACTATTAATTGTTATTTACAATTTATTACAAATTATATTTACTATATGGTTGACTTGATTATAATTATAACTAGTGTGTTATTCGATAGTACAATAAAGGCATGACATACAAGTTTCAGTAGAAATGACTTCAAAGTATATTTTAGTTTATCATAAATCTTATCAGTGCATTCAGCAGAACACTTTTACTGCATTTCAAAGACAACAGAATTAATTATGAAATAAATATGTACTTTAAAGATGCACTCTAAAGTTCAGCTAATGGCATTTCATATCAGTTTAATTCTAATACATTTTCATTTAATTGCAATCAACGTGCAATTAGGTGTCGGAAAACATTACATTCAATTTGCACGGAATTTTCTGTACTTTCTGTAAGAAGTACTATTTTTAAACTTTTTCACAAGAGTTTCCGTCAAGTAAATAACATGTTTCGGTGTTAATAAATTGCCTCGTCTAAAAGTAAATAAATATATGTTGGCACCCATAGCAGAGCTTCAGTCTATACATATATGAGGGACACAAATATCTCTCATTTTGTAGAATGACCTAGTCGTCTGTGTGTGTGTGTGTGTGTGTGTGTGTGTGTGTGTGTGTAGGGGAACTCTGGGCTAGGCTTCAGTATCGCCGGAGGGACTGATAACCCTCATGTAGGAGACGACCCCAGCATCTTCATCACCAAGATCATTCCAGGAGGAGCCGCTGCACAAGATGGGAGACTCCGGTAACGCACGTGCTGTATTTAATTTGCATATGCAGTGACCCCAAAAAGGTTTAATGAGCTTAAATCCCATTTACAAAAGCCTTTGGCTTGCTTAGTTGAGGCTCAAAAGACACTCCAAGTCGACATGAAAGGGAAGTTGCAATAGTCTTTTCATCCCGATTGTATTGTTCATCAAGTGAAATGGCTCAAACAACAAAAAATGTTGGGTGGAGCTTGATTTTGTCTGTGGTTGGAGGATTGATTGTTGTGGTTTGCTATTGGTGGATCTCATGTGAGTGACAGGTTGTCCCGCCCTCGTGCCAGAAAGCACATCAGCAGAAAAGTGAAGCGATGTCGCTGCAAGAGGGAGGGGAAGTTTTTTTGCGAGGGCGCATGAATTTTAAAAAAACTGATGTGCCTGGATAAATCATTTACTGCAATATTCCATAAAAAACAAGAATTGTCTATTTCGATTTTATTGCCACTTTAATATTCAGTAATACTGCAATATCGATTTGACTGCACTGACACTATTGAATGAGAACAAACGCTGCTCTACAGCTGATTCGACTTTCATAAGTGATGAATTTTGCAACATCGACACTATTATTGAATTGAAGTGAATCAACACTGAACTGACTAGAGCTGATTAACAACACTATTGACTTCTGTAGAGCTACTTACAGCTGAACTGAACTGTGTTCATCATTCATGGACTTTACACTATTATTGAACTAATCTCAGCTGAATATTAACACTGTTGTCTTTTTAGAGCTGATCCACAGCCGAATTTGAATTTGTCTCATGTATATACATTCACACGCACACAAATATATATATATGTATGTATGTGTGTGTGTGTGTGTGTGTGTGTGTATATATATATAGCTATAGCTGCATGATTCTGGGTAAATTCATGATTTTTTTGTTTGAAATACAGATATTGATTCTGAACAGACGATTAAACAAAATAACATGTACTGCCGCCTATTTAAAAATGTGTAATCAATTTGAAAGAATTATTTAAAAAAAAAAATTGGTTTGATTCACTTGTCTCATTACTGGATGAATCAGCATTTTTGAATGAATCTCTTGAATGAATGATTCAGTGACAAATTGAATCATTGACTTGTCGCCACCTAGCGGCGTAACAATGTGATCTACGTAAAGTTGCGTTCAGAAAGTGATTTGCTCTTTTTTGATCATTTTCGTAGACATCAGTGTTTATATCTGAGCTAAAACGTTTGTCTCAGTACTTCTGTGATAATTTGACTATTTGTAACACATTGGTAGCACAATTTGTAAAAGATACTTGTAACACAAATAACAATACTGTGTGGTTGAAAATTCGACAGCGCAAACGCAGATTCCGGATGTTCCGGTGTGATTTTAGGTTTAATAGACACATTCTATTCGTTTAGGAACGAGATCACAAGGGTGTTAATCAAGATTGCGATCTTCTAACGATTAATCGTGCAGCTCAACTTGATTTATTTAATATTTTCTGAACTAACACAACGACATCTATTCTTTACGGTTGACTTAATAGTTTTACGGTCACTATATGGACATGTATGCTCACATTCATAATCAAATACTCACAGTTAAATATCTCTGTGGATGTACTAGTGATGCATTGTTAATGGGACCAGCTGGGGTTGCTGCTAACAAATGCAGTTTTACCCCAGAGCATGGCAACACACACACACACACACACACACACTCATTTGTGCACAAATTCACTCAGACTGCAGGAGAAATTAAGCAGACCGAAATAGCACAGAAGTGACAGAGAAAGAGAAGAGATAGACAGAATTAGCAGTTTGAAAGTAGTAACTCTAGATGTAGCGGTTCCTTAAAGTTCCCCAAAAATGAAAATTTGGTCATTATTTCCTCACCCTCAGTCGGATCGTTTCAGTGATCCAATTAACACAGCCGTGAGAACGATTGGTGCTGCAGTTGAGTCAGTGATGCGCAGCGGTTAACAGCTCACTGGAGGTGAAGACTGTCAGTGAATAATGTCTGCTTTCCGTCTGTTCATCAAAGTCATATAGCGACGTGTTGGTTAGTTAATGATGAGAGAACTATTGAGTTTAACCACGGAGCTTGAGACAAACGCGCACACGCACAAACCTGATGGACTGTCAGCTATTTTATGCTGTCCTCTCGTCTTCTCGGCGGACAGGGTTCATTACTGATGTTCTGGGACTGTGGTTTGGAAAGACGGTAACGTTTCTTCCCCACGGTGATTTTACAGTTGAATGAGAGTACGCTCTATTTTTTAGATAAAGGTTTGTAAAGATATTTTGTATCTTCATTCTCATGAAGCAATCAAGTATTTGCATAGTACAGGCAAATATATTAAAGGTGCAATATGTAAAATTCTTGCAGTAAAATATTTAAAAACCATTAGGCCAGTGTTATATATTTAGTTCAGTTTCCAACTATCATGAGAAAATATTAACCAAGGATTCGGGACGTGTGCGGGAGTCGCCTGTAAATGTCGTCATATCCGCGTTACCCTCGGTTTCCGCTTTTATTTTGTAGAAACCATGAAAACAACAAAGGGGCTGGTGACTGTGTCATAATAAAAGTCCCTCTGCGTGTGTCGTTCATCTCTCATTATCAATCGCTCCAGCGTCTCGTTCAGCTCCACAACACTCGCTCCTGCTCTGCTTCAAACTACAGTCACGTTAATAATCGCATCCATGAACGGGAGTTCTGCATCCCGAATCTTTTCCACCGGCTCTGAGGTGAAGACCGCATGTCCCAAGATTCCTCGCTCAAACTTGGTATCGTCAAGCTACGCCTTTGTTTTGAATAGGCGACATCTAGCGGACGAAAAACTACAAATTGTAGTTTTAATTAAATGTTATTTAAATTATTGAAATGAAATATATATTTTAACAGTGTTGAGGTAACAGTACAAGTAATGCAAGTAATCAGATTACTTTTTTAAGTAACCAGTAAAGTAGCGCATTACATTTTAATGTACAACAAAATATCTGAGTTACTTTGTTGTCCCATTTATTGACTGACGGCTCTCTTGTCCGCTTGTTTAGAGGAATCGTAAGTGCGGAAACGCTGTGTGTAAACATGATGGTTATTGTAGCTCTTGACTAAATGTAAGCATGCATTTACTCATAGCACAAAAACATTCAGTATTGCTCAAAATGAATAAAAACTGTGAAACGCAGACTCAGAATATTATGCAAAACTGCAATAATAAATATGATAAATGACTCATACTTTATGTATTTAATCTCAGTTTATTAGCCGTACAGATGTGAATTTGCATTTCCTTCAGCCTGAGGCTTATTCATTTCACTTATAGTGTAAAAAGGCCTTTACATTTGCCAAAAATACTTTTTTTTTGTTGTTATTAAAAACAAACAAGCAAGCCCAGCCCAGGTGAGAGAGAAAAAAAAAAAACGCAAAAGTTACAACGCATTACTTTCCTTAAAAAGTCATTAAATAACACAGTTAGTTACTTTGGTAACGCTTTACAAAAAGGTTCATTAGTTAAGCATTAGTTAATGTATTAACTAACATGAACTAACCATGAGCAACACATTTGTTACTGTATTTACTAATCTTTGTTAACGTCAGTTCATGAAAATACAGTTGTTCATTGTTTGTTCATGTTAGTTCACAGTGCATTAATTAGAGGTAGTAACTCAATATTGTAACGCATTAATGTTAAAAGTAACTTTCCCCATTAATTTAATTAATCACATTTACCAGTATTTGCTGAGGAAATCCCCATGTGAAAATAATAAAAACACATTGCATTATTGTAATTCCACATTAACATTCTGTCTCATATTTCCTTTTGTATCTCACAGAAAACAAAAACTATGGTCATTAAATGTTTAGTAAAAACAAGTTACCATGAAAATGGTTTTGTTTAACATTAAAACTCACATTATAAGCAATTTTTACAGTAAAATATTGTCAAATTTGGATTTGGCAAGTAAAAACTATGAATTAACATGTAATTAATGGTGTAAAAGGGCATTTACAGAAATCTCTGCATCCGTTTTGTTTCAGTAGTTTTGATTTTTTGTTATCCGTAATGTACATTGTTTTGTGTTACATATTCTGTAATAAATGTTAATTGTATTATTACAGTGAAAGATCATCCTGATGGTGTTCAGTCATGCCTTGTTCACCACTACCGGTCGTATTTTATGGACAGGCCACTTATGTTGAACTCTCATCATGTGTCTTTCTAAAGTACCGTCTGTATTATTGTACTGGTTATCAATACATTTTAAAGTAAAAAGCTAACTTTGGTAACTCGAATAGATTGTTATTTAGTATTAAATCAGTTAATGAAATGATTGTAAGTTGTAAAATATACAGTCACCAATATGCCATCCATATTTTTACCACAAATTTAATATACAGCGCAATAAACATATAATATGTGGAGTTCGCTGTGCTCTCTGGTATCTTGTGTAGTTTCATTCATGGTTTTAAGGATGAGGGCATGTCATGTAACCTGTCTATAGCAGTATGTGTGTATGAATGGCGATTCAGCGGATGAGATCCAAATGCAGGCTTTATTTAAAAACGTAATTTTAACACAGTGCGTAAATATGGGAAGAAGGAGGCGGGAACCGGCGAACGTTCAAGATAATTTTAATAATTAAATAACCAAACAATAAAACGAAAGTAAAAGGGTGGCAGTTCCTCACAGCGACTGCCGCCCACACAAACAAACATAAAATCCAGGTCTGGTCCTCTCTCGTCCTTCACTGTCGTCGCTCCTCTTTTATGCTTCCGGAGCTCCTCCGTGAGAGACACGAGACCGGTGTAGCGCACAGCTGACGCTCATTATCTCTCGCGCCACCCGCCTTGCGCCGTTCCCTCTCGGCTCTCGCCCGCCCTGCTCGTCACAGTAGTCAAACAGGCAATGGTCAAGAAAACAGCAAACAGTATTGGCACGTAACAGGCAGGCTCGTTTTGCTAATCCAGGCAAACGATCAGAAAGGCAGGCAGCAAGATACACAATCCAGCAGATGAACATAAACAGACACCAGAAACAGGCAGAATCAGACACAGGTAAACAAGACGGGAATGAACGCTCGGAAATGTAACACTGGGATTAACAAGACCTCGCAAATAACATAAGTTAGAGAGTTCGCTTAAGTAGTCCTCTAGATTGACTGCAGCTGGGCAGTAATCAGCACCAAAGTACAGGACTTCTGGGAAATGTAGTATAGTGCATAGAGTCCATGATATGGGAGGGTGACCTCTGGTGGCAAGTAGATGGAGGACAACGGACCGGATTCATGACAATGTGTTTCATTGGACAAGGTTATACACAAAGATTCTGTCATCAGCAAAAGCATTTTCTTCTATTTACATATTGAACCTATCTAACCTAAAGTGTAGTTGCTTTCAACATTGTTTCTTACAGATGCCGTGACCTTATCTGACAGGCCTGCGGCCCACTCGTTTCAGAGTTGGTGGAGATGTTGTTGAGGTCCATGTAGATTAAGGAAAGGGCTTGAGCTGACAAAACTGACGGGAGAAAATGAAGCATCTATTGTATTTTTCTACTTTCTTACTTCGGTCAGTATTAATTAGCATGCTCGGTTATGAATATTTATGAGCAGACAGGTCTACTGACAGTCAGTCATCACGACAGCACTTATTCTCTCGCTCTCTCTGTAATCTCTGCTTTATGTGACTGGATGTCTAGTGCCGCATTTGCACTTCTGAAAGCCAAGGAATATTTGTGGAGTTTTGTCGAGTTGTCAGTTTCAGCGAAATGTCTTTTGTCAGATGGTGTTGTGCTCTGCTTGAGAAAAGAGCAGTCTACTGTACTTCAGTCACCTGTACCAAATTTTGAACCTTTTAGACAAAATGTTTTTAAAAAGTTTACATATGTCACATTTGATGCATGAGGCTCATATATAGTATGATATAGTGATAATATGGAGCTCATACTCGAGGATAAAAACAGCTCAATATTATTCAGAAGCCCCAAACTGAGAAAAATTATTCAATTTGGTACATTTGCTGATGTTTATATGACCAAAAAGTAAGATTTAATTCTATATGTCTTAAAGGTGCAATATGTAAATTTTTTGGCACTAGAGGGCGTACATTCAAAACAACAACAACAACGAGGTATGAACTCCACCGCTGATTTAAATCAATCAGATGGGAATCAGAAATCATGTTCATGAGGTAATGTTTTAGTTTTATAAATGTTGCGCTTGATGACGTGATTTTATTTCATTATGATGAATTTGCCGCAAGTAAAGCGAGGTTTAACACTTTTCATAGATGTTACAGCATTTGTCCAATCATTGGTGTGATAACGCTGCGCAGTTTTATGTGTTCAAAACAATCATAGTAAAAGTACAGTTGAACGCACCCACATCATTTGCAAAAAGGCTGATTATGAATAACACTGTATTAATTTCCATTGTTTATCACGTCGGGTGAAGTGTACGGCAATGTCAACAAAGCAAATGCAATAACGCTGTCCTTAATAAACAGTAGTCGTACAGAATGAACTCATACGCAGTTTTGGCATTTGACACATTTGATGTAGTGACAGTATTTCACTAAAGCTACAGTATAAAACTAAATTACAGCCAACAGTTCATAACATGCCTTGAAGTGTTCGTAGTGAACATCACCTCACCATTTTTCACATCAAATTCACAGACGAGAACAAGACATTCCAACAAAAAGACTGTTGATCGATATAATAATCACAAGTTTTCTGTCAGTAAAGGAATCCAGAGAGTTCCTCACCTGTCTATTAAAACACATGCAAGATCGCCGTCTCTGTCTAGTTGAAGTTTGTCGCAAAGTTCTCTCCATTTAGGAAATGCCTAAATTGGTTGACGTTTACATTTATGGGACTCGTCTTTGTTGACAGAAGCAGCTACAAACTGTAAAGAATAACTGTGTTCCACAACGACTGCGCAAAACAAGCTAGTTGGTTGATAGATGCTACAATTACTGTTTCCACATTTGTCCATTAGACTATATTGTCATGGTTTCTATTGCAGTAAAAGCGGAAACCGAGGCTAACGGCGATATGACTTCGTTGACACGTCCCAAAGACTTGGAAATCGTAATTTTCTCGAGATCTACAAATAGTTGGAAACATTTGGGATATTGTAAGTACTCAACTGAACAAAATATATAACACTGACCCAGTGGTTTTTAGATATTTTACAGCAAAAAAATTACATATTGCACCTTTAATAAGATGATATTAAATGGTTAGTTTTATGGTCAAAGCTTTGTAGTTTTTATTGTGTGGGAAAATAGATGCAATACATAATGCTTTACAATATTGATTGAGTGATGAACAAGTAAACATCTGATGGCTCATATTTGATACTCACATATGAACGTGATTTTTCTAAAAGATTATATATGGATAATTGAAGTAAACCTAAGATTCTTCAGTCCAGTGAATGTTTATAAATTATACTAATAGGGTTTTGCTTATTTAAAAAAGTATGGGCAGAAGGCTTGTACTTGACAGGATTTTCAGCAAAGTTTTTATTGTATTGATAAATTTTTGAATTTTTTTTTTTTTTTAAATGTATATACACTGTTAAAAAAATTGTCTTTTCGAAGCAAAGATGTTTGGAGCTTTATGCTTTACAAGGAAATGCACTTCCAGTCTCCATTTTTTTTCCTTTGAAAATGTGATACAGTACGCTTTATGTGGTTAATGATATTGATATTAATATTTGTACATTACATGTAATAGACTGCACTTTCAACAAAACATTTTCAGTTATTTTGTACAGTGAATAATTTTGCAGTTGGTTCATTTTATTCAGTTTCAAAAAGCTCACAATTTCAAAACATCAATATGACACTGTATTTAAATGAGATTTTTAAATGGTTGAAACAAATCGTTTATAAAGTCCACCATCTCTCTAATTCCAGAACAATGGGAAACACGAGACGTAAATATACAGACAAAGGCTGGATTTACATTACATGGTTCAAATGACCCAATTACAATTATTTGCCCCCATGCACAGATCGGATACGACCCATGAACGCGTAAGCAGGAAAAAAGCACATGCGCACCCTTTCAAAGCGCACGCACACCTTTTTGCTGACCTTTAAAGATGATGTGAAAAGCAAAAGCTTGTATTATCATTTCATCCATTGCGAATTGCTGCGTTTTTACTTGTTCAGCCCGAGCTTTTCTGGTTCAGTTCATCTACCTTGGCTCGTTTCGTCACGTGTATACAGTAGTGTAAATGCAGATATCGGATGTGGGTCACTTTAAAAGAAGATGTAAGCTGGTCATCAAAAAATAGATTGATTCAACAAATCAGAATTGAGCATCAAGTCCTGCAGTGTAAATACAGAATAAAATCTTGCAAAAGATCCAAAAGACAGGAAGAGAAAATATTCTGAAACCGATAAACCGTCCACAAACATTATCTTTGATGTAGAGAGAAAGCAGGAAGAAACTGAAAACAGAAATTGTGTTATTACACATTGACAAGTCTGTCATGTGACTCTGGAGCTGACGCAAGGGAGAGTGAGCGCTTCTGACAGTCGGCCAGCGGACATGGTTGTTGCCTGATGTCAATAAACTCAAAATCACCAAATTTAAGCCATTTTGTTTCTGCGTAAATACATTTTTACTGCCTTAGTGTGCAGAATGAGTAAGTCTGAGGAATCGCAGTGAATATTGCAGCTGGTTGTGTGTTCTGTGAGGAATTAAGTCAAATTTAAGCATAATATAATTTGCACATAAACTCCTGGAGGTTGTTCTGTATGTTAATGTTGCCTGATCATATCTAAACTGTCTGAAAGAAATGTAAGCGTCCGCGCTGAGGAGCCGTGCCGATGCACAACCCACGACAAGATGATAATCTCGCAAATAACTGCAATTGCAGGTTTCAGACAGAGATGGCGACAAAGAGGCAAAACTTACGGAAAGCGTTACAAACCATAAACTAAACCAACCAGCTACAAGGTGATTCACAACTTTGCAAACTTTAATTTGAAGCCAAAAAGTATGTGAAAATCTGACAAAAAGATATAAGACTTAACAGCTTTAGTGATAAAAACAACTTCTATCCCATGAAGCACTGTGAATCAAATTCAAAATGATGGAGAAATATACAATTATACATTTGATATTTTAAGTTGTTGATTATATGTATAAAAACAATATATTTTTAGCTTATTGCAAAATATATATATATATATATATATATAATATTTAGGTGTTTTGAGACTCAGTTACATCATTTGTGGTGCTTCATGGGAGTGGATGTTCCCTGCAAGTTCGCTGTGATTCTCTGATTGGTGGAATTTTGTGTGCAGCATCATGGGTAATGTAGTTTTTCACCACAAATTGCGCTGTTAAATATGATTATTTTAAAAATAAGTATGGCTTCATAAACGCTTATATCATTGATTAACACTCTTGGAACTCACAGGAGGACTGTCTTTAAAGGTTTATAAGATATCTTTAAAATTTCCCTTTGGAGAAAATAAGTGGAGTTTGGTGACCATTGTGACAGCTGTCCGTTCAGTGGTTCATTTATGGCCGAGCACTAGCAGCTTCAGTTCTGAATTCTGATGGAAAAACTACCTTAATAACTTCTTTTTCCTTTCCTCCATCTCTCTCTCTCTCTCTCTCTCTCTCTCTCTCTCAGAGTAAATGATAGTATTCTGTTTGTGAATGACGTTGATGTCCGGGAGGTGACCCACAGTCAGGCAGTGGAGGCCCTCAAGGAGGCGGGTGCTATCGTCAGACTCTATGTATTACGCCGGAAACCCATCGCTGAGAAAGTCACCGAACTCAAGCTCATCAAAGGGCCAAAAGGTGTGGACTGCTGTTATAATAATAATAATAAAATGTATTTGAGTCTAGTGTTACTGTGTGTTTGGCTTGCCAGTACAACCGTAATGTTGACTGGGGTGGATACAGCATCACACAAAAGCAAAAGTTTACCAGAGACTCTATTTTTCATGTACCTCTATTCATTCAGCAGATGCTTTTATCCAAAAAGCAACTTGCAAATGAGGAATATAACAGCGCGATTCATCTTGAGGCAATAACAAAGACGTTCCAGCAATACAAAGAATTTGAGAAGATTTATCAGCCATTATTAAGTTGTCAAAAAAGTATAATCTTTTTAAAAAATGAATTGAAAAGGGATATCTTGCACCTTGCATTTCTCTCTCAGGGCTAGGCTTCAGTATAGCAGGTGGTGTCGGTAACCAGCACATCCCCGGTGACAACAGCATTTATGTCACAAAGATCATCGAGGGAGGAGCAGCTCATAAGGACGGACGACTACAGATTGGCGATAAGATACTGGCGGTAAGACGACACATATGCATCGCTGATGAAGACTAGAACTTATGTAATGATAGACAGGGGTTATAGCTGTATAATCTTTGAATTACATCACTGTTGTGTCGCACTGGCTCGTCAATGCTGCCACCTTCTGGTCACAGGCGGGACTACAGGCAGGTTTTGCATGTTTGAATGCAGCACAGGAGAAAAGCAGTCCGTGTGAACTGAATGTAATGTTTTCGCTTACTCAACTCCTTGTTAATTACAATTAAATAATGTGTTATAGTTTCAATTCATTTTTGACCCACTTAAAGAGTTAGATCACCCAAATATGAAAAATTGCGTCATTAATTCACGTCGTTCTACACCTTTAAGACCTTCTTTCATCTTCAGAACACAAATTGAGATATTTTTGATGAAATATGATGATTCAGTGTGGTCTCTGTTGACAGTAATGAACACTTTCAGATGCCCAGAAGGGTAATAAATCATATTTAAAACAGTTCATGTGAGTTCAGTGGTTCAACCTTCATATTAAGTCAATGTAAGTCAATGATGCCCTCTGTCGGTAAGGAATAGTGCCTTTTATTTCATTAATACTATATTATCTGCAAGTGATTTTTTTAAATATACGTTTAAGATTTGCACATTCAGTACACTTCTTTTTCACTATAACATCAGTCTCTTCATCTAATGTCAACTGCAGGTGAATAATGTGTGTTTGGAGGACGTGATGCATGAGGACGCGGTGGGGGCGCTGAAGAACACAGCAGAGGTCGTCTACCTCAGAGTGGCAAAGCCAAATAACCTGTACCTTACCAACAACTACAACCCACCAGACCTCACAAGCAGTGAGTACACGGATACAACACTGCAAAAACTAAAACTATATCTCATTTCAGGAGTTCACGTACCCATATAATCTTAGCGTAAGTGGTAAACATATTTGGCTTGCTGTCTGCTATTGAGGGGCTCAGAGATATAATATTCTACTCGAGCTCCGATTACCCCCCATAACAGACAGAATTGTTCAAAAAAGGAGGAGGAGGGGAGGAGGAGGGATGCCGAAAGAACTAAGAACAGGAAGGAGGCAAGATGCAAGTTTTATAGCTTTGTATTAATTGGAAGATTAGGTGGGTGTACTCCTCCTGAAATTACGTTTAATAACCTCACTTATTTTCAAGCAAATCTCTTGAATATCGTTCAAAGATTCAATGGCAAACATTAGCAAATCCTTGTTGATTGATTTTTGTGCGTTCATCCTTCAGCGTACTCTCCGCATCTGGACACGGACCTTGGACATCCAAACTTCCTGGCCTCGGATTACCCACAAGCCCTCACTCCCACCTCACCGAGCCGCTTTTCTCCTGTGCTGCATGGCTTGTTGGGAGATGACGACTTACCCCGGTAATGCTGTCTGGCAAACTGCAAGCTAATGATTCAGCAGTTCTCACACATTACAGTTAATTGTAAGGATTTAAGAATGGAGTTTTATCCATCACCTTGGGTGGGTAAATCAAATAATTGGCAGCAGAGATTGTTATTAACTCAATTTACAGCTATGATGCAAACAGCAGCAGAAATTCTATTGAGAACTTTATAGAATCAGTGTTTTGAGGGCAAACGCTCATGACCACAACTGAATTTTAGCTCTGGATCTTCCTCAGCACTTGATACACAGTGATACTGTAATGAATGAGGCAACGGAGTAAGATCCTAATGCGAGCTTTATATGTAAACGTGGTCAAACAGGCAACGGTCAATCAACAGCAAACAGGTATATCCAAAGAAAGGCAGTAATCCAAAACAATAGGCAGGCAGGAGTGCAGGTCAGACAGCTAATATCACAGTCCAATAAACAAAGCAGTAAATCCAGGGACAGGCAGAGAATAATCAAACACGGTAGAAACAGGCAGGACTGGGAATAACGCTCAGAAGTGATTACTTTACAGAAGATCAAGACCTCGCCGTGAAGTGTGTGTGCAGTGTGCTTAAATAAGGACAGATAATGTGCTACAGCTGGCTGGGGTGATCCGTGACGGGGGACAAGGCTTCTGGGAAATGTAGTGCGCAGGTGTGAGTGAGTGAGTGGGTGTGTAGTGCATTATGGGAAGTGAAGTCTGGTAGTGAATGTGCATGTGTGTGTGAGTGAAAGTCCAGGATGAAGTGCCCTCTTGTGGTGGTCATGGGCACTTCATCAGATGATCATTACAGATACGAACAGTAACAGTGTCTTCGGTTTTGCTTTGGATTTGCTTTGGCAGCGGAAAACAGCATCTTCTCGACATGAACGACACGAGCTAAACTCTTCCAGTGTCAGCTACAACTGCAGTGTTTGAGGGGCAAAGTAGACGTTGTTCACGGGCAGCAAATGAAAACCACATTACGCAAGTTTGTTACAAATCTACATAGGTTTGTGCAGGAAGTAAGACTGGAATTACTGACGACTCGTTTCTGCAGTTCACCATCGCTTCTTTCTTTTGGGACACTTCATTTATTGTGCACTTTGCTGACCTTTTACGTTCACAAACGGCTATATTATACACTGCATGAAAGATTATATCTGAAAAAGCACAGACATAACAGTGTACTTTTCAGAGAAGCTGTGTGCATTGGGAAACACACACACACACACACACACACACATATGTTAGCTTGCTCGTATGAATACACATTGGTTCACTTACCATATCTTGCTTTTTCAGGATAAATCACATGTGAAGTAATATTGGCAACGATTATTACTGTTACCCTGGAATTCCTTTGTAATATATCTTTACCTTCTGTTATTTCTTTGCTCCGTGTCTTAGGGACCCGAGGCGCGTTGTGATCCATCGAGGATCCACGGGTTTGGGGTTCAATATTGTTGGAGGGGAGGATGGTGAGGGAATATTCATCTCTTTCATCCTGGCAGGAGGCCCTGCAGACCTGAGCGGAGAACTGCGCAAGGGAGATCAGATCTTAAGTGTGAGAACATGCAAACACATACACACATACTCATGTAAGAACAACATTTTCTCTATTTGAAAGGATTTTCGCACCATGCTTTTGCATTTTGGGGATTCCAACAGCAGCTGCAGTCAAATCTTGAGTCTGGAATTACAGTGCAGAGTATAAGATGATGTGCCAGTTCATGCTAGTCATGATGGTCGATCAATAGAAACATATCGATCTACCGTCATGGCTAGCTTTAACTGTAGTGTATATGATGAATTATGCATTCTGTATCTCTTAATGGAGAGTGCATTCATTTAATCTTAGCCCAGTTGTTATATCTATACACTTGCCAGTCAAAGATGAAGACACAAATGCTCTTTGCTACAAAAAATGAAGGGAAAAAATGCAAGAAAAATCCATATTGTACATTTTTATTAAATTGCTTAGTATGCTGATTTGTGGCATAATATTAAAATACCATTTAAAGTCTTAGTTCACCCAAAAATGAAAATTCTGTCATTAATTCCTCACCCTCATGTCGTTCTACACCTGTAAAACCTTCGTTGATCTTCAGAACACAAGTGAAGATATTTTTGATGAAATCCGATGGTTCAGTGAGTCTCTATTGACCGCAAGATAATGAACACTAGAAGACACTAAAACATATTTAAAACAGTTCATGTGAGTACAGTGGTTCAACCTTAATATTATAAAGCGGCGAGAATACTGTTTGTGCGCCAAAAAAACAAAATAACGACTTTTCCAACAATATCTAGAGATGGTGATTTCATGAAGCTTTACGAATCTTTTGTTTCGAATCAGTGGTTCGGAGCGCCAAAGTCACGTGATTTCAGTAAACGAGGCTTCGTTACGTCAAAAGTGTTTCGCAATTTCAATAGTTCACGTGACTTTGGCAGTTTGATACGCGAACCGAACCACTGATTCGAAACAAAAGATTCGTAAAGCTTCATGAATCAGTTTTGAAATCGTCCATCATTAGATATTGTTGAAAATTCGTTTTTTGGGGTTTTTTGGCGCACAAAAAGTATTCTTGTCGCTTTATAATATTAAGGTTGAACCACTGCACTCACATGAACTGTTTTATCTGAACGTGTTCATTATCTTGTCGTCAATAGAGACTCACTGAACCATCGGATTTCATCAAAAATATCTTCATTTGTGTTCTGAAGATGAACGAAGGTCTTACGGGTGTAGAACGACACGAGGGAGAGGAATTAATGACAGAATTTTCATTTTTGGGTGAACTAACGCTTTAAGAGACTGGAGAAATGGCAGCTGAAAATTTTTGCCACCACAGAAATAGATTACATTTTAAAATATATTCAAATTGAAATGGCAATGTTTCACACTGTTGCCATTTTTACTGTATTTTTGATAAAAATGCAGCCTTGCTGAGCATAAGAGACTTCTTTCAAAACCATTTAAAAACTTTTCAACCGCAGTGTGCCCTTCTGCTGTTGAAATGTGGTTTAGCAGTAATGTTACAGTAATATGTTAAGGCTGTAGTTATGTGAGATGTGTTATTAGAATGATACGGTGTGTTTCTCAGGTGAATGGAGTGGATCTCCGGGTAGCTACACATGAACAAGCAGCAGCTGCCTTGAAGAATGCAGGACAGACCGTAACCATCATCGCTCAGTACAGACCAGAAGGTCAGAAAACACACACACACACACACACACACACACACACACACAACATTACCCAAACAATAAATTCAGTTAGAACAATAAGACCCAATCAGACTGTTACAATTCGAAGAAATCATTAAAAAAATGCATGTTTGCACTGCAGAAGTGGCACAGAAGCTCCATCTGAAGTGGTTTTATTTAGACACATTTTCACCGACTGCTAATTGGTAAATATATATTTTCTTGAATTTAGAAATATGTAAAAAATTTAAAAGTAAAGATTTAAGTAAAACAGATCTCGCACTCCCATTGACTATCAAAGTAAGGAAAATAAATACTATGGGGAGATCTGATTGGTTACAAACATTCTTCCAAATGTCTTCCTTTGTGTTCAGCAGAACAAAGACATTTATACAGGATTGGAGAATAAATGATGACAGAATGTTGATTTTTGGGTGAACTGTCCCTTTAAGCTCTTGATTAATTATTCTCAAAAGCCCCTGATCTTTTTTATATTCACTCGCATTATAAACATCAAATAATATAGATTTTAATATAAATTATTGCACTTAGTTTGCCCTGGCCGAGTGTTGATGAAATAGAGAAAAGGTTGTTTTCAATGGAAACAGATGTCTTTTCTCATCTTACGCCGCATTTTAAAACACGGCATCAACACGCCTCGACACCTTGCGCCATTTTCCATCTTGTTTGCTTTTTTTAAAGTGCAAACATGTTCGTTCTTTGAGCTCACCTCAGCCCTCGTTATCTGGTCCGTCCAGTAGATGGAGCTGTCAGTCGGCAGGTTTCATAAACCGTTGATTCAATGAGCCGATGAAAATAAAGATATTCAGCTAAATTTATAACACGCGCTGAATAATTGTGTAACGTGCACCTTGTAAATGAATAGTTTTGAGATAAAATGAAAAATGGAATAAAATGCAATAAATGTAGGATATTGAAGTTGTTGATGCACTGCTTACCATTCAGAAGTCCTGTAGTGTTGTATAACAGTTGTGTTTGTTTGTGCAGAGTACAGTCGATTTGAAGCGAAGATTCATGACCTCAGAGAGCAGTTGATGAACAGCAGTATGGGCTCTGGAACGACTACATTACGAAGTAACCCCAAACGAGGATTTTATATCAGGTAAACATAGAACGAACACAAAACAACTCCAAATTATATACGCACTAATCTGGCTGACAATATTTCGAAATCCATTACCCTCCTCTGGATCATATCCTGTCTATACTACTGTCATGCTCCTCAGCAGTATGCATGAAAAATTTTACTTTAGCATACTTTTAAAAAGAGCATTTATTATGGACGTAATATACTTTTAAAAAATATACTTGAGTGCAAACTGAAAGTAATTGTAACACAGTTCGTAAATATGGGAAGAAGGAGGCGGGAACCGGCGAACACTCAATGTAATTTTAATAAATAAATAAACAAACAATAAAACGAAAGTAAAATGGCGGCAGTTCCTGCCACAAACAAAAACCAAAAATCCAGGCCTGGTCCTCTCTCGTCCTTCACTGTAGTTGCTCCTCTGTTATGCTCTTCCGTGAGAGATACGAGACCGGTGTAGCGCGCAGCTGATGCTCATTATCACTCGCATCACGGCTCTCGCCCGCCCTGCTCGTCACAGTAATGTTTGTTGTAATTTACAATTAAAAGGAATTTTTTAACATTATATATTTACATAAGATTGTTTACATTTATATTAAATGCAGTTATTTGAACCCACATCAGTAGGACTTCATTACATCTTTATATATAGTTTCATAATTCTATTGTCTTTGAAATATGGTTAAAGTGTACTGACGGATAATCATTTATGGAAAACTAGAAGATACTTTAATGTCATTTCTATTGAAAAATGCATGTCATGCATTTAAATATATTTGTAATTACACATTTATAATGATGAAGTTGCAACTTAATGCATTTTAAATGCACTAACTTTAAATGTAATATTAAATAACGCACTAAAGCCAAGTACTTTAAATGTGCTTTAGTATGTTAGTCAACACTTCAGATTATAAAAAATGTACTTTCATGTGAAACTTTTAATTTGGCATGGTGCACTTTTTTTAAGTGTGTTAAGAAAGTCATTGAAGTGCACTCTTAAATATACAGTCAAGATTTGAATAACACGACAAATGCACATTCAATATAATTAAGCGCACTTGTTTTTCACAAGGCTGGAATTACCAGATGACCTACATTCGTTAAAATGCCCAGTACACAAGCTGAGCACACTGTGTAATTGTGTCCCATAATCCACGGCACTCAACTTCACCTTCCATCTCCAGTGCGACAAATGAACTGGATACAATATATACAGCGATTTCAATATTTAAGTGTTCATTTACACGTATCTGAGTTGCAATGTAAAGGGATCACGTGAGAACACTCTGCAGTTTCAAAGTTTATCGCTGCATGCCGTTTAATGTACTATTTAAAAAATAGGCAAAACTGCTCAGTATCCAGAAAGAAATTAGATGACTAGTATTCCATTCTGAACATAGACAAAGAGTAAAAATGAAAAAGGCCAAAAATAAAAGGTCTGCGATGCTTCATTTCAACCCAATTCCATGCTTTTCTTTTGATGTTCCTCCTTTTTAGTCCTTCTCTGTCTCTAACTGTCCTCCTTTATCCTCTCTTTTTCCCTTGACTTATGCTCTCTCTCTCGTTTGGCAGGGCTCTGTTTGACTATGATAAGACAGCGGACTGTGGTTTCCTGAGTCAGGCCGTGGGCTTTAAGTTTGGAGATGTGCTGCATGTTTTGGACTGTGGAGATGAGGAGTGGTGGCAGGCCTGCAGAGTCAGCCCACAGGGGGATGAGGAGGAGGTCGGCTTCATCCCCAGCAAGAGGAGGTGTGTGTGTGTGTGTGTGTGTGTGTGTCGCAGCTTTCTCTTGTGTTATCTCCTCTGTTGTCCTTGAACAAAATAATATTCAAATGGCTTAAAGGGGCTTTTTAGCTTTTCAGTCTTTCATTCTAACACACTGCAACAAGGACGTGCTCTAGAAACATTTATCCGTGCACAACCCAAACCCGACAACAAACAGATCTCTCTGTATCTCTCTCACTGAAGCTCCATCAACATGCGAAATGTTAAAAACAATCATTTTCACTCCTCCCGTAGATTATAAAAGTGAAAATTACACTACCGTTCAAACGTTTGCAGTCTGAATGAATTTCCAGCATCATCACTCCAGTCTCCATTTCTGATTATTACCAATTTTGGAAAACAGTTGTGCTTAATTTTTTTGTGGAAACCATGATAACCTTTTTTTCAGGATTCTTTGATAAACAGGAAGTTTAAAAGAACTTCATTTAACATATTGTAACTAGGGCTGTCAAAACTAACATTATTTTTTTTTCAGTTTTCAGTTTAGCGCCCTAAAAGTATTTAATGCAGTTAACGCAGCATCCGTTTTTTCCTGTCATCCTTTACGCTATCATACGTTCAAGTGCTATTATCTGTGACTTCAGACGGCCGAATCCAGTTCTCTCTGTCGAATATTCTCATAAGCACAGGCTTAAATGAGTTAAATAAAGTCTAAATGTAGACATCGGATGTGTGTCAGATCTTAAAGTGACAGCAGCCTAATAAACCTGATGTCTGTCATTAATGTTAATCAAAGAACCAAAGAGAAAATCACTCAGTGCTCTTGACTGAATAACTTCTGTAGCTTTAATAAGTATTCATCTAAATTTAATTGATAATTTATGCAGTAAAGACTGTGCAGTGTTTGATAACTTTATTCAGTTGCTGTATATTTCCTACATGTCTTTATGTTGTTTCTAAATTAATTTGATGATTAAATGTGAAATTTGTACAATATAAAAACATATTTAAATCTTTAATATTAGGTGCGATTGTAACACAATCGGGGAAGAAGGAGGCGGGATATTCAACATAAGTTTAATATCAAAATAAACAAACAACAAAAACGAAAGTAAACAAAACATAATAAAACACAACATAAAATCCAGGCCTGGTCCTCTCTCGTCCTTCACTGTCGTCGCTCCTCTTTTATGCTTCCGGAGCTTCTCCGTGAGAGACACGAGACCGGTGTAGCGCGCAGCTGACGCTCATTGTCACTCGCGCCGTTCCCTCACGGCTCTCGCCCGCCCTGCTCATCACAGCGATTAATCACGATTAATTACAGAAAGAAATGTGCGATTAATTCGTTTTTTTCACGATTCACAGCACTAATTGTGAGCATTGGGGCAAAAATAAGTTTTTGATATCATATACTTAAGCAGTACCACACAAAATACATAAAGTACACCATATCGTGTTAGTCTGCTGTCTTGCTGTGTTTGCACCAATTTGCATAATTGTATGTGTGAATACACAACAGCATCAGATGGGTACAGTTCCTCCTTAGTGAATTCCCCCCTCAGTGTTTTTTCCCTGTTTTTACTTATCTTGTGTCATTCATTCAACCAATCTCTCCTCCAGGGTCGAGAGAAAAGAGTGGTCGCGGTTGAAGTCAAAAGAAAGGGTAAGCTCCACGCTAAAACACAAACAGCTGTTTGCAGTTCATCCCATCCCATTTTTCTTTTAAATTACTCCAAAAACATTTGACTTCTCTCGTGAGATTTGTTATCCTTCTCTGTAATCAGTTGTGATAGATTTAGGTGAGCACTGCTGTATGTTTGCAGCCCATGGGAGTCTATCAAGGAGTTGTTTTATGAAAGCATTGAAACTCCTGGGCATTGTGAGCTTGTGCCCGCTGTAGATACAGATCACCGCACACATGCAGTCTGCTGTTCTCTTCTGTATTCCCGGGAATTTAATATTTCATGTCTTTTTCCTCTCTTTCACTTTCCGGAAGACAGGTAGCTTTTTAATGCGAATGCACTACAAATGGTGTGCATTTAAGCGTGACTGATGCTTTACCTGTGTATTTCAAAAAAAAAATGACGGCATTGTGGTGGTATTCATGTATATAGAGCTCCTAAAATGACATTTGCAGACAAAAAAGTGAAACGTCCACATGCTCATGTTACTGTTCCTGGTTTATGTCAATCCAGGTTTCCAGACACAAAAGCCTGTAGACTTTTTTTCCCCAAATGTCACTTGAAAAAATTGTGCTTAGTTGCATCGAGTGTGCAAATATTAAAAGTACTGCAGAAATCATATTTTTAAAACACTTGCCATACTTTGTAATAATGTCGAATTAAAAAAGTTTCATTTTAAAGTACATTTTAAATGATTATGTTTTAATAATCTTTCGTTGTGCTTATTTAAGTATGTGTTGACTAACATACTAAAGCACATGTACTTGTCATTTGCCGTTGCATTTAAATTTAATGCGTTAAATATGCAGTAAATTGCAACTTTACAATCACAAATGTGTAATTACAAATAGATGCAAATTCATAACTTACAAGTTTAAAAAATAATAAATGACATTAAAGTATGTTAATTTACCATAAATGCTTGTCATTCGACAGTACACTATTTCACAAGAGAATAGAAATTATGAAATGACATGTAAGTGTTTCAAAAAGTAATTATTAATATACATTTAAACTAAAAAAAAAAATGTATCTAATGCAATTAAAGAATTATAATTTCCTGATAATTTACTCACCCTCATGTCATCCAAGATGTTTATGTCTTTATTTCTTCAGTCAAAAAGAAATGAAGGCTTTTGAGGAAAACATTCCAGGATTTTTCTCCATATAGTGGACTTCACTGGGGTTCAACGGGTTCAAATGTCAGTTTCAGTGCAGCTTCAAAGACTCTACATGATCCCAAACGAGGAATAAGAGTCTGATCTATAAGAGCAATCGGCCATTTTATTTAAAAAAAATAAATAAATAAAAATTATGTACGTTTTAACCACAAACAATCGTCCTGCACTAGACTTGCATCTCTCATTCTTCTTGTATAATTGTATTACTAAGTGTATTACTGCCCTCCACAGGTCAATGTTTGAACTAAACTGTCATATACAATATGCTAGTATAAGTATAGAAGAATTAGTTCAATCTTTGACCTGTGCTGGGCTGTATTTTTTTCTAGAACAGGATCGATCATTTCTCTAGATCAGACTCTTATTCCTCGTCTGGGATCATGTAGAGTCTTTGAAGCTGCACTGAAACTGACATTTGAACCCCATTGAAATCCACTATATGGAGAAAAATCCTGGAATGTTTTCCTCAAAAACCTTCATTTCTTTTTAATTGGAGAATTAAAGACAAACATCCTGGATGGCATGAGGGTGAGTAAATTATCAGGACATTTTAATTCTTTTTTTTTTTTACTTCCCGCACCCGAGTCAGCGTGCTTCTTTTTCACACGGATAAATGCTCATTTCCGACAGGACTTGGAGGCAGCATCACGTACACTTGCACACTGTTATTATTGCCTATTTACCCTTTAAGGCCAGGACAAACGACGCAATAACTGGATGTTTACGTCTAAACTGATGTTGCAAACAGTCAATTACAATTTGATAAGCATTGTACCCTATATTTGCCCCTTGACAGGACCGAAGTCGAGACAGTACAGGTTCACAAGGTGAGTTACAACCTTCTTTTTGCTGCTATACTGATACAGAATTTCATGTTTTGTCGTTGAATGTATTGCAAAGAGAAACTGATGCATGTGTGTGTGTGTGTGTGTTTTTCTCTCTCTCTCTCAGGAAGGGAAGAGCCCGTACGGAGTTATGAGACGGTTGCACAAGTGGAAGGTTGGATAACTCAACTGAGTCACACCACATGTTGTCTTTTATACACTGGCTCAAACCCTAGTGAGATAACTTGCTTTCTACAGTCTACGCAGGCAGCATCCTAAATGGAATAAAAACGTTATACTGTATGCGGCTCGATTCAAACACTACAAAGACAGCAATCACACAAATAGCGCTCCTCAAAGAAGAGCGTTCATTTGAATAAATTGATTCTGGATGTAATTTTTCAGCAGTGGTGCAAAGTATTTGAGGAAATGTAATTAGCTACTGTACTTAAGTATCTTTTTGGCTTCTCTGTACTTTGAGCAGCTTTTAGTCTATACTTCAGCACATTTTTGATGAATTGCATGTACTCTTTACTCCAATGCATTGAAGGTGTGCGTTTTTGCATGGCACCAAACTTTTTCTGCAGCAATTTCTACTACAAAAGAAGCGAAATCGCCATCTGCAGGACATTGAAGGTGTGCGTTTTGCCCTTACTCACCCAAACTTGTCAACAAGGCTACTTTAGACAAATGTGAGTGCACCGCTGTTTCATATATGAGATGAGGACATGTGCTGCGTTCACACCATATCATGCAGACACACCATGTTGAACTTAACGCAGATGAAAACGAGGCCGTGAGGGACAGACATGCAATCTTTACCATGACGTGCACTGTATAAAGGTCCTAGTTCATGTCATTTTAATAACTTTTAAACTGTTCTATGGAATTTTTTTTTTAAAGTCACAAGCCCAATTCCAATTTAACAGAGACTTAGTTTTGAGTTTTGAATATCCGTGTTGCATCAACCGTAATTTATTGAGGTGTTCGGTTTCTTGTTATTCACTGATGTCTTGTCCTGAGAACAGTGCACAGTGAGCTTGACTTACAGGTCTTTATCATCGTCACAACATGCCATATTCAGTATAAAGCTATCAGGGCCATCGCTAGAGGGAAGGAAGGGGTGACGATTTTAATGAAAGGAACCCCCTGAAAACCGTACTCACTCGTGGCTTGAAACAGGCCTGTGCTGCACTTCTATGGATGTTTTGCTAAGTCAAATTAAGCATTTTCTAAGCAACATATTACCGTTTATATTACAGCCTACAGTTTTCGTGTGGAAAGCGCACCTATGGTGCCTAAAAATGCTGTCTTTGCAGACAGCTCACTAGGGTTGGGAGCCACTGAGTTTCTAGCTTATGTCATATTGTTCTTTCTCCTCACTTCCATTTGCTTTGTCTTTTAGTGTATGTATTCGTAGAGTCTCTCTCTCATCTCTCATCCTGTTTAGTGCACTACGCGAGGCCGATCATTATTCTGGGCCCGGTGAAGGACAGAGTGAATGATGACCTGCTGTCTGAGTTCCCTGACAAGTTTGGCTCTTGTGTCCCTCGTAAGTATTCCTCAACTCTTTTGTCACACTCAGATGCATATTACTCAAAAAAGTGCCAAAATCTCTCTCAACAATGGCATTTTGCCTTTAGCCGCTTAAAGGACAGCGGATTTTACACGTTCTGCCTACAAAGGCTGAGTTAAGTTAATGGACAAAAACACACTCGCTGTGGCTATTCATCCAGAATAGCCCCTAACATTATATTCCTCTTCAGATGTTCATCGAGCTTGTGCTGCCGTGGAACGCCAACGTAACCAGAGTGCACAAACCACCTTTTTATTATCAGCTAATCTGAAGTGCATCGCACTCGACTCCGCTTCACCCGCCATCCTTGGAAACTTTGACGTGATGCGCGTAAGATTAGCACACTAGAGGTGTGGAGGAAACGGTTGTTATTTTAGTCAAAGTGTGAAAACGGAATTTAAAAGGTAAAAAAATGAAAATGATCAGTCGATTAAAAATACTGACGTTGACGCAGCCGATTATATCGACCAATCGCCACAGGCCTATTGTAGTGATCCTTTTTTTTTCAGGATTCAAAACGGCTAGAGGTTAGTGTGTTACTATGGCAAGTGGTTTTCTAAAGTTACTAGCCACTCTGCATTTTCACTGGCCACAATTTTGACATCAACAGCGTGAGGAAGAACTGCCATATAGATATTTTTAATATTATCTCATTATTTTGCAGCAGGCATATTAGGCTGCTGTCACTTTAAGACCTGACGCACAGATCCATTATACTGTTACACAAGCGTTTTCTTTTAAACATAACAGACTATGTTTACATGAATACTCACCAAGACTGACTTTTTGACATTATTTTGTGTGTATTTGACTGTTTAAGTGTAATAAGCAGTAAAGAAGAACTCAATTTAGTGCTGAGAGGCGGCTTTATGTGGTGTGAGCGCAAAATCTACGGGAAAGAGTATGCGCAATCCCATGGCGAAATTCAATCCCTGTAACACCAACAATATTCATCCGGAGCAAATGAAACGTGGGAGTGAGGGGAGGTGGGTTTGTGTGTCGAGTTGGAGAAAGCGTGTATTTAAGCGTGTGTTTCGAGAAACTACATTGCACTTAGTTTATTATTCCAGATGCCGTTTTTAAAACTACAGTTGAAAAATGTATATATTATATACAAAATTGGCGGGTGCTAATGTCAAACCTCAAAAATACTTACGAGAAGCAGCAAGTTTCAGCACACACGTCACATGATGCCGTTAAGCGTCACTGATATCATAGTCATGAGACGATGTCATCGCTCTTTCTCAGATACGACACGACCCAAGCGAGAGTATGAGGTGGATGGGCGGGACTACCATTTCGTGTCGTCGCGGGAACAGATGGAGAAAGACATTCAGAACCATCGTTTCATCGAGGCGGGCCAGTACAACAGCCACCTGTACGGAACCAGCGTTCAGAGCGTCCGAGAGGTGGCGGAACAGGTTAGAGTTTGGGACAAAACCATGAACTCGTGTATCACTTTTGCAAATCTGAACACGCGTGTCTATTTGTGTGTGTTTGCGAGCAGCAGGGAAAGCACTGTATTCTGGATGTGTCGGCAAATGCAGTTCGTAGGCTACAGGCTGCACAGCTCCACCCAATCGCCATCTTCGTTCGGCCCAAATCACTGGAGAACGTCCTGTACGTACCTGCAAACAACTACACAAACACTTTTGAGCCTAGCTGTAAATTTAGACTGACAACTGATGGTGTCTCTGCTGTATTATCCAGAGAGATCAACACACGTTTAACTGAGGAACAAGCCAGGAAAGGTATGGACCGCGCTATTAAACTGGAGCAGGATTTCCTGGAGTGCTTCTCTGGTAAGACATTTTCATACAACGCCCTCTTGGTGTCCTGGAAGAAAACACATTTACTAATTACTAGGCTGTACAATATTTGCTGGATTTTCACAGATTTTGCAGTAAAATTTGGGAATTGGGAATTCTACAAGCTGAAGTCTTGATTGAATTAGCCAAAATATTTAATAAAGGAATAAGTGTCGAATTTTGAGAAGGATGGATGTCGCTAATTTGTCATTTATGTACATGTGACACAATGGGCCAGATTTACTAAACCCTCGTTTGGCATTAAGAACTGCTACTAAAGACGCGTTTCCATCACCCTTCAAATTGCGCAAAGTGAAATTACGAATTGAAAATGGACCCAATGGAAACATGTCGATTTCGCAAAAACTCCCATTTATTGCAAAAAGGTTTCTGCGCTCGCGTGAAAAAGGAATACAATTGGAAAATACGATTTCGCAAAACTGCAATGGAACGTTTTTTCGCATTTACGGGTCACCTGGCGTAGGTAAAAGACAATGTTTGGACGAGACCGAGTTCCTTATTAAACTCGTAAAAGAATCATGGGAATACTGGATCCTAAACAAGAAAGAAATGCCACAATTGATCAAGACGTCGAAGCAGATAGGAGGGAGAAACACCCAGAAACGCCTCACACGTGCCGCTTTCCTCGCCGTTAATGTTTGGAAACGCACCTTCGATCAAAAATAGTGGCCTAGTGCAGTGGCTGCGATGTACTTAAACCTACTAACCCACGATTTTTGGAAGGACGTCAGTTGATTGAAACGCCATCATTTCGCAATAGACATTTAGAAAATATCGCAAAAGTTTTGCGCAAATCTGTAATGGGAACCCGGCTATTCAAAAGGTGTGGATACGGTTATTTTTGCAGCTCATTGCATGTGCATGATAGGAGATTCCCTGTCAGACGGCTACATTTATTGGACGGAGAGTATTCAAGTGAATCACGCAACATTAACTGACCCATTTTCTGCTGTTCCCTGTCCGTATCGCAGCGATCGTGGAGGGCGACAGCTTCGAGGAGGTTTATCACAAGGTGAAAACTGTGATCGAGGAGCAGTCAGGGCCTTATATCTGGATTCCCACCCGGGAGCGTCTGTGAGAGTCCATCCAGAGCCAAACCACCTCGCCCAGTCACCATTCGGCCTGCCTGCCCTGGACCGCGGAGCTCCGACTCGAAGAGCTCACGAGAAACGGACAGAGAGAGAGAGGGAGAGATGGGAAGAGTGAAAGAGAGGGAGAAGTCACAGAGACACCAGGAAACGATGGAGTGAAAGCGCACAGGAGCTGCCCACACCGCATCTGCCTCTCTTTTCCTCCTTTTCCTAGCTTTGTAACTTCCTTTTTCTGCTTTTAACTTCCTTTCTCTGTCCTTCTCTGTTTCTTTCTGGCTTTCTCTCTCCCTCAATAACGTCCTCTCACACGGGACTGGTGAGCTGTTTTTACTCTCTCACGAACTGGGATGCTACAAAGAAATTTTGTATATTGTCAGATTCCCTCTCGCTCTCTCCGAACTAGACAGGAAGTGGAGAGGGAGACGAGCGACCGCCTTGGCTTTTACTGGAACGAGACTTTCAAGAGCTATTCCTGATCAAAGGAGCTCGTTTTACAATACTAAAGGTGAATTGAACTGAATTATGAAAGTATATTTATCGGTATCAATAATGCGCTGAAACCTTCAATATCAAAGATATTACGACTACTCAGAGACTGACGTTCACTCACAGTTATCAGCATCAAGGGCGTTTAATTCCTTTTACAAATTTGAAGTGAAATCCAGGAAGCTCTGAGCGGGCGAAACTCCTTCGAATGTTCCCCTTGCATAGTTTGCAGCTAGTTCATCACACTGAATGGATGAGAAGAAAGGGTCGGAAGAAAAAAAGGGAAAGACGCAGACTGCGACTCTCATTCTGCACATGCTTGATATTCCCGAGTCCGTTTCCTTTGATTTTCTTGCGCTTTACATGTAAACAGGCACATTTAGACACACGCCAAACGTGGATTTTGTAACGTTTGCCTTCTTCTATCTGGATCTTCTTGCAATAGTCTGATTGATGTTTTCCTTCGAGCTGAAATTCATTTGCTCGGTCGGATTATTTCCCTGAGCTCCACGGCTCTCCAACACAATGACTCCGGGCTGCTCTTTAATGTGCAATATCGGCTCTTCCTTAATCTTCTCATGATGTAACGAATTTTAGCCATGCTTGGATCTTGAAGTCATCGGTAAATTATCAAACCGCTTCAAGCCTGATACTTTCATCCTTTTTACATGCCCGTCGGATTTCGGTTCGGTTTAGTTGACGCTTGTGCTGAAAGGCTACGTTCACACCGCAAGATGAATTCAGCTTTCTGCTCGAGTCCGTTTTTTTTTGTGTGTGTGTGTGCGAGGTCGATCTTTTAAATCCGGCCCGTATCAGATCGGAAGCCTGAGGACGACCTTTTTATTTAAATTATCATAATATAATATCATTTTTGTTAATACAGCCAATGGCTGTCCTTTTCACAGCAAAGCGTTTTGCCAAGTTACATTGTTGTAAACTATCCTGATGATTCACAGCGGGAGGTCAAGGTTTGGCCGGTGAATGTGTAGGTGCTGTGATTACACCATTTGCTTTTTCTCCTGTAAAAGCCATTCCTTTGGCCAGATTTACTAACAGCTTGCACTTGTATTCGGATCATTATTTCCCGCTCTTAAAGCAGATTCTAATTTGCGTCGGTCATTATGGAAACGATCCGGCTGCATCCGTGTTTTTTCATTTGTCTTCAGTAGGTCACGCACAGAACTTTCCACTCCCATTTTTATTTTTTTTGCCTTGTTTAGCAAATCTGGCCCTAAATTAGTATCTTATTTTGATAAAAAAAAAAAAAAAAAAAAAAAAAAATCTCAAATATTTGATGATATTACAGTTGATGTTTTGGCAGTGCCCCATTTTTTGGGGAACGATAGTCGTTAGCTTTTGGAAAGTGCATGTACTGGCATCAGGAAAATCAACACAATCTCATAGGCAATTCATAGATATTTTACGTTTTGGTGAATCGACGGATAATTCGTACGGTCTTTATTTTCATATGATCTGCTTACACCGCACTGACGGTACGGTTTAGGGGTGGAGCTTTGATCAGCCCTTAAAAACATTCAACATTTTCATACAAACGATGGAAGCTTGTATCTGTCGCGGAATTAAAAAAAGAATTACGAGCTCTCAATTGCGAGTTTACGTGTCACACTTCTGACTTTTTTCTCAGAATTGCGTGGTGTAAAGTCGCAATTGCAAAAAATAAAGAGATTGTGATATAAAGTCCAATTCTAAGGAAAAACAGACTGAATAAAAAATAAAAAGGTAATTGAGACTTTTCATCTCACAATCCTGTCTTTTTTTTCCTCGCAATTCTTCCTTTTTTCTCAGGATTGCATGATATCAACGCAAAAGTCGGAATCGCAAGATATAAACTCGCCATTGAAAGAAAAAAGTCACGTTTATATCGCAGTTCTGACAAACTCGCAATCGACAGTTATAAAGTCCGATTCTGAGGAAAAAAAGAACTTTTGCAACTTTTTATCTACTTTTTCTCTCGCATTTCTAACTTTTTGCTAGATACAAACTCACAAACGTGAGAAAAAGTAGTAATGATTCTGAGATAAAAAGTCTCAATGACCTTTTTTCAAATGTTTTATTCAGTGGCAGTATCCATACAATCCATCATGTGAATCCATACGAAATCACCACCACGTCAAATAGTCCCGTTTTCACGAGATCGGGTTGAAAATCCGGCATCGTCGAGATGTCGTTTTTCGGCGACTCCAGAGTGATCAGTCACATGATGTCTACGGCACAGGTGATTGGTTCAGAGTTGAATTCAATGTGATTTTTTTTTATTTTTTTTTACGTTTGCTCCAATCAGCTTCAATGTGAACGTAGCCTTAATAGCCTATAAACTCTCTGTACACAAACACACACACACACACACACACACACTATCAGGAAAATGGTGTATTGTACAATGTTTTAATGCTGTGTATCAGACTATAATTAACTCTTGTGATCAAACCAATGAGGCTACTTTGATGCATCGTCAGTGGACTTCATCCCACCGGTTAATCGGTGGGTCGATCGACTGGCCGTGAAGAGGAGCGGGTCTTAATGATGCTGCAGTTTTACTGGAATACGATCGTGGGATCATTATGTTTGATGAGAGAAATGAACGGCTATAATGCCAGGGAATAATCAGCTTAGCTAGCCAAGTTTAACAATCTGAAGCCTTGCCTCCGAATAATTACCCCTCTCATTCATTTGTAAACAGTTTTACCCATAATTCTGAGAGGGTTGACAAAGCGCCCACTTCCACCCCGGCCGACATGAGAATGGCAGAATGATAAATTGGCTTTTTTACCCTTTTGTGCCGTGACAGCGATGCGGTAAAGATCGATACGGTGCTTTGAGCTCAGAGGGCGTCATATTCAAGGACAAAAACCGTGATGTGTCCAGAACAGGATTTAGTGAGATGAAGTTTACCAGTGATTTGTGGAAACGCAGATACAGTATGTGTAGGCGATAAAGAGACTAATAAGAAGATGAAGTGAAACATTTGCACTTATTAAAGGACAGATTTGAGCAACAGGCAGGAAGCAGAGGAACACAGAGCAATCTTGGTGGCTTGTTTACTTTCACTTGTTTTCTTTTGACTTTTTGCGTTTGAATTTCGATATTTAAGTGTGTTTGGAGTGCAGTGACCGTTTCTTTCTTGCCGGTATTTTAATTTATAGATTTTATATAATTGTTTCTTTAATTGTTTACTGCTTTGTTTACATGGGGGTTTCGTGTGAAGACTGAGACGCTTTTGCCGCGGTTTCCAAAGTGAAGCTGCACACAATCAAATGTGAAAAACTGAGAGTAAAAAATCAACTTTACTGTGAAATTTAAAACATATTTTTCAAAAAAAAAAGAACTTGCACGCATTACACATACCACATACTGATACTTTTCTAAACGTAGCCCATAAATAAATTTCCCAAATCATATTATTAGCCACATAACTTCTAAAAAAATAAGAGCGTATATTGCTGTCTGAATGAGCTGCACAACACACACACACACACACACAATGTATTACCAAGAGAAATATATGACTTCACTCTTACTAGAATGAATTATGAGTTGAATTTATTAATTTATTTGAATCAAATGTATTTTATCGATTTGTATTTGCCATATTCTAATTATCCTGAACAGATTGAACATATTGCTTTTATTTTAAAAAAGAATAATTATGAAAATACAACAATGCCATCTGATGCAAAAGTATATTTAAATGATTTATCTTAAAAGAGAGATTTATCAATGACAGTATCGGATTATAAAAATGTTTAATTTCAGTGAGATGCTTGTTGTAAATTAGCTACAAAAATAATAAAACTAATTATGTTAACAAGTGTCCTGTAGAAGTTTTTTCTCATGGAGTGGATGGTTATATGATGTGGCCACTACACTTTTTTACAGTATGTATACTGTGGATTATTTTTTATAAATAGCCCTCATCAGCATGTTTAATGTTTTTTTTTTGCATCCAATTATGTGTAGAAATATTTGAGCGTAAAGTTGGCATGAAACGGAAGTTGCGATAGTCTTTTATTGCCTATAAAACTGTCAGTTAATGATCATCCCAACTATATACAAATGATATTTATTTAAAATACACGTAGCTTACTATATAATGCGTAAAAAAATCAAATTAGTGCATAATAAAACCAATTGAACGTAATTTCTTACACTTGATTACTTGTTAATTAATAAATGGCGGTTACACTTTATTTTAAGGTGTCTTTGTTACAGTGTAATTATACATTTACGTACAGAGGAATATTAATGAACTACATGTACTCACTCTAGGGTTACGATTAGTATGAGAGTCTGGTTTAGGTTTAATTGCATGTAATTATGCTTAATTTATAGTTATTACTACAGTAACTACGTGTAACACGTGTAACAATGATACTGTAAAATAAAGTGTTACCAAAAATAGCCTAACAAGCATATTAAGTGAATAATTGAACGTCACTTAGCATCTTTAACTTAATCAAAAAAAAAAATTTGAGGAAGTTTCTAATATATTCTAATTTTTTTTATTAAGTTAAAGATGCTAATTCTTTATTATGAGATACTAAGTCATTATTATGAGATGTTAAGTCATTATTATGAGATGTTAAGTCATTATTATGAGATGTTAAGTCATTATTATGAGATGTTAAGTCATTATTATGAGATACTAAGTCATTATTATGAGATACTAAGTCATTATTATGAGATGTTAAGTCATTATTATGAGATGTGAAGTCATTATTATGAGATACTAAGTCATTATTATGAGTTACTAAGTCATTATTATGAGATGTTAAGTCATTATCATGAGATACTAAGTCATTATTATGAGATACTAAGTCATTATTATGAGATATTAAGTCATTATTATGAGATACTAAGTCATTATTATGAGATACTAAGTCATTATTATGAGATACTAAGTCATTATTATGAGATACTAAGTCATTATTATGAGATACTAAGTCATTATTATGAGATGTTAAGTCATTATTATGAGATGTTAAGTCATTATTATGAGATGTTAAGTCATTATTATGAGATACTAAGTCATTATTATGAGATACTAAGTCATTATTATGAGATGTTAAGTCATTATTATGAGATGTGAAGTCATTATTATGAGATACTAAGTCATTATTATGAGTTACTAAGTCATTATTATGAGATGTTAAGTCATTATCATGAGATACTAAGTCATTATTATGAGATACTAAGTCATATTTTGAGATATTAAGTCATTATTATGAGATATTAAGTCATTATTATGAGATACTAAGTCATTATTATGAGATACTAAGTCATTATTATGAGATACTAAGTCATTATTATGAGATACTAAGTCATTATTATGAGATACTAAGTCATTATTATGAGATACTAAGTCATTATTATGAGATACTAAGTCATTATTATGAGATACTAAGTCATTATTATGAGATACTAAGTCATTATTATGAGATGTTAAGTCATTATTATGAGATACTAAGTCATATTTTGAGATATTAAGTCATTATTATGAGATACTAAGTCATATTTTGAGATATTAAGTCATTATTATGAGATACTAAGTCATTATTATGAGATACTAAGTCATTATTATGAGATACTAAGTCATTATTATGAGATACTAAGTCATTATTATGAGATGTTAAGTCATTATTATGAGATACTAAGTCATATTTTGAGATATTAAGTCATTATTATGAGAAAGTTTCTCATTATGACTTATGGAATATTTTTTTTCTCAACAGTGGCGGGAACGGACTTCCATTCTTGCATGTTAAAACTTTAATTATCAAAAGATAAATCAAGAAAGAGGCTGCAACGCATTCTGGGTTTATCCATGATGATGGAAATGGAAGGTGAAGTTAAGTGCAAGACGAGATCGCTTGTCTGTTTTCCTCACTTTGGATAAAAGCGTCTGCCAAATTATTAAATGTAAATGTAAGATTGTTCTGAACAAGCATCCCAATGTCACTGCGTCGTACCAGCCAGCAGGGTGAGCTGTCGAGCCACTTGAGCACAGAATTTTCCAGGCCTCTTTATTGGGAAGGGGGGGGGGGATATTTCTTACTCTTTTCATTTACTCTTAACAAAGGCCTGAACAAAAACAAAAAAAACAGTATATTCTGTGCTGTATTCACCTTGAACAACTTGCTCAGCAGTGTTTAACTTACATGTGTGTGTGTGTGTGTGTGTGTGTGTATATATATATATATATATGTTCTTCATCAACAGAGTTGCACCCTCTTCCTGCGAGGAAGTCAAACAACAAAGATGCTTCCTTACCGCCCTGATATACAGTAACCTGTCTGAGTGTTTTTCATGGCTGCTGCTAACCTTCAGAGCATGACGGATGAATTATTGGCCAAAATGTGGCTTTCAACCTATCAGTGCGACTAAACGTGATTAACCACGAAACACACACAGTGTATTTTATGGTATATCATCTAATGCATAACTCATATCAAGCAAACGTAGGTGTGTGTGTGTGTGTGTGTGTGCGCGTGACAGCTGTACAGTGGTTCAAATTGAATCAAATATTGAGATTACAGTAAAAGTGTGAAGGACGGATTGGTCGTGTGTGTGTGTGTGTGTGTGTGTGTGTGTGTGTGTGTGTGTCGAGTCTCACCTGAGGGAAGCATTCAGACTGTCAATTGCTTTATTTATCAGCAATGGCTGTCAGAAAGCATTCAGTCATGCCTCTCAGTCAGACTAAATGTGAATGGAGCAGAGAGAGAGAGAGAGATGTCGAGTATTATAGGGAGAAAGGCTGGAAAAGGGGTCAAGGAGAAACATAGAGAGAGAGGAATGTGAAATGGTGTTTTCTAAGAAAGTTATGCAGAGATATGGATGAAAACACCGAGTGGGTATCATATGTGGTTCTCTAAAAAAAAAAAGAATATGTATTCATCTAAATGTTGTTTCAAACCTGCATTACTTTTCTTAAATGAAACTCAGCTTTGATTGCACCTTTTACACAGCGGGAAAACGAGGGTTTGGAAGATAATGAGGGTGAGTAAATGATTGTAATAAATCAGATTTTAATTTTTGTGTGAAGCATTCCTTTGAGATACAAAGAATTGAAAAAAAAAAAGTTAAGCAATTGTGCAGTTGCTTGACAAATAAATAAATAAAAGCTGGTAATAAATCACCTTTACGATCGCTATCTTTATTACAAACAAAAAAAATAGATTAGTATTATATTATTCTAATACATATAATATTATTCAAATATTAAAAGTAACCTTTTTCATAAAAATGTTATCAATGAGAGAGCAGAAGAAACAAACGTACTTTGATAAACGTGTGGCAATGATTTATATCTGTCGGGACCGATTTCGCGGGAAATTGCATTGATATGTCATTCGCTCGTGCACAGTCGTACGCAGAGAAAAGTAGTTCCGGCTGTGGGTAGCGTGAACCGTGAAGTTGAAAGTAAGTTGTTACAACGAATGAGGAAAAATCATTCAAAACGGCAAAAATTACTGGTGTAAAAAAAAAAAAGAAAGAAAGAAAAAAGAAAAAGTACGTGTCCATCCGCTCCGATAAAGATGTTTCCACATCAAAATCCACTCAAAGGAGCAAGACACATGCGCTTTTAGTTTTAACCGCTAGAGGGCCAAAAGCTAGTGTAGCTTTACAGACCTTAAAAAAAAGAAGTTTTTTTTTTTAATATTTTCATTAAAATGTCATTCATTATACTATACTTAGTATATATAGTATAGTGTTACATTTTTTATTTTGCTATTTGCGCAAATGGAAACACACAAAAAAATATTTAATGTAGTCTCTGATTCACTTTTTTTTTTTTTAATATTGAAGTGCGATATACCTGTTCATTATAGTTCAGTTGGCATTTTTTTTCTTTTTTTTCATTAAATGTTTGAACAAACAAACAAGCAAAAAAATAAATAAAAATGACAACAACAACTGTCATCAATATAATATAACAATAAAAATTATACGCCAACAGTCTTTCAGTCCAGATGAAGTGCCAAGTCATTAAACACAGCTACTGTTCTCATAGCTTTCAGGTTTTTTAGAAGACTCGATAGATTCAAAATACATTTTCATCTCATTTTTAAATCTTAAAAAAAGAGGTTTGCATTTAGAAAATTTACATTTATGAATATGATATTTGGCTAAAAGAAAAATAAGGTTTATAAAGCAAATATCATTTTTCTTTTCACATTCATGAAAACCAAAAATAACATTTCTGTATGTAAATTTAAAATAAGGAAATCACAAATGTCACACCAAAATGTCTCTGATTCACTGCAACAAAATTTTACCGAACAATGACGACTTCCGCTTTTGAGAAACCCGGAAATGTGAGAAGCGTCTATCATGATTTTAAAGAAGAAATAAAGAAAAGAGAAAGTTGCCTATATGAATTGCATTTAAATTGCCATCCATTTGGATTTAAAAAACAGTTCTTACATAAAGTAATAAACCTAAAATGATGAATATTTGTCAGTTATATAAATGAAACATGGATTTATGGAATAGTACAAGGATTTATACCAGGTTTATATATTTATCACATTCCATAATCATTACCGAACCATGTTCATACTTCTTAACTCAACGGATTTAATTGTTTTCACTTTTCATCTATATTAATCTGTTAATTTCGTCTATACATTTTAAAAATGATTTAAAAAATTCAAATAGATGTGAATAGGCTACTTAATAATAAATGATGATATGATTCTTTTCTCTTTTTTTTCTTCTTCTTTTTTTTTTTTTTTTTGCATAACTGGCAAACTTGGCATTATGCTATTGGGAAAAAATGATGGTAAGATCATTAGTAATTCCTAAAGGTCTTTGGGGTTTAGGGGAACCGTCCCGCACATGCATTCTCACAAACACAGTTTCCAGTGCCTTCTGATTGGGTCATCTGCCCATTGTTTGAAACAGGAAATAGGTCATGCAGAGCGAACAGTAGGGGGTGGACGGTGGTAAACGCGTGTGTGTGTGTGTGTGGGAAGGAACCACTCCATTGCCCTTATTCTAGATGGTGACACAATTGGGTTTGTTAATAAAGGTTCTTGAATGGTTCTTTGTCGTTCAAGAACCGTCATCTTTTATCAAGAACCCTGAGTTGGCTATTTGATCCTTTAAAGATGAAACAATTGCTAATATGCATGAAGAATATATGTTAAAATGTGATATTTAACCCTCTAGGTCTGACCGAAACATTTTACTTTTTGATTTTTTTTTACATATTTTTGCTTCATCGGAATGGGATGACATTTGGTGACTTTTGCCGCATTATCTATGTGAACGCCCAAAAAAATCTTGGACACGATTCGCATGTGCACTCTATTTTAATCGTTTTTTGAAAAATATATATTTTTGAAAAATATATGAATTTTAATGGAAAAAAAATATCTTTAAAAAAAGTGTATAAATATTGCACAGTGTCATAAAATCCCCTCAAAATTCTAAATAGTAATTAAAAAATATTATTGAACAAAAATATATTACATTGATTTTCCTGAAAAAAACTTTTGACCGCAAAGTCAAATGAAGAGGCTCAGAGGGTTAACTATCCTGTTCTTTCTTTCGTTCTGTTTGAGGGCCAGTTTAACTTAATATTTCTCAGGTTTCGGGTTCTTTCTGCTCTCGAGGCGTTTGTAGTCAGAATGGGGTCAGTCTAACAGCGCAGCAGTGCGTTCTGGGTAATCCTGCAGGGAGAAAGAAACCCACACAGACCTTTTTTCGGTATGCCATCAAACAGGTGATACAGATACCTGTCACCGGATCAGGTTTGAAACAAGGGTTTCGAGAATGTATATGTATGTACGTGTGTGTTTGTCCCGCACACACACACACACACACACACACACACAGAAAATTCCCCTCACTACATCTCTCTATCCTGGCTGGTCACCATGGCAACAGAGCATTTTCATGTGTCGTCTCCATTCTAACGTCCCTAATTAAAATGGGTCTGGTTGGGTATAAGCCCGTGTGTACGTTTTGCACAGACATGCTTGTCTGTGAATGCAGATGTTTAAAGGCCACTAAGGAAAAGTGTATGTGGCAAGTTTACTGCAGTAAAACCGCATACTCAAACAGAAACATTTACATAACATTCCCGAGCACCAATCACGCGTCAGGACTTCAGGTGACCATCCACACTTTTAGTGTGTATAACCTTAAATCACACAGATTTATGTAATTAATATTAATTAATTACATCTAAAATTTGATTCAAATGCATTAATGTTTGCAATCATAAATATAGTTTCACACTGAATCTCCATGCCTTAACGGCAAAATAAATAAATGATTTATAAATACATTTAAAAATAAAATACTGCCGTCAATCGATTAAGCGAAACTTTTCTGTAATTAATTGCGATTAATAGCCCCAAACATTAAAGATTTGAAAATATAAGTAAAGGATGATGGGAAAAATGGATTCTGCGTTAAACTGGAAAAATGAATCGCATGTGTTAATTTTGACCGCCTTAAAAAATAACTTCCAAAATGTTTCTATTTATAATTAAAGAACACAACATTGTTATAACATAATTACAGTAATTGGGTTAGTGTACTAATTACTCCCTGTGAAAATACTGCATTACCTTTTACTTATTACTTTCAATCCCAAATCAACCTGAACCGCTTTAGGATAGACATGACACTGCTTTTAATTCTTTCAAATAAATAATTATGCTTGAACTGAAGTATTTCAAAGAAGAAGTTTACATTAAAATGTACATTTCAAAATCCCCCACTAGTCAATCCTTTTATTACTTAAAACTCATATTTGATCAGCAAAATGACATATTTAAATGCTTTTTCCCTGTGAGAAAAAACCCTCAAAATAGCTTGATTGTAACTCTACACCCTTGCTTCGTTTAATATGCGCAGATCAATGAATATGCTAATTAGCCCCGCCTCCATTCACTCACACAGCTCAGAGATCCACTCGGTCAACTCACAGAAGTAAACGCTGCACAATGGTGTCGCTCTTTACAACATGGGACGCACAACAGTAATTAATACGATTAGTCTTTTGCTTGACTACATTAGCAAACAGCGAATAACGTGTTGCTAATGTCACACAAACCATATTCCCGTATAGTTCATCATAACATCGTAATGGACATCATACACCCGCTATATTGCTAAATCTACCCAATTTTTCAAGTGTAGTGGGATTACGTTGACGTGATTGGCTACAAGGCAGTTTGTGATGTCACAAACACCAGCGTTTTCAAGCCGCGGGTTTGAGTCTGTCTTTAGATCACTGCAGTTTTGAAGAGAAAATACTCTGCAATGGTGTTGACTTATGAATTTGCACATGGTTTGCCTTAAAGCATATTATAAACACAACATAGACATATAAACGACATTAAAGTCTTGATTTTCACTATAGGGGGACTTTTTTATATAGAATTATTCTATATTATATACAGTGTTCATTGCAATTACATCAAAGATAACTACTTAAATTACAGAAAAATTGAGAGTAATCTATAAATCGAAAGTAATTAAATTACAGTAATTAATTAGTAATGCGTTACACTCAACACAGTGCTTGATATTGCAAACTTTTAATAGTTTTTCAAACTATTATTTTAATGTATTGTCGTAATTATAAACACATTGATTTGTACTTTGTTATCCTTCTCGTTTTTTCCCTATAGCAGCTGAATCTCACACGTTCACGCTTGCGTCCGCATTAATACTGTATACTGTAATGGGAAAAATACATTTGCATTATGTATTTAACGCAAGACATTTGTGACAATTATAAAATGAGTTCATTACTTTTAATGTGTTAAATATGAATTAACACGTTATAACCCCAACACCTACACTGTAATGAATTGCTGTAAAAAATGACAGCATTATTTTACAGCCGCTGGCTGTTTTTTAATAATACAGCATATTGCCATAAACTGCAATGCATTCTGGGGTCACGTGTTGGTTTGACTCAAATTTACAGAATATTGCTGTAAATTGACCCTTCGTCATTTAAAAAAAATACAGTTATTTACTGTAATCAGAGAATACAGGGAAATTCTGTACATTTAATTACAGTAACACTATTGTAAAATTGACAGTAACTGGCTGGCAACCCTGCTGCCAGTATTACACTGTAAAATTTACAGTAATTTTTTAACAGTGTAGTGCGATTACAAATGACGATGATTCTCAAAAAAAATCTGTTCATTATAAAAACATTACAGTATAAGGCCTGAGATTTGGAAATGATTTTCCTCCGGTCTCGATGTCGAAGCTAAATCAGAAACGACGTGATCCTGCGACGGTCTTTCCTTCCCTATTGTGACGTACATCCGAGTGAAGCGGCTTCTCGGACAAGAAAACATGCGGGATGCGACTTGATTTTGTCCATCAGGAATTGGCTGGATCAGAGAAGAGAAGAGATGTCGCTGCTAATGTGAGGGGAAGTTTATATGAAGGCACATGATAAATGATAATAATGTGCACAAATAAATCGTTTACAGTATAATAAATGCTTGACTTCATGGCGATTTATGTGACCGGACACGTCAAGTAGGTGTAACTGTTTTCTTTGGGTTGTAGTTTTGCTGATCCAGTGTTTACCCCCAAATACTAGCAGTCCTAAGCGAAAGCTTATAGACTTTGGATAAAAGTTAATTAAGTGACTGAGTTCACTAATTATCGAGGCAATTACCCTGGAGTAATCAAGGGTGCAGCGGTGATGGCTCATCAGGGTTTGATCCGTGCACACGTTCCAAATGCCACGTCTGATGCCACTGCCGTCACAGCTGGCACAACGCGTCTCGACGTGCATATTTAAATGTATGCAAATCAACGAGATTTCAAAGCTACTGCAGAGGGGAGGCTATCATGTGACTTTAGAAATCAGAGCGAAAGTCATATCACTTTTTATGTATTTATACAAATTAATTGAATTTGAGTCACTTTCACAGAACATTGCATGGAAAAGAGTGACTGACATTCTGCAAAATAACTGCTTTTATACAACTTTTAGTTGTGCAGCTCAAATGTGGTTTTCTCAGACGTGCACAGGTGCAAAAACCGGACAGAGGCTGAATTCAGATGAGCAGATCTCCATTCTGCTCTGATGGCACGTCTTCACAGGGCAGAAATAGTAATGGCATGCAATTCCTTGTTGTGTCTAAAGTATAAGTTAACTGTTGTATGAAAGCAATATCTCACTTGAAGTGGTGTGACTGTCAGCATGTGGATTCCTGCAGCACGAGCCCGCGTGTTCAGAGCGACTGCGCTCTTGCTCATGTGTAATTGCTTAATTGCGTTCAGCAGAAGAAAGGAAATCATTTGAGTTTGGAATGACAAGAATGAAGAAATGACTATGTTCAATTTTGGGTGATTTTTCCTTTTAAAATGTAGTTTTGCCATTTAGAAAAAGGTCAAAACACACACACACACACACGCACGCACGCACACACACGCGCACAAACTGGGCTTGATTCGGTTGTTCTGAAGGTATGGATTTAAAAAGAAAAAAGGCACACTCAGGATCGAACGGACCCCACATTGAAAATGAATGGGAAAGGTGAAAAATTAAGAGATTGTTTTATATATATATATAACATTTTCACACAGAAATTAAGGCCTGGTACAATGCTCACACACACACACACACACACATAAGTCTGAATGAATCATTTGTATAGAATTTCAAATGCAGAAAAACAAATGGAGATATGATTTTTTTAAGTGCCAATTGACCCTTCGCTGTCCGTTTGATTGACAGGCGATCTAACCAATCATAACCCTGAATCTGCCATTTTGTAAGACAAAGCAGTCAGGGGAGTTAGTAGATTAACGTTGGTGAACTTGAACTTAAAAAATTGTGTGTACTCACGTCTTTCCGCGCTTGAAACAACATTCCTTCTGATGTTCATGTTTATTTGATGAAACGGTTTCATATGTCTGTCGACGTGTTGTCAGTGTCTCTTTGCTCCAGGATGTATTTTGCATGCCGTGAGAAAATGATGTGTGGCGTGAGAGCGCTTAGCAACAGTAACTAAAGGGGGTGGGGCTTTGCGAAGGGTCAATTTAGTTATTTTTATGTGACATTACTGCAAAAACAGACACTTCAAAACACTTTAAACAACAACAAATTCTAACCTTTCACAAAAATACAGATTTGAATGTATTTTATAATGTCTAATATATATATATATATATATATATATGTGTGTGTGTGTGTGTGTGTGTGTGTGTGTATGTGTACTTTTGCATATCGCAAAATATAAAAAAAAAGTTGTGATGGGAGCAGTTAGCCAGAAAAAAAAGGAAAAGTGTAATTCCTACAGGTTTTCGTCTGCCTCTTAACACCTAGATCAATATCCAGAAATACCTTATATTTAATACAGACCATTATTAAAAAGTTTGTATTTCATATGCAAGCTAATGGTGTAGTTGAGTAATTTTGTGGTAGATAGGTAAAAAAGAGTACCACACATCCCTCAAAACAGCATAACATCATATGGTTTAGATGTAAATAAAAAAATGATTTATCATTTGTATATTTTTTTTTTTATAAAGGGGTAATGAGGACCATGAGTGTTAAGCACATGGGAGAAATAGTTCAGTTTGAGACACTTGGTAGCAAGTAAACAAGACATCTATGGCTGCACATTCCATGATTATATCCAATTTCATATTTCCTTTCCTTTAAACATTCCACAAAACCAACAGACTATAATTGTTGTTTAAAAAGACCGTCTTGCTGTCAGTGTGGGCAGTTCTTGATTAGAAAAATCTGCAGTGTGGACCAGACTTTATGTGAGACGAGAATGAGAACGACATCCACTGTTAGTATCAAGGCAGTGCCGTCATATGAGAAGCATCCGTAGCCTCATCCCAGAGGAAACGGAATAGCTGCAAGCAAAATTAAAAGCTTTAGGGTGTGACCAGTGCTAACAGGTATAACTGGTCATTTCACTTGCTTCACGATTATATTCGTGTGAAATATCAAATGTATGAAATCCTCACTCCTGGAATCTGTAAAGACACTAAAACAATGCAGGTTTCTATCCGTCCTGTCCCTTGCCTCACACACTCTGTAGTTGAACTGGTCCATTCACGCTTTCCTCTCGCACCTCTCTCCTTGTGAGTCCCAAGTCTTCACACTGGGTTTCTCCTCACACACACTTGTCATTATCCCGCTTTTCACACGTACTGGAGTCCACCACACACTCCAGAGAGACAGAGAAACTTCCATTGAGAATTCACTCTTCAGACTTCTGTGATCTTCATGATCGGTGCTCAGTTTGCATTGGTATTAAAGTCAATGTGAAACCAAGCTGTTGGTGTAACACACGCAATGGTTTGAGGGGATGTAGGCCATAATGAGAAGCCAATTCAGAGGCAAAGTATGTGATTCCCAGCCCAGAATCTAATTCAAATTGTACAATCCCAATCATATGATCTTCTTACGTACAGGATCAATTTTGATTCCATGTTAAAGGCATAGTGCACCCAAAAATGAAAACTTGCTTCTTATGTAGAAGATAATGTGGAGTTTCACTTCTTAAGACCTCAATGTATCGCCAGGAGCCGCGGGTGTTAATTCTGTTTGTCTTCTGTGACGAGCAGGGCGGGCGAGAGCCGTGAGGGAACGGCGCGAGGCCGGTCACGCGAGTGATAATGAGTGTCAGCTGCGCGCTACACCGGTCTCGTATCTCTCACGGAGGAGCTCCGGAAGCATAAAATCCAGGCCTGGTCCTCTCGTCCTTCACTGTCGTCGCTCCTCTTTTATGCTTCCGGAGCTCCTCCATGAGAGATACGAGACCGGTGTAGCGCGCAGCTGGCGCTCATTATCACTCGCGTCACCGGTCTCGCGCCGTTCCCTCACGGCTCTCGCCCGCCCTGCTCGTCACATCTGCATATGTTTTTTTTTTTTTTGAATCTCAAAGTGACGGCACCCATTGACTTCCATTATATGAATCACATCATCTTTACTGTTCTACTGAAGAAAATCCTGAATCTTGGATGGCCTGACAGTAAGTAAAGTAACTCCAAATGTCCATTTTTGGGTGAACTATCCCTTTAAAGGGCAGAGCTCAAATATTACCCTCTGTAATAGTTTTATGTGTTGGTCACTCCAGAGAAAGTGGGTGGAGGGAAGCGGATAAAACAAGTTTGCATACGCGGCATGCTGTCATGCATGTCATCCGAAATTGATTATTTTCATTAAAGATTATTTAGAAAAGCTTAAATGAAATAGCACACACCAATGAAATAGAACAATAAATCATATATTGTACTTATATTTTGTTTTCATGCTGACCAAGTTTAGTGAATGTATATCAGCGATTAGGTTTGGATCCATATATACTCCAGCATACTTGGATGGTGTTGACCCATATACCCACTCTAAAATTATAATTGTAAATTGTTTTTGAAGGAGGACAAGGAAGCTCAGACGCTTCAGCTACCATGTCATCCACAGAAGATCTGTGACTCATTTAAATGTCATAACCCTAACCCTAACGTCATTGTTGGACACACACCAGACCCCTGGCATGTTTAAATTCACAGCAAATACAAATTTACTGTAACGCTCATTTCTGTCTCGTATCATCAACAGCTGAAAAGAAGACCATGTCGTCCTCATCTGCATTTAAAACTTGTTAAACATAAAATAAAACATGTCACGGCATGATTTCGCTTCCTTATCCAGTAGCTCGCCTCTCAAAGGCCCTCACACTTTCTCCCTCCAAGCTTTTCAAATCTCACACTTTTCCTGTATGCCCTTCCTGCAGCAGCTAATGGTTTACAGCGAGAAGACAAGTGCTTGAATTAGCATGACAAGAACAAGAGTCAATGTGCAATCCTTCAGCCAAATAACACACCGATCCACATAGGTGTGATGAAGAGGGCTCCAGAGATGCATTAGCATTGGAATTAAAAGGGGCGAGACGCTCCCCATGTGTGGTTTCATCCTGCTTTTTAAAGAGAAAAGGTTGTGACAGCTTATTTGGAGACGTTGCGCTCTAAAGTGCGTGAATGCTGTGTCTGGGGTTTCAACAGAAAGAGCTGATCTGGTAAGAGTTTTTCAAAAAGTGGTTCCACACAGTGACATCAGACAGTGACGGTCTGATATGATGATTTACTGTTCAATGCGATTTACTCGGAATAGACTGGACTTTTGCATATTATTTTCCCCACCAATCATGAACTCATAGAAGGATTTTTGTAGATAATTTCCATGACTTTTCCCAGCTCTGGACATCACAAATTTGAAAAATGTCCTTAATATTTCCCAGCTGTCCACTGTATAAATCATGCAAAATCAATATATACTTTTCCTTTTTGGCACCTAAATTCTGGAACGATCTTCCAAGCATTGTTCGGGAAGCAGACACACTCTGTCAGTTTAAATCTAAACTAAAAACACATCTATTTAACCTGGCATACGCATGACGCATTATCAATTTATGTCTTCATATCCGTTAAAGGATTGTTAGGCTGCATAGATCAGGTCAGCCGGAACCGGGAACACTTCCTATAACACCAGATGTACTCGTTACATCTGAAGAAGAGTGGCGTCTACGCTCGTTTTAGTCTCTCTGCTTATCCCGAGGTTTACCATTTAACGTGATTGGATGGATCCGGGCCGTGTCCGGGTCGGATGGGGAACCTGCGCCTGTGCGCGGCAGCAGCGTGTCCCTGAGGTGTCGGCGGAGACTGTGTTAACTAGCTCATCCCTGTGAAGGCCTTACCGACTCATCAGCCAGTGGCACATATCCCAACAAACCGTCCCATACCGGCATGATTAAAAGATCTTAAACTAGATGGAACTGGATTAAATATTATGACTGTTGCGATTCCAAATCAGATTTATGACCTGTAACTCTGCCTGAGTATCGGGCAAGTGTTCACTGTTGGCCAGAGGAGAACTGGCCCCCGAGTAAGCCTGGTTTCTCCCAAGGATTTTTTCTTAATTTTTTGGAGTTTTGGTTCCTTGCCTTTTGTTTGATATTCAGCAGTGTTTTTGATATGCCTGCATTGGCGCCGTTGTATGTGAACTGAGCCGAGCCGGACGATTACGTCACTGTTTTCTCCGGTGCTGATATACACAGGGTTGGGGAGTAACAAAATACAAGTAACTTAGTTACTTATTTAAAATACAAAATTTTAGTAACTGTATTTCATTACAGTTACATTTTAAATGGGTGGTAATCAGATTACAGTTCCATCTGAAAAGTGTTTTAGATTACCAAAGTGATTACTTTGAGTTTTAATGTCATTTAAACAGCGATTGGTGATTCTCTGACTCTGACCGTCTGAAAAAGTGGAGTTCAGTTTCAACAACATTTTAATACTTTTAACAGGGATCATAAAAATTTTATTTTTATTTAGTACTGTCCTGAACAAGACAAAATGACTGAATTTATAAAGCAAATTTCCCAACTCTTAACTTGACTGTCCTGTCATGACCTGATGATCCACGACTGTTTTCATGTTTTGTGAGTCATTTTATAATTCACTCGTCACTGCAACTTTTTTTTTATCACAATTTGTTTTTTTCCCCTCACAATGGTGAGTTTGTATTTCACAACTCTGACTTCTTTTTCTCAGAATTGCGAGATTAAACTCACAATTGCAAGTTATAAAGTCAGAATTGGGAGATATGAACTTGCAATACTGACTTTTTTTCTTGCAATTGCGAATTTAGTATGTGAGTTTATATCTCATAATTCTGACGTCTCAGTATATATCTCATATTTTTGACTTCTTAATATTGTGAGTTTTTATATCATAATTTTGACTTTTCGCAATATTGTGAGTTTATATCTCATAATTCTGACTTTCTGAGGGAAAAAGTCAGAATTGTGAGATAAAAAATTGCAATGACCTTTTTTTGTGTTTGTTTCACACATTATTATTCCAAAGTATTCTAAAGTATTTAGATTAAGTTACTAAACTTGAGTAATGTAACTAAATACATTACAAATTACTTTTTAAAGCATGTATTTTGTAATCTGTAGTGAAATACATTTTAAAAGTAACCCACCCAGCTCTGGATATACATAAATTAACTAGACTAATAACTACTGATCTTTGCAACGGAATGAATCAATAAATGAGATAGACAATGACACAATTTTCTTTGGGAGCTCCAAAAATGATTTGCCAATTATTACTGTACAGCTGCTTTGCCACAAAAAGCGATAAATAAGTAAAGGTGACTTGACTACTTCAAAGAATACAACAGCTGTGATTAGATAAGGCAAGGAAGCAATGATTTCAACATTCACTATTGATTTTGTCCAAAGGGAAAGATTTGTCTCAACAAAATAACTAACAGAGATGCACAAATGTGCAACATTACACAACCTAAAAAAAAACACACAGGCTTTGACCAGCACGGTGATCTGGCCTATAGTGGAGGGGAGCTCGAGGAGGAGGTGCTTTGAGAGGAGGAGACTGATCCAGTCGCATTGACCATCTCACATCTGCTGCGAGCGGCTGAAGACTGAACGCCTCGTACCAACTTCTGGGATTTGCCGAGATTTTTTCCTCTCCTCGAACGCGCACGCCGCGGGTTTCGCTATTCAAGCTGCATTGGATAAACAGCACGATGCTCGCTCGCTGAGTTGGCACATAATTGCATTGAAGCATCGCTTTTATTTCGCAGGACATCCATGTTTTAAAAGATACAAAGGACGCGGTGGATTCACTGAATTGGATGCGGGCGTCGATGCGATTTAACCCCACATTTATTTTCGCACCGCTCGGGAACCAAGTGGCCTGTCGGATTTGTTTCATTGGGTGGATTTTTAAAAAGCCACCCCATTTCAGAGGGGAAAATTAGGACAAGTCGACCTACACCCCTCAACAAAGGGGTTCCGCGCAGCCGAGCGCACGGCATGGTGTTGCTCCGTGTGTTTTTGGCAAAACTGGCACATGTTTGCGTGTAGATAAAGAGCTCGTTTGGGATTTTCCTAAAGGATATGGACATTATTTTGCCATTCGATTAGCATAGAAAGTTTTTAAACTCATTTTTCCACGTGACCAGACTATCGCACTAAATTTGGAAGCGTCATTGACACAAAACTCAACTTTCTCTCTTGGTGACTTGGTGGCTTTTGTTCATTCCTGATGGGTACAAGAGCCAGCTGACGACCCTTGAACCTTTACAGCGTTTGCCCATCTTTGTAAACATTCCCCAGTCAAACACTCGTGATTCCAGGATGGAGCTCTTCTCCAGGAATGTGGCCGCGCTCTGGATTATCCTGCTGGAGTTCCTGCTCAAGTCAGTGGCGGAGGAAGGTAACCCAATCATTATAAACGCAACTACCTGTTGGCTTCTTACAGATGAAGACCATATAAAAGTGTGATGTAAACCCGTGATCTTTTCCAATATAAAACAAAGGCGATTTCAATATGTTCCCTATGTTTTGTCTGGCCATTATGTTTCACAAGCTCTGACATTGAATTCTATGGCTGGGTTACGCATAGGCTAAACGGTCTAGTTCATTACTTTGTGATGCAGATTGAGAGTTAGTCCTTTGTAAAACGCATGTTTCTTGAGCTTTATTGATGCAAGGAACATTTTTTTTTTCTTAAATGCATCCGATTTTTTACAAAGGGACTCCTCTGAAGGGATTGGTTCCGGGTGTTCCAACTGGGAAAAGTAATAATCATCTCCAAGAAAGAGTGATTATAAAGTGGAGACAATGAAGAAGTGCACTTATTATGGTCGCAACGCCCCTACTTTCACATCTACCCGTTTAAAGTGCTTTTTAATAATCAATATAATTACTATGCTCCTGTAATCTCTATAGACTATGCACTTAATAACATTGATTTCATTCTTAAGCCAATCCTTTGTCGTCTTTCTTCTCTGGAAATTGCCGTTGGGTGGATCAAACAGAGGCACAGTAAGTGCAGCTCAAGTAACACGCAAATGTTAAATTACAAAGAGGACGGGCGATAGAAATTTGAGTCGTGTATTGTCAGGGGACATTCCATCCAGTACCCTCAATAAGTAGTCATTCGGATCAATAGAATGATGAATGGCTGGTTATGGAGGTTTTAGACCGAGAAAGGTGGTGGATTTAAGGAGAAGCGGTAAAGGTGACTTGCATTGGCTACCAAATCGATGGCGGACTGACGATTCGGATTAGTTCCGCATTAGACGGCGGTGTGCACGCACCTGCTCCCCGATGGCGAAATCAATTAACCGGCTTGTGTGACGGACACGCGCAGGTGATGCTCCTCCAACAGCATCGCTGGGTCCAATTAATGAGTTATTGACGCGTTTGTAATTAGCTGAGGAGTGAGGATGTGATGAAGTCTGGAATCAGTAGAAGAGATCTGTGCATGATATTTAAATAACTTTAATGTACTGTCCTTAAGTAAAATGCAGGCTAGGGTGGGAACGTAGCGCCTGCGTCAGGCCTTTTTTGCGGTAAAATGAACTCTTCCCCGGTTTCACAGAGGAGGCTTAAGCTAAGGCTTTGACTAAGGATGCGTTCACACTTGTACTTCGGTTGGTTTGGTTCGGACCAAAAAACAAAAACAAAACATATAGTCCCGGTCCGCTTAGCGTTCACACTGGCATTTTTAACAGCGAACCTAAAGTTACCGAACCAAGGGCGCGTTCACACTTGTCACGTTCGGTTCGATTAAAACAAACCCTGGTTCGTTTGAACATGTGTGAACACTGCCATCCGAACCCTGGTGCGGACCGAGACCGCTAAAAAGATGGGTCTCGGTCCGCTTCCAAACGAACTCTGGTGCGGTTCCATTGATATATGAACGCGACACGGACCAAAGACACGTAAACGAACCAAAAACAGGACGTGATGTCACAAGATGCGACGCTACAAGTCACTGATTTGACGACGCGGGAAGATCGGCGTATCCAAAATGAGTCGAGGGCAAAGAGCCTCATCAATATTTGGTCCGACGAGAAGTTTTGAACATTTTATGAGCTAAAATAAAAATAAAACCATATGCACACGCATAAAATGATCACGTTTAATCCAGCACACGGCGTTGTTTTGAATGTTCGGTAAGCAAATATACATCATAAAAACCGACCAATCAGGTTGTGCCTTTGGTTCGGTCACTTTAGGTTCGCTGTTAAAAATGCCAGTGTGAACGCTAAGCCGAGCAGGACTATATGTTTTGTTTTTGTTTTTTCAAACGAACCGAACTACAAGTGTGAACGCGCCCTGAAATTCATGTTTGAGCTGTTTTAACCTGTGCTGACATATCTTAAAATCTACACGAGTCGTTGTTTTGTCTGAAGATGCGCACAAGTAATGCTTCTTCCAGGTATGTTTATTAAAGTTACCAGAGCTAAGGCTAATCCTGGCTCTGTGGAATCGGGTCCTTATTTGAATATTGTCTTGGTGTCTATACTGAGAATTGTGAGAGTAAATGGAAACATTTGGTTTCCAAGGGAAAGCTTTTTAAGCAACTATGTCATTTATTTTCTTTGCTTTATTAGTGTTTGCTTATAGTTCTCGCGTTTTCAGGGTTTTTACTGATATTTTTTTGGCAATGACTCTTATTGGAAATGAATTAGGCCTAGTTTTTAGACCTTTTTTTTTATTTTTACTTTTCATTTTACTTTGATTTGGCAAGTTTTTATTATATAAAAACATGATTTCATACCAGAACTCTGCTCAAATGGTTATCTCTGACTCACTAACTGCACCCAGTGATTCGTTGAGGTTGGGAAAGGGTCGCTTTGGCAGTTGTAAAGACTAATATGGTGAAGTCGGTAACAGAAGCAGCAGGGGGGAGATTGGATTTGATTCCGTAGTAACTCAAACCCCTGCGTGAGATTAAACTAATGCTAGATCTGTGAGGATCACTGCACTGATCTCTAATTCCCTTTGTGAGGAAATATCAGCTAAAAAAGAGAGCGAGGTAACAATGGCTTTCATGTGAGGTCAGAGCTCAGGAACTCTTCTGTCTTCCGTCTTCTGTTACCCTGGAGCGAGAAAGAGCTTATCCATTTCACCTTCTGTCACTTATTTCTCACTATCTCGTGTCTCTGTGTTATACGTATCATGGATTTGCTATGTTTGGAATGGAATTCTTGCAAACTATACAGTGAATACTGTCTTCTGTTTTTTCATTACATGCCACGTGAAGCGGTATATAATGAATTTTTCAAGCGGTAGTGCGCTCCACTGTTTATCACACGGACAAGCAACACTTGATTTCCTTTTTTAATCCAATTTCGGCTGTCCGATCATGTGATTTAGCTTCACTTTCACAAGCAGCAGGTTAACTATGTAATAGATGCGTACTTGCTTACTGTGCGCAGTATTCATGCTGCAGTGATAAGAATAGTTGCCATGTGCTCTTCTCAACATACACAAGTGGCATTTTATGTGGGCGTTTCAAATGTGAGAATGAGACAGTTTGTCAAAACATATCAGAAAGAAGATAGGAAGTAGTAAACTTTCAGATTATTGGAGTGCGTTTGATAAAAAATGAAATTCTTTTTTTTTTTGTGGTATTGAAATTTGCTAGTAATTTCTGAGTGAAAAATTGTTTCCACACCGATGTTTTTTTTTTTTTTTTTTTTTTAAGTGTGGTGATGTTTCTTTCAACCACTGACTGTTTTGTTTTTTTTAAATCAAAATCGCTAGTTATAATGCCAGAATTGCGGGATATAAACTCGACTTTTATAAAGTCCAATTCTAAGACTTTTTTTCCTCACAATTCTGCAATTGTGAGATAAAAAGCCACAATTACCTTTTGCATTGTTTTACTCGGTGGCAGAAACAAGCTTCCGCAAGTCTACGATGACACGGGGCGCTTTTTTATTCTCCTTTTTGCCACAGTCAAGTTTCCTCTACTCCTCTCCCGCTGCAGAAATGCACATCCCTCCTCAGAAATCCCATTAAATGGAACTGATTTTTATAAGACAGGGATTTGCATTTAAAGCAGCGCTCTCCTCTCTCCCCCGCTCCTCTCTCTCTCTCTCTTTGGCTGTTAATCCTGTGATTAGCCGCTTGAAGATTTAAACTGCAGCTCTGCGTCTCATCTCTAATCATCAATCCCGCACCTTTACTCTCTACAGAGTTTCCATCCACAGTATGTTTGTCTCAAACCCAGAGAGCCTCCTGAGTGTCGTATGCACGGCGGATCTCATGTGGAAGGAATCCTTTTTCGACTTTCATTCTTTCAAGCGTGTTGTTTGTGTTTGAGTGTGGTCTGCGTCGCCTCGCTCGCCGATCCAAACACTGTGCAGATTGATAGGATGATAACAGCGTTCAAGCAGCTCTTGTTGGGATTGGTCTCTCTCGCTTTCATGTCTCTTCAGCCAGTGCATCAGTGTCAATACCGCCCTGATGGATGAGAGTCTCTCGTTTTATCTTTTTTCTCTCCATCTCCATCGTTCCCTCCTACACTCCTCTAAAAGCGTTTGAGAATCACCATTTAGCATGAGAGGAGACCTTTGACCTTACAGAGGCAGACGCAATCAGCGCGGAAGCAAGAGAGCCGTCCAGGTGATGGAGGAACTCTAATAATGCAGTGGCTCGTTTCTGCGAGTGGACAGGCATTTGTGCGGTGACACGTTTCATAATTGAGTTGCAAAGAAAGGTTTGGAAGGATCGTGCTCATGTAATCCAACCAATTACAACTTGCCTCGCTCTTCCAACAATTGTCCAGGATTGATTTGAACCGTTCTATAGAGCCGATTAGAGACACTTTACAGCCCTGATTGGATTCTTGGCAACCCTCACACACTGCAAAAAAATGTCCTTTTCAAGCTTGTTTACTGTAAAAATGATTAATTGTCCTCGAAGCAAGATCCGTTTAGCGGAGAAGCAAAATTATGTAACATCAGAGAATCTTGAATGAAGTTTTTCTTGCCTCGCTGGCAAGTTCTTCTGTCATTTGCGGTGGGAAATATTATTTGTTGAAGCTTTGATTATTTCTGCCTCTAGTTTCAACTAGTTGTGTAAACCAAACTTGTGCCAGACTTGAAAGGTTAGTTCACTCAAAAAGTTTCAGTATATTCGGTAATCATTTGCTCACCCCAATGTCGTTCCGAACCTGTAAGAGTTTTGTTTGTCTTTGAAATGCAAATGAAGACATTTGAATGAAACCTGAGAGATTTCTGTCCCTCCATCCCTCTATTCCACCAAAACGTTGACGTTTCAAAAGGTTCATGAAGAGATTGTTAAAGAAATCCATATATATATATAGAGCAGTTTGATCAATGGCTTTGGATAAAAGCGCCTGCCAAACGAATGAATTTAAATGTAAATCAAGCCACGTACGTTAAATAGGGTTCATATACGTATGCGTGTTGATCGAATAAAATCTGTTCATTATGTAAAGCGATCACACCGAAAACTTGGATTCTATTCAGATGGATTACTTTTACAATCTCTTAAAGTGTGAACGTTTTGGGTGGATGGAGGTCCAATCTCAGGTTTCAAAAAAATATAAATTCATTTATGTTTTGAAGTTGAACCAAAGTCTTATGGGTTAGGAACAGCACGCGTGTGTGTCTTATTCTTTACTTTAAACATTTATAGCATCAAATAAACATGAATGAACATCAGAAGGAATGTTGTTTCAAGCGCGGAAAGACGTGAGGACACCAACGTTAATCTTCTAACTCCCCTGACCGCTTTGTCAGAAAAAATGGCCCATTCGGGGTTACGATTGGTTAGAGCGCCTGTCACTCAAACTGCCTGGGAAGGGTCAATGTATCATTAAAACTCTGTAGCAAACCAGTCACGCTTTGGAGGACGTTTCACATGGAGATAAACGATGTGTTTGCAAGTAAGGAATTTGTCATATATCACATTATACTGTTCAAACACATCTTGGGCTTTCTTGTCTGAACCGTGTGTTAGTTCTCCCATTAGGGCCCAGTGTGAAATCTGTTGAAATCTGAATTCTGTGCTTCTCCTTAGCTCGCACTACCCCACTCGCCCCCCGTCGGTGACTGCACATTCAAAGCCATTCGTCTTCTCTGCGGTTCACAGCACGTGCCTCCTGCCACTGCGGTCTCCTCCTCTCTCCATCCTCCATACCTGCATCCTCACTGGTGGTGTTTTGTGATTTGGTGTAGGATAAGAATGCTAATTAAGGCAAGATCTCAACAGGCAAAGCCATTGTTTTTTTTTCGTCGTCTTTTAGACTAGTGGACAGAAATAATATTCATTTAAGTGTTCATTTTACTACTCTTTATTTATTTGCATCTGCATTTTTTTTATAGTGAGTTTATTTCTCCGGAATTGGGCCAGAAATCTCCACTTCAGCGGCGCTTTACAATTCACATCAAACTTTACGGTTTTACTCCTATCTATATTCTGAAGGTTTTTACAAAAGGGTTTTTTTTTTCATAAAACACTCACCTGATTCATATTCAACACTTCGTTCCTAAAAATAAGGTGTTTTATCTTTTTTCTGGCTGTTGACAGTGTTTTCTGATTTATGGAATGATAATAAGAGATAATAGCTCTTTAACGCTAATATATCAACAACCTGGCTTTATCCAAAGTTCATATTTCTGTTCTGAAACTCTATGCAAATTAGTGCATATGTAACTTTTTTTTTTTTTAAGTGGCCTGCCACTGCCAGCATTTTTGACCATATTCACAAAGCTTTCATGGTCCCCTGAATGTTTTGTTGTATGAACATCTCAGCATGCAATAAATCAATCAGAAGAAGGAACAGAGTATCTGCTTTAAACAAACAAAACATTTTTATTCTAGCTTCATGCATTCTTTTTTTTTATCAACCCTTGAATGTGGGTTTAATTAAAAAAAATTTTTAAACAAAAAGACGAGGTGCATAAGCAATGCTTTTTATCGCTTGTTTCTGCTTCTTTTTTGTCTGCATTTTGATCCGGAGATTCTGTACTCCTTCAGAAGATGCGTAATAGCGCCATCAAAAATATCTTCATTTGTGTTCTGTAGATGAACGAAGGTCTTACGGGTGTAGGACGACACGAGGGTGAGGAATTAATGCCAGAAGTTTCATTTATGGGTGAACTAACGCTTTAATTAGAAATGCATCATTTGCATATTTAAAAAACATTTCAGAAAACTGGGGGAAAGTATGGTGATGTCTGTTAGTTATTTTATTATTTTTTTAAACCTGTTCACATGTTTTGTCTTGCCTCAAATCCACAACCGTCCCTAAATCTAATGTAAATCCTGATTGGTTGATATGAATGTTGTAAACATCCTATTTTGGTAAATCACGTTAAACACTATGAACATGGGCCGCTGTGAATTAATAACACTGATTAATGCATTCACAGATAAACCGCAGGCATAATTTAATCACGAAGAGCCTTTGTTTAGACCGATAATGAAAAACAGAGATGAGACACATTATTAAAAGATCTGCGCTAAGGTCTCTGGCTCTTAAAACGGGTCAGGTGTGTGTGGAGCCGATGACAAAAACGTGGAGGCTGTCCAGTGTAAGCTGTGTTGCACAATGAGTTGTTGACAACAAATTCAACATGATGCATTCAGATTTTTAGCTGCTCTGTCTTAAAAAAGGACCTATCATTTTTCATTTGCTCGAATACTAGAAGCAAATTGCCTCATTCATCCGATAAATTCATCAAGGCACCTAAATGTTCAGTTGGTAACTTATTTTGTTAGACATCAGTTTATGTAGTTTACTCCTATTTCTTAACATTTGTGGCTCAAAAGGACCCATAAACAGGAAAATATGCAGCTGCTTGTATATGTAGTTGAGAAAAGCTTCCTCTTGGACTTCTATACCGTGCATGTCAGAATTGTTATCAGTTAATTATGAATTCTACAGAGTAATTCACTCTTAAGTATATCCCGTTTTCATTTCATTTAAACAAAAATGTTGTTTTTACAAATTAGGACGTCCCCAAAGGGGGAGGTTTTGTCATATTTAGATCGTTTAGACATTTGTCCCCAAAGAACAGCTAAATAAACGCATACACGTGACATGAAGCGGTCGATATATGAAGTGATGATGCATAATGTGTTTTTATGAGCGTGAGGTCTGTGTAAGCACATATGTTGTCTTCTTGCTCCCGCTTTCTGATCTTCTGTGAAAGCTGGGTAAGAAATTGAGGGATCGGGAAAGAAAGGAAATGGAGGAAACAAAAGATTGAAAGAGGGGAGCCATGCAGAGAGTGTATTATGTATCAGATATCTGCTGGGGTTATGCCGGGCCAGTGTGTGTGTGTGTGTGTGTGTGCGCGCAACAGACAGGAACAGTCTGCTTTCTCTATTCACACACCGATCAAACCAGCACGGCTTCTGGCTCCCACTGACACTTACTCAATGAGTGTGTGTGTGTGTGTGTGTGTGTTGGAGTGGATATGATTAAGGGTCAGTTTTTGTGTGTGTGTGTGTGTGTGTGTTCATGATGTACCGTGTGAGCAGCCATATGGGATGTAATGATGATAAAAGCTGTGATGGTAGCTGATGGCCTGCTCATCAATAGAGCTCAAGAGTTCAACAGATTGCAAAGGAAGTCCTTGGCTATGCTGCGAATGAAATATTAGCTTACAATGGACTGTGCAGTAAATACCGCATATTATCTGGTATATTTTTATCAGCTTATCAATTAATAAATCAAAAAATAGCGGTCAGTGTTGCTTCTGGTTCGTGCGTCACGCAGGAAATGAAGGTCAAGTTCGTTGCATTGTCATTTGGGAGAGTATATATGCACGTTTAGGTGAGTTATATAGATCCTTCATGCCGCGTTCAGTAAATACGTGCTTGTATGACGATCCATTATTGCTGCTGTTTTGGATAAGAAAATCATTTGAACCCTTATGCGCTGTTGGATTTCTGTGGACAAATTGACCCTAATTGGATTCAATAAATCACACTATGAAAAACAACAAAGATTCAAGCACAAACTGTAAACTTTTAATATCAACATTTGTCAAATATTCCAAAAAAATATATATCTGAAGATGTGATTTAATGAGAAAAAAATTTTTTTTTTGTTTTGTCTTGAAAGTACATTTTTAAATACATTTTTTTTAAACTTTTTTTTTTCTTAGAACATCATAACTGAACGATTAAATGTAGCTGTATAATGAAAATAATTACTTTTCCTAAGTTGGCTGTTTTGTAAACTCATTTCATAAAGTCAAGAAGGTTCTTCTGACATGATGCTGGTTAAAACCTTTTACTGTATTGAAATAAGTGTGAAAAACCTTTTTTTTTTTGCTTCATGAGGTAGTAAAATAAAATAAAATAACAAAATATAACCAAGAAATGTTATTATTTTGGGTCAGTACAGTTGCCTTAGAGCGTTAAAATATGCGGGTCAAATTGACCCGGCGAACGTCACGAACGAAACAGTAATTTTGTTTGTATATGTCAAAAAACACCAGCATGTTGAAACTTTGCATGCGTGTTCATGATCATAAATGAGAAAAAGTCACAAAATATCAAGGAAAAAACACATAGGTTAACTACTAGAAAATCTAAACGGGTCAAATTGACAAGGGTTAAGGTCCAAAACTTACTTTATGTAGGTTAGTGAACTCAAACAATTCCAAGCATCTTCATTCTGAATGAAATTCTCAGCTCAAACACAATCAGTTTCTCTTTCAGGTCACACACTATCAGATGTTGGGATGATGTGTTTTTGTAGGACGTAAATTCCGGTTCATCGTCTTGAACTCAATGGGTTTTTAAAAGGAGTTTTTGGTTCAATCCTGAAATAAAGTCTGTGGTGAACACAAGCTCAAGATATCTTCACATTTTATTCATGCATTCGTAGTAACCGATTGTCTTTTTTAAGCTTTGCAGACTATAGAGGTTGTCAGAGACGTTAAACTTCATCACAGCCTCACTGTGTTTAAGGCCGAAAGAGTTGACTGAAGCGTAAACTATCCGTTCACCCAAAACTGAAAACGCTGTCAGCGTTTACTCACCCTCTCGAGTGGTTCCAAACCCCTATGAGAATGTTGGTAACTATTTTTATTTCTTTTTTTTTCTCCATATGGAAGTCAATGGCTACGGTCAGCTGTCTGGACACCAACATTCTTCAAAACGTCTTCTGTGTTCAGCACAAGAAAGAAACTCATGCAGGTTTGGACCAGCTCGTGGTGATGTTGAAGTCATGTGACCGTGGTGTAGTTCGCTTACAGACTTCTGGCAATTGTATTTATGCTTCAAAACTCATAAAGGTTGTGAAGATGATCACGATGAACTAAATTAAGTATCCTAAACTTTTGCTGGTCACGGATTTCAATCTAAAAGCCAAAGGAAATATCCTATTAGGCTTTTCTCAAGGGAACCGGGGTGATGCCAACTTACGGGTCGGCTTACAAAAACACGTCATCGCTTCAGGGCTCTATTGCCCCTTAAAGTCCTCCTGTAGTCAATTTTTTTTTATCCCTTAACTCATATTTGATCACTAAAATGAGCCTTTTTTCCTCTGAAAATGCCCTTAAAATAGCTTGAATGTAACTCTACACCCTTGCCTCATTTATTATACACTGATCTATGAATATGCTAATTAGCCCCGCCTCCAATTACTCGCACAACCTCGGTGAACGCTGCACAACGCCAGACTCACAACACTAATTAATATGATTACCCTAAAATGGCTAATAATGTGTTACTAATGTTACACAAACCACGTTCCCAATCGCGAGTCAGACTGCTGTCTTCTAACAATCGGTATCATTTGAGACGCTTTGAACACCCCAATGTCAGTGGAGAAAGGTATTGGACTGTAAGTACTAAAGTTTGCTACTGCCACAGTAACGCAAGTTAAATATGAAGGAGGTCATGTGCATACAGTGCACCTGGCAAACATTTGCATACACACATATAGAGTACGTCTCAGCTTTACAATTTTTTTTTTTTTGTATGTCAAAAGGCAAACCATTTCAGTCCGCCCTCCCTCTCTTTGTGACTTTCTCCCAACAGCAATACAAGTGTAAACACTGTCTAGGGTGTATTTGCTCATAGGCGGACTGCTCGGAAATGAATCCACATTCAAAGATGCGTCAGCCCAAATGAAGTATGTACACAAGTTGAGACGAGATAAGTATTGTTCGCTTGTTTAGCGTGGACTTTGGAGCGGTCCGTTTTCCTTTCACAAGTCCCTGTCCAACAACGCTGTAAATCATTTCTCACGGTGGTCTCTTTCAAAGACAAAGTCTTGTTTTCATAAGATAGCGTGATAAAATGGGCTTTGTCTGCGCATGCTGCACCTTCAGTAAGCTAGACAGGTCGGCTTATCGGCTTATGGAGTGAAAGGTTGTATGTTTTGGTACTTTTTTCTTTTTTTTAATAGCTCAGTAGCCAATTAAAATATTGCAGAGATCTCATTTGTTGGTACTCTGTCTTGGCTGTGTAGAAGCTAATAATCAGATTGTCTATTAATTATAATGACTATTTGTCTTAGATGAATCTGTAGATGTATATTGTTTTTTAGCATGCTGAAACCGTTGGAAGAATGTATTCTCTGTATAAGCTCCGCTGCTATAAACATAACATTTCTTAACGCTCTTAAAGGTGCACTGTGTAGTTTTTCGCCCACTAGAGGTCGCCTATTCAAAACAAAGGCGTGGCTTTGTGACATCAAGTTTGAGCGAGGAATCTTGGGGCATGCGGTCTTCACCTCACAGCCGGTGGAAAAGAATCGGGATGGGATTCGGGTTCATGGACGCGATTATTAACGTTACTGTAGTTTGAAGCAGAGCTGGAGCGATTGTTAATAACTGTTCAAATAAAGCTGCATCTGATTATGCTGTTAGCTACTTGACAAAATAGTGTTTGTCTCTGAAGCATGGTAAAACATGGTACTCACAAAAAATCAAGAAAATTAGATTTAAATAACACTATGTTGAGCTATATTACAATAATTAATTTTCTGTCTGTAAATGTATCAAAACTGATGGTTTCTACAAAATAAAACTGGAATCCGAGGGTAACACGGATAGGACACCATTGACAGGCGATTCCCCCACATTTCCCAGATCTTTGGTTAAAATAGCAATTTTCTCACGATTTTCAAATAGGGATATTCTAAGCACTCAACTGAACAAAATATATAACACTGGCCTAGTGGGTTTTGGATATTTTAATCCAAAACTTACATATTGCAGCTTTAAGTACTATTAAAAGTGCACTTTGTAATTGTCAAATTAAAAGTTTTCTTTAAAGTGCATTTTAAATCCTTTTTAATATTATTTTGTTGCTTTAAAGAAGTAGATTTATTTTGATGTGTCGACTAACTTCGTTATAAATGTTACATTTGATATTTTTCAAATGAAAGATTTAAAGTATGTTTTAGTTTACCATAAACACTTGTCAGTACATTCAGCTGTACACTTATTGCAACGACAATAGAAGTAATTATGAAATGATTAAAGATGCCCTCAAAAAACACTCCAGATAATTGCATTTAAACTATAATAAATTTTCATTTAATTGCATTTAACAATTAAGTGTATAATTTCCGTATTACGTATTCTTTTTAAAAGTATGCTAAACTGTCCTTCTTTCACAAAGGTATTTCTGTTATCTGATGTATGTCTGAGTGTACAAAACTGAATGGAAGGACTTGATTTTATTAATCACTGAAATATGAAAAATGGATGTTTTGGCCGATATAGATAACCGAGAATTCTTTATATTCGAAAGCCGATAACTGACATATTCGTAGCTAAATCTTTATCCAATATCATTTTTGAAAGCCAAAAACATAAGCCATGTCCTTTATTGGCTTTAATATATCGGCTAAATTTTCTCATCAGGCCGATTGCAATAATAATGAACATATATCGGCCATTCATAGACGTTACGTATGGTGGTTGAAAAATAAGAAGCCTTGACGATGTTAGCCGGCAAAGTCTTTTGAAAGGCTGAACAAGTTATCACACTTGAGGAAAGATTACAAGGACTAACTTTTGTTTTCTTTGGAATAACATGAACTGATGAATTGTTCACAATAAGCTGAGGAATGTTTGCTGAGAAAGTGAATCCCATCGGTTTTGATCTCCTGTTGACTTTAACACAACTAATCTTTTAGACAGCAATTTTGCAAATGTGTACATCCCTAGCCGAGGCATCTGTAGTCCAGGTGTGCTTCAGTAATAAGCGATTAGACACAAACATGCTGTCACGCTACAGTACTCATATTAAATGCTCATCTCTCTTCACTATCTGTTCATCTCCATCCATCTCTTCCTAATCCCTGCTTTCCCTTTCATCTCCCCCCTGCCACTCTTTCTCCTTGGCCTCTTTTTTTTTTCACTCCCTTTCCATTTTACATCCCTCCCCCTCCTTTCACTTTCTCCTCTCTCTTTCTCTTTCAGTAATTGGCACTGTCTCTTTTCCTTAATTAAAGTGAAAGACTAATTGCAGCCCAGTGCTGGTCTTCTGTCATTTACCTTTGAGAGAAAGTGAGGATGTGTCTATAATTAAAGAGGTTTGGAGTGCAGACAGGAAACACTCAAGGTATGATATCCAGCTCAAGGTCACGTACCACAGTGGTTTTTACAATCAGAAATTCCTGTAAGAAAAAACTTTAAATTTCTCAAGTAGAGGGCAAACGGAGGACTTTGCACAAGTCTTGAGGAAAATATCCTAGTCATCTCACAAGTAAGTTCATCTCGATAATGTTTATGTGCTCGGATTTCACAAAATGCCAGGTCTGGAGACTTTGATTTGAATTTTTTGAGATATTTCGCATCAAATTCTCCCAAGACTTGATGAACTTGTTCTCTTGCTTTATGCCAACAGCTCTATACTTCTATGGTATATCAACAATTGTTTGATTCTGAAATTTGGTATTTGAAACAATCTTTTAAACATTGTGGGTGACCAGTGTTTTATAAAGCATAAAGAAAAAGAGCAGTGTAGGTAATTCTTGGTCTAATTCTGTTGTTTTTTACTATTTGCTAATAATATTTGCATTGAAATATGCTCACGTGGTAGGCTGCCTACATTAATTTTTATACCATATGTCGAAATCGTGAAAGTGTCTCGTCACATATGAATGAAATAAATGCATATTTTCAATTCAAAATGGCCATATTTTTAGAAAAAAAGTAGTTTGCACACAGTAAAATCCCCAGAGTTAAATCAACTCTACTCAGATAACATTTGGTCCTTCTCTAAATAGTGTTAAAGTCACACTGAAGCAGAGTTAAAGTTAATGAGATAATGAAACAATTAATTGAGCGATGATTGAACATTATTGATGAACGCCTGCTGTTAACAAGCAGAATCACTGAAGAATCGAGAAACACAAGAACTACAACTGATGAAATCAACTGAAGATAAAAGACATTGAATCTCTGAAGAGTGTGACTTTAACACTATTTAGAGAGGGACCAAATGTTATCTGAGCAGAGTTGATTTAACTCTGGGGTTTTTACTGTGCATCACTGGATCTTTTAACATTTCTATCACTAATCTTCTATTAGATGTTTTGCTATTTACAACTTATCTCACTCTCTTCCAATGTTAAACTGACGGACTCAATGTCTATGGTGGTTACGGCCCTGATTTGAAATATTTTGAGTTGCATTATGTCTCCTGAGCGGTGAAAAGTAACCTCTGAGCAAAACAGTTTTCCATGGGCTGGTGTGTTTTCTAGACACACACTCATCCACAAAACAGTCATAAACGTGAAGCAGACAAACACTCATACTTACCTGCAGAGGTGAGAAACAACCGAATCTCAAATACGCGCGTCTTAACACGCCAACGTGCTCAGACACAGATTCCTGTTTGCCTTTATTCATATAATCAAAAGTCAGGAGATATCAGATTATTCTAACACGCACCATACTGTTAAAAGAGCTTTGTGTGTATTTCAAAGAAATGAATACTTTTATTCATCACGAACGCATTAAATTTATCAAACGTGACAGTAAAGACATTTTTAATGTTACAAAAGATTTATAGTTCAAATAAATGCTGTTCTTTCGAACTTTCCATTCATCAAAGAATCCTGAAGGCAAACGTATCACAGTTTCCACAAAAGTACTAAACTTTTTTTGAACGTTGATAACAATCAGAAATGTTTCTTGAGCTGCAAATCGGCATATTAGAATGATTTCTGAAGGATCACGTGACCCTGAAGACTGGAGTAATTCATTTTTACATCACAGGAATAAATTACGTTATTCAAATTGAGAACAGTGAGACTTATTCAAAAACATTTAAAAATCTCCCCAAACCCAAACTTTTGTATACTTCTTTCCAGGCAGTTTGATTGACAGGCGATCTGACCAATCGTAACCATTTCTCAACAAAGCAGTCAGGGGAGTTAGTAGATTAACGTTGGTGAACTTGAAAAATTGTGTGAACTCACGTCTTTGCGCGCTTGAAACAACATTCCTTCTGATGCTTATTTGATGCTATAAATGAACTAGTATGAAGAGATGATCGGTTCACGAGCAGCTACAGTCACGACACATTAAACACACACTAGACGCTATTTATTGATTAAACTTCTTTAAAAAATTACAATATTTTAATATGAAACCGTTTCATATGTCTGTCGACGTGTTGTCAGTGTCCAGGATGTATTATTCACTGCGTGAGAACATGATGTGTGGCGTGAGAGCGCATGGCTTGTCGGACATAGCAACGGTAACTAAAGGGGGCGGGGCTTTGCGAAGGGTCAATTGAGATCTAAAAGTGAATTTTCTGCAGGTTCATCACTAAAGCACTTTAAGGTGGGATTGAGTGCGGTACGGTTTGTCTAAACGGGACCACTGCTTTAAACGGGTCAAAAAAACAAGCTTGGACAGAAATCGCCCACCGGGAGCTTAATCCATCAGAACAGCAGCCGGTGCTGATGATATCAGGCCAAAGACTCACTGACAGATGTGCAGGTGTGTGTGTGTGTGTGTCAGGTGAATGATAATCCTGGTGTCAACTTTGGAGTCTCTCTGTGTCTAACCTATTTTTTGAGGCGAGCCATAAGGAGAAACACACACACATACACTTTTTCCTGCCCCATTATCAGTAATGATAGAGTAGACAACAGGATATAGACCACTGTAATTACATACAGGCACACACACACAGCGAAACAGGCCATAATCTATCACGTCACACACCGTAGTCCTCAGTAACCTGGTGTTCATACACACAAACTTCATGGATGAATGTCTAGGTCATATTTCACACCAAACAGAAAAGAAAAAAAGTGCCCTATTATGCTATTTTAAAGGCTCCTAATTTTGTTTTGCAGGTCTCCGACATGCATCCAAGGTCACTTTATTTTTCTTATAATATACAATGAAGAATCACCTGTTTTTTCTCACAGTGTCTGATTTGTTCTCTCTAAACCCGCAGTCTGTTGTGATTGGTCGACCGCTTACGGTGCGTGTCGGAAACCAAACGCTCATGACCATATCTGAATTTCCGGGGTTTGAGGGCGGGGCAAAGTAGACGTTGTTTGCGGGTAGCCAACCAAAATCATACGTAAAACCTACGTAGGTTTGTGCAGGAAGTAAGACTGGAATTATTGACTACTCTGATCTTTCTTTTGGGACACAATAACTTCATTTATTGTGCACTTTGCACACATTTTACGTTCACTGTTCAACAGCTGCATAACACACAACATGAAAGATTATATCCAAAAAGCATAACGTGGGCACTTTAAGAAAATGTAGACTGTTCTTTTGGACCGATACGATTTGTGGGGTGAAATATGACCTAGGCATGTCATTGGACAGGTTTCATGAGATTTATCCCTGTATGTGTGTGTGTGTGTGTGTGTATATGTATGTATGTATGTGCGCACATTTTAATGTAGATGAGCCTGTAATTTGTTTTTCCTCTGAACTCGGAGCAAAACTCACAGTGGGAAATCACCGTCCTGTCTCATCTCTCTCTCTCTCTCTCTCTCTTTCTTTTTCTCTATCTCTATCTCTTTCTCTCTCTCGCTCTTTTTTTTTTTTTTTTTTTTTGCCCTCTTCTCCAAAAGCTCCTGCCCTGTGTCCTCCCTCGCCCGGCACTCTTCTCCTCTCATCCCTCTTTCATCCTCCCCTCCGGCCTCCCGGGCGTCGCTCGCTTTGATTCTCAGAGCTGGACGGCGGTTATCAGCCGTCCGCAGCCTCTCGACATCAGAGGGAGAGAGACGGGCGGGAGGAGGATAGAGGGAAGCGCGGAAAGATAAAGAGTGTGACGGAGACATATGGAGTTATTGAGAAGAGAAATGAAAACGGACGGATGGCAAGAAAGGAATGTGAAATCTGAAAGCAGGAAAAGCAAAAGTGATGGGGAAAATAATGAAAGCGAGAGGGAGAAATGTCTGGAAGATGGATGGCGTTAGGGAGGAGCGTGTAGGTGTCGCTGAGTGAGAGAGAGAGCATACTCGCCCTCAGGCCATACAGGCTTAAATAACAGTTTTCTGACTTTGATTTTTAATATTGATGCGATTTCTTAGGGTGGAAACCAACAACAGGAAGCTGCCAGTCCCCAAGACAAGTTCCGACCCAGATACATACAGATCGAGGCACATCAGGTGTTTGGAGTGATGGTGTACTAGTGTACCACTCAAACTAGTTATGCTGTACATTCTCAGCGGTGTGTTGAATGTACGCAAAAAATACATTTGCAGAATGTACAGAGTATCATTGATTTTGAATTCAATTTTAGATTTTCTGTTTTCATTTTAATTTGAGTTAGTTCTCATTATTTTTTTGTGTGGGTTTGACAATTTTTTATTTGTGTTTTAAATGGGTCTATAGTTTTAGATTTGGTTTATTTATTTTGAGTTATTTCAGTACTTCAACTTAAAGAAAATGACAGATGTTGCCTTGGCAGCTAGCTGAGAAAATAATAAAATTCGAATTTTGTGTAGTATTATATTATTATTATTGTAAATATAATAAATATATATATATATATATATATATATATATATATATATATATATATATATATATAATATAAGTAAAAATAAGTTATTTATTTTTGTTTTTTTCAGTTTTTTATTTCAAATGATCTTTTTTAAAAACGTTTTGTGTTATATATTATAAGTGGTATTTAATTTTATATTTTTACTTGCAAAATATTCTTTACTTTTTTTTTTTTTTTTTGCTTTTTGGCACAGTCATTTGTCTTCAAAATGTCATAACTTGATCTTCTGGACTTCTCCAATTTTGTCTTCTTAAAGTTCACCCCAAAATTAAATTTCTGTCGTTCTCCACCCGTAAGACCTTCGTTCATATTCAGAACACAAATGAAGATATTTCAATCTGAGAGCTTCCTGTCCCTCCATTGACACCCTGTTGTAGTTTCAGTTCATAAAATTGAGGTTAATCCACTAGAGCCTAATGGAGTACTTTAATGATGTCTTTACTACCTTTCTGGGGCTTGAAAGTGATAGTCGCGTAGCTGTCAAAAGAGGGGCAGAAAGCTCTCAGATCTAATGATGAACGAGTTTTTGGGTGAACTAACCCTTTAAACTCCACCCCTTTCTTACAATCAACTCTACCTTCATCAGTCAACAACCAATGGAAAAAAAAATTAAAGAATATTTTGCAAGTAAAAATATAAAAATAATAAAAAAATGAAAAAAACCCCAACTTATTTTTACTTATAATATTAAATTATATTACTTATAATATGAAATATATGAATTAACATAACATGTTTCATTGGAATTATAAAGATGAAAAAGTCACAGAATTAAACATTAAGCATAGTGATGCCATGTCATGATAGTGTAGCGTACTGAACTTTGAAATCTCCAATATCATAAAGTATATGCTTCACAGTATCTAAAATCCATTCTGAGCATAGCCAGTGTTCTCCCTGAGGCCATCTGGGCTTAAACATCATCTTTTTCTTCTTGTCATTGATGCTTTTCTGAGGTCTAAACCAACAGGAAGCTTCCAGTCCCCAAGACAAGTCTCGACCCAGATTCATACAGACAGAGACACATTGATTCCATCTCTGTATGCTAAACTCCAGCACTCATGGGAAAAGCACATGCAAAAGAGAGGAAAAAAAGAGCAATAAAGGTGTTTCTCCTTAGAGACAAGAATAAGAAAGGAGTTTGAACAAATACCAGTAGGAAAAAGAGACCAGAAAATTATTCTGTGGTTGTATTTTTAGATCAAAGGATCTTTGTGATTGGAGCCAGTTTGAACTGTGTGGTGGCTTCGGGTGGTCACATGACCAGCGCAGCTCCCACAGCAAGAACCCCGGGGCCAGATACGTGCGCGGAAGCCTGGAGGGGGTGACTGAATGAGTGGCTGATTAAAACCCATCACCACCATCAATAAGTAATGACCAACAGCCAGTTCAAGCAAAAACGCAATCAAGAGCAGAGAGAGCGGAAATGGAAAGGAAGGATGTTCACTGGAAATTAAATGACCATCATTCACCGCTGGGTTGAAACTCTATATAGTGATTTTGTATTGTCACTGTATATGTGTGCGAGTGTAAAATTAGGCTGTGCTCTTGTTCCCACGTCCGTCCGTTTCCCTGGAGCTATGCGAGCCAGTGTGAGAGAAAAATCACCCGCGGTTTCTGGTTGTTTTTGCTAAAGCTTTCAGTTGGCCATGATTCGATAACCAAACCATCAAACCTCAGGGAACTTCCCTTGTGCTCGGAGGAAAAATCTTACCGTGCTGAAAAAACAGCATAGATCTGCGTGAATTTCGATGGGTTATGATGCTCTCTGCCGGTGGACTAGTAGAGTTATGCTGTTCGAACACAAATAATAAAGCTGGTTGACTAAAGGCAGGTGTGATGAGCAGGGCGGGCGAGAGCCGTGAGGGAACGGCGCGAGGCCGGTGACGCGGGGCGATAATGAGCGTCAGCTGCGCGCTACACCGGTCTCGTATCTCTCGCGGAGGAGCTCCGGAAGCATAAAAGAGGAGCGACGACAGTGAAGGACGAGAGAGGACCAGGCCTGGATTTTATATTGTGTTTTTGTTATGTTTGTGTGGGCGGCAGTCGCCGCGTGAGGAACCGCCGCCATTTTACTTTCGTTTTATTGTTTGTTTATTTATTTGATTGAAGTTACGTCGAATGTTCGCCGGTTCCCGCCTCCTCCGTCCCGTACTTAAGAACGGTGTTACAGCAGGGTATACTACATTTTCCAAGTTCCGCTCTGTCTTGCGCGCCTTCGGGCGTGTGTATGGAAGGCCAAAAGGTTCAAAAACACATTAAAAAAAATGTGCGTTGAACATGTCAATATGTAAAATTGAACTTTTTGTCCTTTGATGTAGTGGATTTTGTTTTCAAGCGCTCAAGTTTCTCGCACGTACGCTGTTGTTTGCGGAGGCACCAGGCGTAGGGGGTGTTTTTTATGATTATTTTTTTTATTATTATTAGTGCACCATAACATAAGAACATTGTCAAGGGATTTCATTCAAATACATAATAAATAAATAAATAAATACAATAACAAATAACAAAAGATGACATGCATACAAGAATGCATACACTACATTATTGGTACAATAACGTACAGACGTATATATGTATATATATATATAGGGAAAGCTTTTATATACAAATATTTTCTTTAAACATATCTTCATAAAATGTAATACGTTTTGGGGATTTTTTGCTATTTATATAATGAGGAAATTTGAGAAATGATATTCAGCTTTGAAATGGAGATGGAATACGGGAGTTCAGACTATACGCCTGACGTCATTTTCATCATCAGGACGGCTGAAGGTTACTTTGGGCTTAAGGAAGTCTTTCTGGTTCAGTCACACTAGTTAAAAAGCATCACGAGGACTGTATATAAAAGCACACTACAGTTAAATGTATAGTCAAGTACTTTACATGTGCTTTGGCATGTTAGTCAACACGTCAAAATAAGTGTACTTATTTTAAAGCATGAAAAAGAGCATTAATACAGTGATTTAAAATGTACTTTAAAGTAAAGTGGACTTTTTAAAAACGTACTTAAGCATTGTTATAAAAGGGTACTCTCTTTAAGTACACTTAAGTGGCCTTTAATATTATATTTGCCATTAGTTTTTTTGTACATCACAAGTGCACATTCAATACAATTAAGTGCACTTCTTTTTTTTTTTACAATGGGTAAAGAATATAATTATAAAATTAATATGGATGCAGCACATTATTTGGGCTTGGGAAACTTTGAGTTCATATTGAGGTTTTAAAATGTTGCTTAAACCTCACAGTCCACAGTCTCTCTATTTAACAGATAAAGAGGACACTTCGAAGTACACTACTAACTTCTTCTTCAAGGGGAGATATTAAAGATTGTGATCTCATTATTTCTTAAACTAACCCCTCTCCCTGTGTCGTGTGTTTGACAGAGGTCCTGATGAATACAAAGACCGAGACATCCGATCTGAAGTGGACGACGTACTCTCGATCTAAACCTGAGGTGACACCTGCAGCTCTAAATGTAGAGCAAATGCTTAGTGCAAACTGTATATCATTCCAACTGATCTCCACTGACCAGTCAGCCTTCTTTTCCCTCCTTCTGTGCGCAGTGGGACGAGGTCAGTGGCCTGGATGAGGAGAACAACAGCGTGAGGACCTTTCAGATCTGCCAGACCGACGGCTCGAACAGTCACTGGCTGCGCAGTAAACTCATCGAGCGGCGAGGGGCGTCGCAGGTGTACGTGGAGCTGCTCTTCACCATTGTCGAATGTTCAGCGCGGAGCACACATCACCGGTCCTGCAAAGAGACCTTTAACCTTTACTACTACCAGACTGACACGGATGACGCGACAGCAACCCACCCCGCGTGGATGGAAAACCCCTATACCAAGGTACAATCACACACTTAATTGCATATGTAAAGCTGCATAAATGCACAAGAAATTATTCATGTTACCGAAAGGAAAAAGTCTCTATTTACATATATATATATATTTTAGGCTTCTGAAAAAGTACACATGGTATATTTTTAAAAAGAAATTATATGCTTTGAAAGAATATACTTAAATGTGAACTCAATTGCTTTAATTAGTTGCAATTAGATGAAAATGTATCATAGATTACATTTATATTAAATGCAATTAAAGAACTTTAGATTGTTTTTTTTTTTTTGACCCTATTAAGCACATTAGGACAACTTCTGTTTGACATTTTTTGTCCATAATGCAGTTTTATGTATTATGTTTTATTAAGACTTTTATTGTCTTGAATATGGCAAAAGTGTTCTGACAAGCATTTGAAGTAAACTAAAATATCATATATTTGTAATTACATTTATATGAAGTTGCAATTTAGTATATTTAAAATAAATTACCTTTCGTATAACACACTACAGTTATAATCAATCTTCTTTAAAGAAGGACAAACAATTATTTAAACAATGATTTAAAATGTACTTTACAGTGAAACTTTTATTTTGACATTATTACAAAGTGTACTTAAGTGTGTAAGAAAGTCTACTTTCTTTAAGCACACCTAAGTGGTCTTTTATTTCTGTATTATTATATGATCTGCAAGTACCCTTCATTTAAAAAATATACTGTTGAGATTTGAAGTACACTACATTTTGAAGTGCGCATTCTTCAGGTTTGGGGGACATTGATGAGAAATGTTTGAGTTCAAACCTCTGACTTTGGTGTCTTAGCAAATCTCTTTGAAGTATTGTTGAGCTCTTTAAAAGTTAGACCAATGAAGGTCATGCGAATATATTATAGAGCAATGAGTGCAAGGAGAAAAATCAAGATGTACACATCTCACCGTATCTCTGTTTCCATTAGGTTGACACGGTGGCTGCAGACTTCCTGCTCCGTAAAGATGGAGACAAGAAGGTTAATGTCAAAACGCTGCGTTTAGGCCCCTTGACCAAACGTGGATTCTACTTGGCGTTCCAGGCCCAGGGAGCGTGCATGGCCCTTCTATCCGTGCGCGTCTTCTTTAAGAAGTGTCCGGCTCTCACGCGCTCACTATCAGTCTTCCCGGAGACGGTTCCTCGCTCGCTGGTTCAGGAGGCAGTGGGCCAGTGTGTGGCCAACGCAGCGCAGCCTGGACCAAATCCCAGACCGCCCAAGATGTTCTGTGGAGAAGATGGACAGTGGGTGGACCAGCCCACCACCACCTGCACTTGCCTGCCGGGCTTTGAGGCCAGCCATGGAGAACTGGAGTGTAGAGGTGAGTGGGAGACAACGGGCTAATTTGAGCTCTGCGTGATGACCAAAATATCGGTTAAACTACACTGAGAAAATGTAGCTTGTTATTCAGGTATTCCACGCATATAAAACAAGTGCATACTGCGCACAGCAACAGAAAGTAGTGCACCCTTCCATTCACGGCTTGACATTCATTTTTTTGCTCACCAGCTGGAAGTTTTCCAAAGTAAATTTTCACTGATTGTCAGCGATACCATGGGGAAGAACTGCCATATTTTAATAGTCTTATTATTATTCTGATACACATGCGTTTTGTTTCTCAGCTGTTTACGATCACTTAAAACATTATCTTACCAGTGTATTTTGTGTGTTTTTAAGCATAAAAAAGAGCTCAATTTAGTGCTGAGAGGCAGCTTTATGTGTGCGCACTTGGGGGTTCGTGTGAGCACGAAAAGAGCGGGAAAGAGTAAAATTATGCGCAATCCCACAACGAAATTCAAGCCCTGTAACACCAACAATATTCCTCCGGAGCAAATGAGGGGAGGAGGGAGAAAGAGAAAGAGCAGCCGGTGTCGTGTATCTAATCTGTGGAAAATCAATATCGATAATCAATATTGATATGTATCGAAAAATCGATATTTTTGCACTGCACTTAGTTTAGTATTATAGATGCCTTTTTAAAATACTGCAATTGAAAAATGTGTATGTTATATATAAAATTCCACCCGCCAAAGTGGCTAGTAGGAGTGAGCGTGTTACACGCCACTGCTAGAATGTGTTAATGTCAAGCCCTGCTTCCATCTATATGCTTAATATCCCAAATGCATGAAACTGAGAGAATGTCGAGTACAGACAAACACAAACACTTCTACTGTAAGAATAAGTGTTGAGGAAGTTTATATTGACAACGGCTGCACTGATAGGAGGCCACGGCTAGAGAGAGAGAGCACAAGACAGATGGGACCGAATTAGACAATGACTGTGACACTGAGAAGGAGAGAAAACAGTGACTCAACACGAGGCCGAGTGTGAGAGGTGAGATGAAGGTCTTGCTTCAAACTAGAGAAAATAGGCAGGAAGTGGAGAGATCAGGAGAGGATTACTGTGAATTTCATCAGTGTCCTACGGCTGAACACATTTTCATTCGCTATTACATTACAGTGCTGTGCATCCTGGGTACGTTTACAGTTCTGCGTATGGCGGGCACTTTTATCCAAAAGCGACAAGTTTCACTGCGAAATTGCACAAGATTTTTCATCACAGGGCAAAATCACTAGTCTTTGATCGCTTGATATTACATGGCAGATTAATTGTCTTTCTGGTAAATTTTAGTCTCCATCGTCTTGCGGTGCGATTGCACCTGTGCCTGACATCTACTGAAGAACGAATCAGACCTCAGCAACACGCATATGACACATCAACATGTTCAAAAGTTTGGGGTTGGGAAGATGTTTTTGAAAGAAGTCAGTTATTCTCTCCAAAGCTGCATTTATTTGCTCTGAAAAACAGTACTATTGTGAAATATTCTCAAAACGGCTGTTTTCTATTTGAATATATTGTAAAATATAGCTTTCCTGTGATCAAAGCTGAATTTTCAGCATCATTCCTCCAGTCTTCCGTGTCACATGATCCTTCAGAAATCATTCATATGATGATTTGCTGCTCAAGAAACATTTATGATGATTATCAATGTTGAAAATGTGCTGCTTCATATTTTTATGGAAACCGTGATCTTTTTTTGCATTATTTGATTAAAAAAAAAAAAAGCATTTATTTGAAGTAGATTTTTTGTATGATCAGTCTTTCCTGTTACTTTTGAGCAATTTAATGTGCCCGTATTACATATATTACACTGTATGTATATATATATATATATAGAACGGGCACATTATATACAGTGTGTGTGTGTATATATATATGTATATATATATATATATATATATATATATATATGTGTTATTATATAAATATATGTATATGTGTATATATATATGTATATGTATATATATAGAACGGGCACATTATATACAGTGTGTGTGTGTATATATATATGTATATATATATATATATATATGTGTTATTATATAAATATATGTATATGTGTATATATATATGTATATATATAGAACGGGCACATTATATACAGTGTGTGTGTATATATATATGTATATATATATGTGTTATTATATAAATATATGTATATGTGTATATATATATGTATATGTATATATATAGAACGGGCACATTATATACAGTGTGTGTGTATATATATATGTATATATATATATATATATATATATATATGTGTTATTATATAAATATATGTATATGTGTATATATATATGTATATGTATATATATAGAACAGGCACATTATATACAGTGTATATATATTAGTGCTATAAAACGATTAATCTCATCCTAAATAAGTTTGTGTAGTGATGTTTACATATATGTGTGTGTGCACGGTGTATATTTATGTATAAATAAATACTCGCGTATTTATTTAAAAAAATATTTACATGTGCACATGTATATTTATATTATACATAAATATTTTATAATATATTTTTCTTAAATGTATACATACATTTGAGTGTATTTATAGATGCATAATAAATATACTCAGTACACATGTTATGTAAACACAAACTTTTATTTTGGATGTGATTTAATCGTTTGACAGCATGTATAAATATATAGATCATGCACCTAGAAAATAGTCAAAAATGACAAGACAGCATGAATTTTTTTTTAATTAAGTGCATGAACAAAACCACACACACTTCATTTCTGCTTTTAAACCCTCTGGTATGATTGCTCAAAAAATCAGTTTGTTACTGCAAACACGATTTTCCTTCATTTGAACAAAGTTCAGCAACGATGTTCTGTGGTAATCGACTGCATATGTTGCATGCGTGTAGGTTTAGCTTGAGTTGACCGGGAAAAGGATTTAACCAGGAAAATCATTTAAGAACATGACTGATCTTCTTTAATTCAAGTAATCGCCGTCTCTCCGAGGAGTGGATCAGTCCAAATCCTCCCCGTTTTCAAATATGACTTCAGCTCTTTAATGATGTTCTTTGGGATGGGTGTGGTGCGTGTGCATGTGAAGAGCGGGCCGCTGAGTGTTAAAGGCCGTGCTTGTCTGTTAAACACTGCAGCTGTGCTTTCTGTGGGCGTGAACCCCTGGAGTTCACACACACACACACACTCAATGACTTACTCAGCATTCATCCAGTCAAACACACTACATCTGCTGTTCATCCCTTTCTTTCACACACCCACACACACAAAGGCAGCGCAAAGCCATAATAGTGGCGCCTGCGGGCAGGGATGTGTCCAGTACAAAGGCGCTCTAATGACATGACCAATTGAGTATGGGCAGAGAGAAAAAGAGAAAGAAAGAAAAAGAGAATACTGCAGTTTATTGGGCAGGTGAAAGGCCGAATGGAGAGTGTGTGGTCACGGGGTCACAGGTGAAGGGCTGAAAGAGCAGAGTGTGTGTGTGTGTGTGGGTGGGTGGGTGGGTGGGGTTAATGGTACTAATGACTCAAATTAGCCGCATACAGATTCACACATGCACGATCTCTTGTTGTTTAGCTGTGAAATAACTGTGGTGGTACCAGTGATGGTATTTCACATGGAATATTGTGAAATATTGTTAAAATGTAAAATAACTGTTTTCTATTTGAATATATGTGAAGCTGTAATTTATTCCTGTCATTTTAAGCATCATTATTCCAGTCTTCAGAGTCACACGATCCTTCAGAAATCATTCGGATATGATGATTTGCTGCTCAAGAAACATTTCTGACTATTATCAATGTTGAAAATGGTTGCTTCATATTTATGTGCAAACCCAGAATTGGAGGTTCAAAAGAACAGCATTCATTTGAAATGTAATATAAGTCTTTATTGTCACTTTAGATCAATTCAATGCGTCCTTGCTGAATAAAAGTGTTAATTTCGTATAGCTTATATATTACTGACCACAAACGTTTGAACAGTAAGTGTACATGTTGCTCCAAGGTACTTTAAAGAATACAAATACCGATGTTGGATTAGTACATAAACTGGTGACGTTGAGACGTGATACAGTCAATCAAAAATCACAGCCAATCAGAAGAGCACGTGGGCGGGCTCTCTAGGAAAGCTCCTCGCAGTTCCAACGACACGGATGAGTCGCCCACATAATCAAATTCATTAATATTACACCATTTTAACATTATAAAAATATACATACTGGGTTACTGATACAATTTTTGGCATAGAATACACTTGTGTTCACAATCATTTGACAGTTTGAACGTTTCCTTTGATTTATTTTGAAAATCCCTTTAGTTACTGTTTCTATGTCCGACAAGTCATGCGCTCTCATGCCACACATCATGTTCTCACGAAGTGAAAAATACGTCCTGGAGCAAAGAGGACACTGACAACATGTCGACAGTCTCATATTTAATATATTGTAATTATTTAAATAAATTTAAACAATAAATACCATATAGTGTGTCTTTTAATGTGTCGTGACTCGATCATCTCTTCATACTAGTTCATTTATAGCATCAAATAAACATGAATGAACATCAGAAGGAATGTTGTTTCAAGCGCGGAAAGACGTGAGGACACACAATTTTTCAAGTTCACCAACGTTAATCTACTAACTCCCCTGACCGCTTTGTCAGAAAAAATGACGGATTCGGGGTTATGATTGGTCTGATCGCCTGTCAATCAAACTTACGGCGAAGGGTCAGTTGTCCATTGCTGATTTCAGTACGGACAAAATGATATTCAAACTCACATTAGACACTTTTAACATTAAATAAAGCACATAAACAGTACCTGAGATTATCGTTGCCATACTTTACCATTTTACGTCGCAGAAAAATAGAAACCGTTTAGAAATAGAAAAAAGCGTAACGTTACCTTTTATCGCGTGTTGCGGCATTACGTCGCGTCTTACAAGTACCTTTTATAGTAACAACAGTTATGAATAATTACAAGTAACTAACCCTAAACATATTTAGTTAATTAATATATAATAGTAGTACTTATATGCGTAATTACACTGTAAAAAATGGTTTTATTGTTATTATTTAATCACTTTAGGCTGACAATGGAAGCAGATAATATAAGACTTTTTTTCTCATTCAAACTGAATACAAGTTCTATAGCTCTATTTGGACTGGATTAGTTGTAAATTATGTTTGAGTACAGATTTGGATGGGATTGGAATATTTGTGGTTGTTTCTAAGATGGGAGTGTCCATCGAAACCCAATTAATTCCTTTTGTAATTGTATCATTATGTATGTAATTAAGGGAAGGAATGCATTAAGATAATGATCACACCTGACGCCGCTAGTACAGTGGCAATAGTTTGTGAGATCGGTAATTGATGTAATTGTGTTTTAAGTCGGATGAAACGCCAGCAGAACCACAAAGCCAAAAAGTTGGCAAAAATGGTTCTCCAGGCAGTTTAATAAGAACATTTGCTTTAGTTATAGTGTTCAAGAAAGGTTTAAAATAAAGGAGAAGAGTTGTGAAAACAATAACATACTGCAATCACAGAGATTTGTTTCTGGACAAGATTAGTTTTCTCTAAGAAATAATAATAATTTCTTGAGGTTGTGCGAGAAAACAGACATGTTTAAGATGGCATTCAAATCACAGTGTGCGTCTGTGAAACACAAGTGTGCCTTGGGCTTATAGCAGGTCAAAAGTATTCAAGCTATAAACATTGTTGTTAAAAAAATGTATATATTTTTTTATTCAGTAAGGGTGCATTAAATTGATCAAAAGTGACAGTAGATATTTATGATGTTACAAAAGATTTCTGTTTCAAATAAATTCTGTGAACTATTTCTATTTCAGTTTCCACAAAAAATATGAAACCGCACAATTGTTTTTTTTTTTTAAATTGATAATAATTATAAATGTTTCTTGAGCAGCAAATCATCATATCAGAATGATTTCTGAAGGATCATGTGACACTGGAGTAATTTTACAAAATATATTCGAACAGAAAACAGTTATTTTAAATTGTAATAGTATTTCACACTATATTACTGTTTTTACTGTATTTTTTATCAAATAAATGCAGCCTTGGTGAAACTAAACTTTTAAACGGTAGTGTTTGATTACGGATTTTATTCACCGTTTAGGTTAAAACATTTGTTTAAAAAAAAAATGGTATAGCTTCGTAATTAATACATTTCTATATCTGTCTTACTCGGACGTGAACAGTAATGGCAACTTCACGTCTGTAAAACGTTAGAAAGATCTTTATCCTTCAGCGAGTAAATTCAGAGACATTCATTATGGACATGTTTCAAATGACACACACACACACACACACCAGTGTAAAGCTGCTTTAACTAGGAGGATAATTCAGACCATATGTTTTGGTCTGAGTGAAACTGATGTTAATCAAATCCAGATGTGTTTCCATCAATACAGGGGTTGTGGAGAGCTGATTATGAAATGAAACCGGTCAGACAAACTGGCCTGTAAGCCCGTCTTTCCCTGTCTCGTGAGACTCGGCATTGCTCATTCATACATGTGTGTGTCTGTATGCGTGTAGTGATTGCAGTACATGTGACGTTGGAGAAAAGGACTCAAGTTTCTTGAATGTGTGTGGGTTTTATCTGCCGTGTCAGTCGCGCAGCAATAAATCAAGTGATTGAGTAGCTAAACACGTAGAAGAACATGATCGTTTTCCATATCATACAGCAGACTTTGCCACACAGAGATTCAGAAGCGGTTGAAATGCTAAATTAAAGCAGCGTTAACTGAAATAGACTCCGACACTTGTTTGGATTGTTGTCTAAATGATTGTTTAATGTTGACGCGTGAGGACAAATGAGGTTTGTGCTTAAGACAGCAAGTTCTTCAAAGTGTGTGTGTGTGTGTGTGTGTGTGTTTGCTGGGAAAGTAAGTTTGTTTAATGATAATACAGTGCTTATTCTCTCTATGGTAGAGAGTCTATTTAGTACAGCAGAGAAACAACATATTTCTATGACGGTCCAGGCTAGAAAACCATTCAAATTAGTGGGTTAAGCTCGCCTACTGAAATCCAAATCACAACAGTTTTGTGCCAGTAAAAGAATAAAAATAAAATAACTTTAACTATTATGCCTAACTAAGATGTAATATAAGTTTCTGGTGTCTCCAGAATGTGTGTGTAGTTTCAGCTCAAAATCCCCCACAGATCATTTATTATAGCTTGTCAAATTTGCCTCTATTTGGGTGTGTCCCTTTAAATGCAAATGAGCTTCTGCTCCCTTTCCAGAAGAGGGCGGAGCTTTAACAGCTCAACAACAACAAAGCTGGAGAATCTCACGCAGCCAATATGAGGATTGTGTTCAGTCTTACATTGTTCAAACCGGAGTCGAAACTGATGGAGAGACTCACAACTTTTAGACGTTTCTGAACGGTTAGTGGATAAATTGATGTAGTCGCTGTGGAGTTGATCAACTCAACACTAGCATGTGTCGTCATGTTCATCTTTTCTCGTTGAATTGACCCTCGTTTGTGAAGCAGTCCGGCGTAAAATGTCGGCATCAACAACACTCGACTACAACAACTTTTCCTCTTCTCTAAAGCGGCCCAACATGGCCCCGCCCCCTTTTTTGTGTGTTCTCGAGGGCGGGGTTATGTAAATTTGGGGGTTTGTGATGTCACCTTCCCGGGAAGAAGCTTGTTGTAGTCCCTACCAGCCGTTTGTAGTACTTTGAGTGTCGTAACTTTGCAGATTGTAGTTTATGCTCTACAAAACACTGGAGTACGCTGGTGATTATACTGAGCTGTTCAAACTAAAGCGAACCAAATGTGTGGCAGAACAAGAAGGATTTTAGGATATTAGGATATTATCCTTTCTTGTAAAGTAACTAACAGTTGCTGATACTAAAAACGTTGTGTCTGTGTCCAGCGTGTCCTGCGGGTCATTTTAAGATGGGTTCTGGTCCTGGTCCGTGTTCTGCATGTCCTGACTCCAGTCACACAGGAGAGACGGGCTCTTCCTCGTGTGCGTGTCGCCCCGGTTTCCACCGCGCTCCCACCGACAGTCCAGATACCCCCTGCACACGTGAGTACAGCTGCTCCCATCCCTTCTGAATCATATTGTGTCAAATTTCATCAAACTTTCTAAGACCTCTAAATGATCAACATGATCAAAACTGCTAAAAAAAAACAAGTAGTAATACTCTTTTAGTGAGTAAAATGCTTTTTTAGCATAAATTGTGAAAACGTCCACCTTCAGGTCCTGGTTCTCATGTCTTTTTGCTGTGAATTCTTAACTGGTTTTTATAAAGTAAAAGCACAACTTTTATATTGTTTTATATTATTTCAAGATGAACACTTGCTGGACTGAAGCAACTTGGGTTTATTTGATTATCCGTACACCATTTTTTTTAATTTTATTAGAAAAATGTTAAAATGAGAGTATCAGGCTTTCTCAATCATCATTGTATCACATGTTTTGTCCCCTAAAATACAAACTTCAGAGCTTAAATTGTTTCTTACTAAGACATTTTTTATGGGGATGCAGAGTGAAAATTGATATTTATATACACCTTCCCTCTTCTTTTCAGTCTGTCATCATTTACATTTGCTGTGTTTCCATCCACTTTGTCTTATGCAAATTTTGGGATATTACATCAAAAGAAAAAAACTGGATAGGAACGCCAAGATGCTCATAAATTTAAAAAATGTGCATAAAAACAAATGCGCTTAACTGAGGCAGATGTTTTTTTTTTTTTTATCCGATTAGAAGACATGCACATAAACTGTGATGGAAACGTGAAAACTTACGTGACTTTGCGCAACAGAGGATGCGATTGGACGACCAATCGCATTGCACAACATCTTAGGCCCTGTTTACACCTGGTATTAAGATGCGCGTTGGTCGATCGGATCACAAGTAGATGAGGGAGACACATTCCCGTTTACACCCGGTGTTTTAATTCGTCTCTTTTGTCCACTTTCGACACACTTCTGTCCTGATTTCTTCAAGGGGGGGTAAATGTATGGGCTTTTATATCTAATGGTCGAAATAAGCTCACGCAATGTACATATGAACATGACCAGAGACGACAGAAAACACACGGAGAGCATCAGTGTGACGTTCAGGGCCGGTGACGCGAGTGATAATGAGCTGCAGCTCCTCAGCGCACCAATGTAACACAGTTCGTAAGAAAGGGAAGAAGGAGGCGAGAACCGGCGAACATTCAACATAACTTTTAATAATAAAATAAACAAACAATACGACTGCCGCCCACACAAACATAATAAAACACAACATAAAATCCAGGCCTGGTCCTCTCTCGTCCTTCACTGTCGTCGCTCCTCTTTTATGCTTCCGGAGCTCCTCCGTGAGAGATACGAGACCGGTGTAGCGCGCAGCTGACGCTCATTATCTCTCACATCACCGGCCTCGCGCAGTTCCCTCACGGCTCTCGCCTGTCCTGCTCGTCAAAATCAGCTTTCGTTTTCAGATCACGACGAACGCTGTGAGAACGTGTTCGAAATCAGGAATGGTGACAGAACATTGTTGGACCCGATTTGGTTTTGAAATGCACAGTTTAAATCCCGTCTGGCTTCCCATAATGTTTACGCATTAGGTCAGAAGGCCTCTGGATGAAACATGACTGTGTTTATTGCGTTTCGTCTGTCCGTTCCCTTGACACCATTGCAGCAACTTCCATTTTTGTTAGATATTTCACACGCAATTTTCCATTTTTGTTCTCTTGAACACATGGGATGAAAACAGTGATTTATGCGAAAATATTTTATGTGAAGTCGCAGCTTTGAATGGAAACGTAGCTGGGTATTGCAGACATTTAAAACAGATTAGTAATTCAAACTCCCGTGTTTGTTGTCCTGTTCAGGTCCGCCCTCGTCCCCTCGCAGCCCCGTTCCTCAGGTCAATGACACGTCTCTCACGCTGGAATGGAGCGAACCGTTAGACAGCGGGGGCCGCTCGGACCTCACCTACAACGTGGAGTGTCGAATGTGTCTGACCCCCAGGAGCCCCTGCGCGCCGTGCGGGGACGGTGTGAATTATCGACCCTCCCAGAATGGGATCCAGGGCCGCCGCGTGAGCATTTGGGGGCTCCGACCTCACACCTCCTACAGCTTTACCGTGACGGCCCTCAACGGGGTCTCTCCTCTGAGTCTGCAGGGGCCCGCGGGGGAGACCATCAACATCACCACCAGCCCCAACGGTGAGACGCAGAGACGCTGCAGCTGCATATGAATGACACTTGCGACCAGTGAATGTTTTCATCGCTCGTGTTTGTTTGTGTGTGTGTGTGTGTGTGTGTGTGTGTGTGTCGAGCAGTTCCTGTGCTGGTGTCGGGTTTGAGGAAGAGCACGGCCACAGAATCCAGCCTGACGCTGCACTGGAACACACCGACCAATTCGCACTACAGGATCCTACAGTACCAACTACGCTACTGTGAGAAGGTAAACTATACTACACTACACTACAGATAACTGCACTGTTCTATACTAAAGACCCCTCGTGAATAAGGGCACTTCAAATCTTTTATGAACTGTACTTCCAGATAATATAATATAAATGAAATTAAAAGAGAGTAAACTTTTATGGCCCTTTGTTTATAGACTTTAAAAAAAAAGTGCATTTTAAATAATTGTAATAATCTTCTGTCATGCTTTAAAGTACACTTTCATGTGTCGACTAACCTACTTAAGGACTTGATTGTTATTCGATATTACATTTAACGTTAAAATATTTTAAACGCACGTCATCGTTACACATGCGTAATTACAAATCTATTTAAATACACGACATACGAGTTTATAGAAATGACCAAATTAAAGAATATTTGAGCTTATCATAAATGTCAGTATATTCGCATATTCAAGACAATATTACATATAAAGATGTAGTTTAGGGTCCAATTCTCACTATTAACAAGTTGCTTATTAGTATGCATATTACTAGCTGTTTATTAGTACTTATAAAGCACATATTAATGTCTTAACAACTACCTTACTAACTATTAATAAGCAGTAATTAGGAGTTTATTGAGGCGTAGTTAATGGTGAGAATAGAGAGGGTCAAATTAGCACTCGGATCATTTAATTTAACAGAATACCTTTTTAAACTTGAATACATTCTCGTTTAATTGCAATAAAAACAGTGTCTGAAAATAATAAGTACGCTTTTTAAAATGCGCACACTCAAGACATCTCACATCGGTTACTTTTACTCGTGTTTTAATTCCGTATTGTTTTCATACCTCCATTTCCTCGGCTCTCCTCAGCTCGAAATAGTCTATTTTTATGACCTCTCCCTATTTTTTCTTTCTCCATCCTCCCCGCTTGCTCCATTTTTCTCACCGCTTGTGTTTTATTGATCGCTCTCTGTGCCACAGCTGTTCACTGTTTACTCTAGAAACCTGCCAGACTAATTAACAATTAATATATTCAAACAGCTCAGAAATGGCACGTGACGAATCAACGGAACGATTTTAACGTAGGATATCTGTGTTCTTTTGAAAGGAGCGCGGCTTCGAGGAGAACTCCTGTCATTATATGGAGAGCAGTGTCAATGAGGTGGTGCTGAGCGACCTGCGCAGGGCGACGCAGTACGAGGTTCAAGTCCGCGCACGCACCTTTGCCGGCTATGGCAGCTTCGGTCAAGCTATCGTCTTTCGAACCCTGCCCGATGGTAAGAAAAGGTCTAGCTTAGAATTGTGGTACTTTATTAGTTCCCAACTTTTTGTGCCCTAGAGAAGGTATTTTATTGATCCCCCTCCCCACTCCTTGCACAGATCGAAGCCATTTTATTATTTTTTTATTTTTTTTGAGATTGTATCGCACCTTTTGCCTTTTTTTTTTTTTTTTTTAAACCCTCCCCTCTCACTTTGGCTGTCTGCCTCTCTCTATATCCCTAGAAGATGATTCCTCGTCTCCGCTGCTTGTTACTGGGATCCTTATAGCCATGGGCATGCTGCTCCTCATCATCGTCATTGCTGCTGCAATCTACTGTATAAGGTAAAACAAGAGACCAACAAGCAGAAGAGAGTGTGAGCTCGTTATAATTGGGCCTGCATGCCCGCAGAAAGCTCCTGAGAATTCATACAGCCGTCATTCACACATCCCCTGTCCCTTGCATACTTGTTTATTAAATAGTTTGGCTATTTTTAATAATGCTGCCAATCAGCAAACAATAAAACCATAGAAATCTCGGCACTGTTTAATGCATTTTGCATATATATATGTATAAACTTAATCATGTCCTGGCGTAATAAAAGGCAACTGTAAGTAAGTAAGTTCTTGATTGAGTAATGAATAAGGAGTGCAGGGAACGGGGAAACCTGTTCGGAAACAGGTATGCATATTACATATTATATTGAATATGTAATTTTTAATATGAGAATACATATTATATTAAAACACCTAAGTGGTTAATTAATTTATACATGTTGCCTTGATAGTTAACTGAAATAAAATCATTTTAAGCATACGTACTATAGTTACTGAAACTAAAATAAAAGTAAATTAAAGCTAAATTGAAATATATATATAAAAAGCTCATAAAAAATATTTAAAATGAATACTAAAAATATATAAAATAAAATCTAATTCAGATGAATGTGAACAAAAAATATATAATAGTATATCAATGAAACTTAAAATAACACTGACTAAAAGTTTTAGAATTCATTTTCAGTAACTAAAATAAAGCTGAAATAAAATAAAATATAAAAATTCGATTAAATACTTAAACTTACTAACTTTTACTAAAAACGACTAACCGAAATAAAGAAATTTTAAGTAGAAGTGCTACAATTACTAAAGCTACAACTGAAATAAAAAAGCGAAGTATAAATAAAAATATATACTTATTAGAAAGTATAAAAATAAAATGAATTCAAAATATGAACAAAAACTATAATAGTATAGCAATGATTCTAAAATAACACTGACTATTAAAATAAATTTTGGTAAAAATTAAATTGTAAAAATGTAAAAATTTGATTCAAATACTTAAACTTAAAAAAAAAACGTACTAACTGAAATAAAATAATTTTAAGTAAAAGTGCTATAATTACTAAAATTACAACTGGAATAAAAAAAATCAATGAAAGATAAATCGAAATATAAAAAAGTACCTAATAAAATGACTAAAATGTAAGCAAAAATAAAACTACTAAAATACCAATTCAAAATATTAATAAACACTACAATAGTATATAAATAATAATAATAAAATAACACAATTACATCACTCCTGCAGAACTGCACAGATTATTCCTCACAACAATTGCAGAAAAAGCGGTAAAAAGTAATTCTCTGTGGGCCTAATTAAGTGACGCTGTTTTAATGTGCCTGTGGCTTGACATGCATCAGCCTGTTTGAGCCGAAGGACCTGACACCGCTTTCACAGTGATCAGACTCTCCGGTAATTTCAGATGCATGAATTTGTGGGAACTGGGAGGGAGAGAGAGAGAGAGAGAGAGAGAGAAGAGAAAGGGGAAGTTGAGGCAGGATACAGTTGTCCCACCCCAGTCTCCACTGGCCAAATCAGCAGAACAATAGTCGTGACCCTGGGGTAGCACACACACACACATGCTTTTTTTAAGCGCAAGTGTATTTACACAATGAACATATACTCCAGTGTACATGCAAACTCAGATATTGCTGATAAACAGGCCGTATATATGTGAGGTTTACATTATTGTTCACATTTGCACACATCACATCACAAACTTTCACACCCAGTTAAACGGAGAGTCCCTACAATCAGTCTCACACACACACACACACACACACACACCGGGAACCTCCGGTCCAGACCTGCCATCGGCACTGGGTGGGACGAACACGGCTATTTTAGTCCTGGGAAAAGATAGATGTGGAAAAATTCTGCCATTTCCAAGCTCTGAAGTTCTCAGTCGTATTTTATCTAAATATTAACTTTTGTTTCAGATGTTTTTCCTAATAATAAGAACAAGTGGGACAGACATATGAGTATAGAGCTATACAATGAAGGTATAGAATTTGACTTCAACTCTAAACTCACAGGCTTGAGTGTCTTTAGGGTGAAAAATAAATGTAATTCTTTCAATGAGAACTTTTAAGAAAAGTCTCCAGTCGTTCTTCGTTTTACCTTAAGTCGCATATGAGAAGGACATACAGTGAAAAAGAGAGAGACGAAAATAACGAGAATAACAAGCAGAACGACTTGAGTAATTTCATACACTATGAACCTGACTGTATTAGGAACCAGAGCCTGAGGTAAGAGACAAAGACACAGGAAGAGGAAGAGTGGGGCGGAGAGAGGGATTCTGTGTGCATTCAGTTCATTCTTTGCTCAGAGTAATAGAACAACAGAGGACGAAAAACAAAAACGTGAAACACAACCAGCACAAACCGAGCCCAAACCAGGCGTGACACAACAGGTTTCCAGTGTCAAGTATTTCGCCAAAAATTACAGCTGACTCACAATTGGTGCAATTTGATGTGAACAACACATGAGCGTAAAATAAGGTATTATTTAGTTTTTACATGCGATCCAGTCTTAGAATTTGGTCAAAAGAAAGGATGTTTTAGACGTAAAATGTTTATTTAATTTATCCCCTGCGATTTTAAGATTTTAACGACACAATCGCACGTTCAGTTTTCTTACAGTGGTTAGTGGTCGCGTGACATGCAAATAAATTCATGTTTTTATTTTTAAAATAATTAAAATAATTGTTATTTGTAGTTTTAACTCTAAATATAAAAAATATTTAAAAATAAAATTTAAAAAATTAAGACAAATATATTAGTATAGTGTGTATATATATATATATATATATATATATATATATATATATAAATTACAAATATACTGCAAAGTGCAGTTGCACAAATATTCACTATAGTTACTGAAACTAAAATAAAATAAATTAAAGCTAAATCGAAATATATATTTAAAAATATAATTTAAAAAATTAAGACAAATATATTAGTATAATATATATATATATATATAAAATATAAATTACAAATATACTGTAAAGTGCAGAGTTGCACAAATTTTCACTATAGTTACTGAAACTAAAATAAATTAAAGCTAAATCGAAATATATATATTTAAAAAATATAAAAAGCTCATAAAAATATTAAAACTTAGATTTTACTTTTTTATACTTTTAGTATTCATTTTAATATTTATTTCAAAATATGAACAAAAAATATATAATAGTATATCAATGAAACTTAAAGTAACACTGACTAAAACTTTTAAAGTGCAGAGTTGCATAAATTTTCACTATAGTTACTGAAACTAAAATAAAAATAAATTAAAGCTAAATAGAAATATATATTAAAAAATATAAAAAGCTCAAAAGCTCTGCACTTGACTTGCACTTTAAAAAAAAGTGATAATTATAAATACTTTTATTTTACACTACAAGTTACAGTTAATATTCGTCTTAAATACTACTTTTTCACAAATTCAAGCCCTTAAGCTTTAAATTGTTACATCAAAAATGCCATTTTATGAATGTTTAGCTTTTTATGAACCCCCGTTTGGGAAACCCTTAACTACACTCTAAAAAAATTGGTTCAAATTTATACAAACCCAACGTTGGGTTCAAATTTAAATTTAAAACCTGAACCCAGCAGCTGAGTTTGTCCATTTTTGCAATTTGGAGCCTTTTTAAGATTATAGGCGTTAAAGTGCCAATAACAGTGTTATTTTGGAAGCATATCCAAGACGAGCCTCTCTTTGTTGCTTTGAAATATTGCAAAAAGTCATTTCAAAGTTGACATTTTAATGTATTAAACGATGCTGGGTTAAAAACAACCCAAGTTGGCTTGAAAATGGACAACTTTGGCGGTTGGGTAGTTTTATTTAACTCAACTGTTGTTTAAAAATGACTGTATTGCTCGCTTAAAATGATCCCAAAGAATGGTGGATATGACCATTTATTAAGAAGTTTAATGAATAATAATTAAACAATAAACATTTATTAAATTGCAATACAAGTTTACCTTTAGATTATTATTGTTGCGTCTAGTAATTATGTGTCTGATTTTTAATTTCCAACCTATTTTGGCTTCATTTTAAGCCAGACATGGTCATTTTTGAACAATACTTGGGTCAAAGAAAACTGGAAGACCTTGCCGAGCGACGGAAAACACTAAACCAGCACCAAACCAGCAGTTCACAGGCAGCGTTGGGCAATTGGTGACTTAGGATGTGCGGAAAGACTGACTGAACTGAAAAGCTGAACACTTTGACTGAGAAGTCAAACTTTAACTCACCCAGCTGTGAAATTACTAATAGCTCGAAGCATCACCCTGCCATGGGATTTTCCCCAATCCTTGAAAATGTAATTACAATTTTGCCGGGCATTAACGTGTCTAAAAACAAGGTTTGTTGTGTGTGCATATTACACTGTTCGCTCAATCTTATCATTGAAAGTAGACCTACATATTTGTTTATATACTGAAACTCATCCACTATCCCTCTTCTGTTCACAGGAAGCAAAATCATTTCAAAGATCCAGAGCTGAGTGACAAAAACGGACAATATCTCATGGGTCAAGGTGAGCACCGCAACATCTTAGCGTAATTACTCATTCTGGTTAAGTTGAGGGTTTTGTTTTTTTTTTTGGATTAATGGAGTTACTGACATTTTTTTCTCTCCAAGGAGTGAAGGTTTACATCGATCCATTCACTTACGAGGACCCTAATGAGGCCGTGAGAGAGTTTGCTAAAGAGATTGATGTCTCATTTGTCAAAATCGAAGAGGTTATTGGGGCGGGTACGTCTTCCTCGCTCACAACATTTCTTTTGGATTTATTTTCAGACATATCTAACTAAGGAATACAAATACTTTTTCTGTTCGCACAGAAAGCAAAGAGTTAAATATTTAGAAAGAGATTTCACGGGAAAAGAAAATTGAGGGCTTTGTTTCGCCATTTCAGGAGAATTTGGTGAGGTCTGTCGGGGACGGCTGAGGATTCCGGGTAAGAAGGAGAACTATGTCGCCATTAAGACCCTTAAGGGCGGATACACAGACAAGCAAAGGCGGGACTTCCTGTCTGAGGCCTCAATCATGGGCCAGTTCCAGCACCCCAACATTATCCACCTGGAAGGCATAATAACAGCCAGCTGCCCCGTCATGATCCTCACGGAGTTCATGGAGAATGGAGCTCTGGACTCCTTCCTGAGAGTAAGTGTGCGTAGGATCGGTTTGTTGACGTGCCCATCTCGAGGACTCTCTGACACGGATCTTTCTCTCTCTGCAGCTCAACGATGGCCAGTTTACTCCGATACAGCTGGTCGGGATGCTGCGCGGCATCGCGTCGGGAATGAAATATCTCTCGGAAATGAGTTACGTTCATCGGGATCTTGCCGCGCGGAACATTCTCGTCAACAGTAACCTTGTCTGCAAGGTGTCCGACTTTGGTCTGTCGAGATTCCTGCAAGAGAATTCGTCCGATCCTACATACACCAGCTCGCTGGTAAGAGCGAATGCGTAGGCGCCGTTATATATTCCCGTATATTTTTTCGGGGAAAAATGCAATTGTCAGCAACTCGTGCTTCATCTCCATTGTTGATCCTAACTGATCCGCTTCTTTCAGGGCGGTAAAATTCCAATCCGTTGGACGGCACCGGAGGCCATTGCATTCCGTAAATTTACCTCCGCGTCAGATGTATGGAGTTACGGAATCGTCATGTGGGAAGTGATGTCGTTTGGAGAGCGACCGTACTGGGACATGAGCAACCAGGATGTAAGTGTTTGTATTTTAATATGAAGACACAGAGTTTGGCTTTAGATTGAGGCGGAGACAGTTATCCAATAGCAGGGCTTGATAAATATTTTTGTTGAAATGTTTACAGATATGGCTTTTAGTTACAAACGTTTAGGGCCAGTATGATTTCTTTTCTTTTTATTCATTAAGGATGGATTCAATTGATCGGAAGTTGTTACATTATTTACCATTCCAAAAAAATGCTGTTATTTTGAACTTCTGTTCATCAAAGAAAGGTTTCCACAAAACTCTGAAGCAGTTTTCAACATTGACTGTAATCAAATCGGTGATTTCTGACGGATCATGTGACACTGAAGCTGAAAATTCAGCTTTGATCACAGGAATAAATTCTATTTTAACATATATTCACATGGAAAACTATGGAAGCTTGTTTCTGCCACTGAATAAAGAAATAAAAAAGGTAATTGCGACACTTTTTCTCACAATTCAGATTGTTTTTCTCGCATTTTCTCGTCAGATTTTGAAAATCGCATATCTAGCACACAATTCTGACTTTATAACTCGCAATTGAAAGTTTATAGCGCGCAATTGAATTGCGAGATAAAAAGTTGCAATTACATTTTTGTTCTCTTTATTGTTCAATGACGAAAACAAGCTTCCATAAAAAGTTATTTTAAATTGTAGTAATAATTTACAATATTACTGTTTTTGTTTTTTTTATCCCATTGGACATTACAAAAGATGTTTCCAATACCAGCCTAATCCGAAACCAAGTGCTTATATTGTCATTATACAGTCCTTTATAAATATATATTCACTAATACATCCTTCGTCCATAAAACATTTTCAGTTCACTCCCCTCATTAACATAATGTGTTTTATCAGGTGATCAATGCCATCGAGCAGGATTACCGTCTGCCGCCTCCCCCCGACTGTCCCACGTACCTGCACCAGCTGATGTTGGACTGCTGGCAGAAGGAGCGGACGGCGCGGCCACGCTTTTCCAACATTGTCTCAGCGCTCGACAAGCTAATTCGCAATCCTGCCTCACTTAAAATCACCGCCCAAGAGGGGGCAGGGTGAGTTGCAACACTTATTATTTCAGTTATTTCAAAGCCTGCCACAGCGAAAGAAACCTTTTTAACTATTTTTTTTTACACATGATTACTATGGAAAGCATGCATCAAATTGTCCACCCATTTCTTGGTTTTAGGATCAAATCAATTCTAGGACACTTACACTTTTTTTTTTTTTTTTTTTTTTTTTTTTTTTTTCCCAGATAGTCTACTTTAGACGTCCTTCTAATTATTTATTTTGCAACTAGAGTAGACTGTAACTACACTGACAAACCCGAACAAAGTTACTTCTAGTCAGTAGAATGTCTGTTGGTGGAGCATCAAAATAAAATATTATCAGAATTTATTATTATCAGTGTTTCTCACATTTCAGTCGTATTTCTTGGGGTTTTATGTTGCCGTGTCGACTGAAACGGTTAATGTTAGGCAGTAACTGGATTACTGGAAAATGGTTCAAACATTACTTCGTCACAGGAGATGTAATGTGATTACAGTAATGCATTTAGCCCAACAATGCTTGTCAATCAAGAACATAGCGGCTCCTGTTCTAGGTTTAGTCACTCTCATTCCGTCCATCATTTCAGTAGCTAGGCTCTCATCCACACAGTATGGCCTCTTGTATGTTAGTCTTGCCCCTCCCCTCTCGGCATGTTGGCCTGTCAGTCTGTCAATCAAGACTCGGTGTGAGCACATATCTGTCTGTCACATGTTTGCCTCTCCCTCCCCCCCTCTCCTCAAGGCAAAGCTGTTCGAGTCTTCCTCTCTTTGGCAGCCTTTCTAGATTTGTGTCGCTGCAGGCCGACTCGAGACATCATCTTAATATGGGCAATTACATGCATTTTAACACTTCCCTCTCTTCCTCCTCAGACCCTCTCACCCTCTGTTGGACCAGCGTTCCCCACTGACGCCCTCATCCTGTGGGACGGTGGGCGACTGGCTCAGGGCCATCAAGATGGAGCGTTACGAGGAGAGTTTTCTACAGGCGGGTTACACGTCCATGCAGCTGCTCGCCCACATCAACACAGAGTGAGTAAAGATAAATCTCATCTTCATTCAACAACAAGCTGAAATCCAGGTATGATAGACGGCAAATTACAAAGAACATTAAAAACTCGGCATCTTTGATGAAAAGTAAATAATTCAATTCAGTCAAATTTATAAAAATAAATAATAAGCGGTACTACATAGAAACAGAGAAACTAAATAAAAGGACTAATTATATTATATTATATTATATTATATTATATTATATTATATTATATTATATTATATTAAGATATATTATATTATATTAACTTTACATAATAGACAGCCAATTCTGAAATACAACTGAATTACGAAGAAGATTAAAAACTTGGCATCTTTGGCAAAAAATAAATAATTGAATTCACAATCAAATTTATAAAAAGGATAAATGTTACTAAATAGAAAGAAAGAAATGACTAATTATATTATATTAATTCTGTTTTATTATATTATATTATATTATTATTATTATATTTAATATTATATATTATTATATTTATTTATATTATATTATATATATTTATATAATATTTATACTATATATATGTATGTGTGTGTGTGTGTGTGTGTGTATATATATATATATATATATATGTATGTATATGTGTATATATATATGTATATGTATGTATGTGTATATATATATATATATATATATATATATATATAAAATTATATTTATATATTATATTATACCATTCAAAAATTTAAAGTCAGTTCAATGTTTTTGAAATAAGTTTTGAATGTTCAACGAGGCTGCATTCGATTAAAAATATTGCAATTACATAATATATAATATTCTATTAATTACAATATAAAATAACTGTAACTGTAATCTAGCATCATTACTCCAGTCTTCAGCGTCACATGATCCTTCAGAAATCCTTCTAATATGATTTGATGCTCAAGAAAAAATCTTTTAAGAAAGAAAAATTGATCTCCGACTTCTGAACTGTAGTGTATATTTATATATATTTATTGTTTTTACATATGCAGACATCACAAATAATGTTTTCTGTGTTCACGTCTGCTGTTATTTTAAGGTCTAATTCTGTTTTTATCTCTCTCTCTCTCTCTCTCTCTCTCTCTTTCCGTGTCTCAGGGATCTGCTGCGTTTGGGAATAACTCTGGCTGGTCATCAGAAGAAGATTCTGTCCAGCATTGAGGCTCTTGGGATTCAAAACAAAACTCCAGGGAATGTGCTCTACTGAGTGAACCGTACACACTCACTCACTCACTCACACACATGCAAACGCTTGTTGGGTGTGTCGGAGAAACTTCATGTAACCTAGCCACTCACAATCAGGAACATTTCTACTTCCTTTTTACCGGGTCACTTACGGATCCAGATTGCTTACTTGCTTCCAAGACTCCCAAAAGGAACTAGGAACCTGTTGGAAACGTCACTGTAATACTACTAATATTACAAAGCTTCATTTGTGATATCAAACGGGTCTCATAGGGAAGTTACCTCACCCTTTTCCACATTTCGGCGGAGCCACATGATCTAATCCAAAAGGAAAGACTTGCTCTGACATCATAATGCAAAGACAGTGAAGTATTTCCATTTTTGCAGAGTATTTTTCTAAAGGAGACTTTCATACTGAAGAGGATCGCAGCATAAGACCTTTATAACGGATACAAGTGTCAGATTATTAATGACGACATCTTCATCCTTCATTTTAAGGATGTGTTGTGCGGGCAGATACACACTATGTGGCTCAAGTGCTAAGAAAACGGGATTGTTTTTTTTTAAATGATGCACTCTGTGTGTATGCGAGCAGCAATAAGAAAAAAACAGCACAAAAGTCTCAGCACTTTTTTTCAGAAGAGGAAGACAAAATATGCGAAACATACGTGCTTATACAAACACGCACTCACACACACATGTAGAGATCTGCAACACTTGACTGGCACTAAAAAGAGACCAAATAAAAGACTGTCTGTTGTTTTATGAGTGGCTGAAAGACTCGAAACAACCTTTGAACGTGTGCCATACTGTTTTGTTTATTACGGGAATGTCGTGCCGGTTTGACTCACCGACTTGAAGCTGGTGTTCATCATCAACTCAACCACGAGATTCAAATGCCACCCTTTCATACCACACGCGTGGGTTTATGGGTGGGAGGATTTGGTCTTCACATTGGAGATCCACAAGAACAAACCAGGGACTTTTATTCTGTTGCCTCTCTTTATCTTCTTTTGTAAAAAATATATCTCGATTTATGTAAAAAGATTCATTTTCTTTGTCAGTGTAATCTGTGTTTCTGTTACAATAAAAAGTATACATTTAGTCTAGTTTTAAAATTTCCTTTCTTGCTTGCTTCTCATTTAATAAGACAAGGATTCAGATTTCACTTAGGAAAGACTGTTTCCTCCTGGTGGGTGATGCTAAACGCGGGTGTAAACGCTTGTCCACTTTCAACCACTTCCAGAACGCATTCAACCGGATTGCTGTCGTAGTGTAGAAGATCGTGGGGTCATATGTGTTCAAACGGCCGCAAAAGACCACCTACTCGCCGACCTTACGGGAAGCGCGCCAGCCAGGTGGGATTTCAACTTTGTCGGCTGAAGAATCGAGGCAAAAACCGTTCCGAACACAATGTTCTCTCACCATTCCTGATTTCTAACGCACACTCACAGTGATTGGCATGGTCTTGGCTTTCAGAGCAGAAACGAAAGCTGTTTTTCCATATCTCTGTTCTTATATAAATTGCATATTTTGTCCATTAGATCGAAAGATCTGAAAACACCCATACATTTACCCACCCATAGACCCTCATAGAGAAATCAGGACAGACTAAAGAGATGGATTAAAATGTGTCTCCCTCGCCCACTTGTGATCCGATCGAAAACCCATCTTAATACCAGGTGTAAGCGCGGCCAAAGACACTGTACTTTGTGAAAAATACTTTGTGAATACTTTTTGTGCGTCAAAATAACGACTTTTCAACAATATCTAGTGATGGACGATTTCAAAACATGAAGCTTTACGAATCTTTTGTTCCGAATCAGTGGTTCGGAGCGCCAAAGTCACGTGATTTCAGTAAACGAGGCTTCGTTACGTCGTAAGTGATTCGCAATTTTAAAACTTCACATGATTTTGGCACTTTGATACGTGAACCGAACCACTGATTCGAAACAAAAGATTCGTAAAGCTTCATGAATCAGTGTTTTGAAATCACCATCTCTAGATATTGTTGAAAAGTCGTGACTTAGTTTTTCTTTGGTGCACAAAAAGTATTCTCGTCTCTTTATACTATTAAAGTTGAACATGTACTCACATGAACTGATTTAACTATGTTTTAGTATCTTTCAGTTCATCTGAAAGTGTTCGTTATCTTGCTGTCAGTAGAGCCTCGCTGAACCATCGGATCTGAACCATCTTCATTTGTGTTCTGAAGACGAAGGTCTTGCGGGTGTAAAACAACATGAGCGAGAGGAATTAATGACAGAATTAAAATTTTTGGATAAACTAACCCTTTAACGAAATCTCCAAAAGGTCATTATGAATAGTGTATCGACTTTCAAACCAAGCAGCTTTCTTTGGTCAACATGGCAAATCCTATCGAAATGACTGGATTTCATCAGCGAAATTCACCTAACAATGGTAAATGTGACTGCACCTGTGAAGGAAGGAGGAAGTGTGATAAATGTGGCTTTTCCTAAACGCCAGAAGAACTTTTGATGAGATGAATGTCATAAAATGTCTGTCAAAGCTTGAGATGTTCCTGTGCGCAGCACCTTCTGCTCTACAGGACGTTTTGAGGGATCCAAAATGTTGGAAACGGGCTGTTTATTTCTGAGATCGAGATCCCTGATCATGTCGGTTTCTTCTGAACCATTTGAGTGGACCTTTTTGGACTCCCGATTCTTTCGCAATGTAATGGAGATTTTTAAAGAGGATGTTATTGAAAGATGGCCCAACACTATTTGGCACTTGGAAGCACACTCGAGGTGAAGGAGAAGAGCACATTTACATGTGTTTTCAAGGCACAGCAGAAAAATAAACGCATTAAGAAGCACGTTTAGTTCTAAGGTTCAGAGAGAGTGCGGAAAATGGTCGTGACAAACTAAATATGCCTGTTTTTGGCACGTAAATCTTTCACAAACATTATAAGTCGACCTCAGAGAAAAATCTAAATAAATAAAGAAATGTATATAACCCTTTTAATTCTTGCTCTCTTCCAGTCTTCCCGTTCTCCTGTGTTCCTCCTTGATCCTTTTATCTGTGACTGACTATGCTGCGGTCCACACACACCTACTGGATGCATATTTCCATAATTGTTATGGGGTGATCCGATTTCTTGAACATTCTTGTTTTAAGCATTCCTCCCTGAAGATACAATGACCTTCTCTACTCGGCAGAGGTGCGAGTGAGATTTGGGAACGGAGCTTAAAGTTGCCCTCCCCCCTTCTGTGTCTCTTCACCAATGGATCTCTTGTCCCCAATCCCTTCCGAAGAAAGAACCAGTTCTTTCCCAAGACTCCTTGAAAACGTCCTTGACTTAAACCTCCTTTTGACTTCGCCTCCTTGCTTTTTCCTCCCATGTTGCAGTTTCCCTGCATGTCTGTTAGTAAGTTCATCTTTGCAAACACATCTATGCCGTAAAACTCATGAAAGTATGTCCAGGTACACTTTCAATCCCAGAATCGAGAGATAAGTCATGTTTTGCAAAGTCATTTAGAACAGTTGTGTACATTTTGGTTTTTAAAGAGAATTATAAGCATTTCCCCCTGAAATTCTAATGTAATGCGGCTTGATGTTTTCCTTTTAAATATTGTCTCTAATTTTCATAGATAATTATCTGTTCTCAAAGATAATTATCCTTAGACTATCATTACTGAAATGGAGTGAAATTATCGTCCCGACTAATTTTCAAAAGATATTCACACTTTTCTAATAAATCAGACATAGCCCAGAACAAATATAATAATATAAATATAATACACATATTCATAATGCATATGTTGTATTAAAATCATGCTACTATTTTGATTTTAGAATGAATTTTAGCATTTTTGCCATTAAATAGCATTTTTGAGGCTGCATTTGAAACCTATGTGGTCCAAGTTGTTCATCTGTAAGAAAGTGAAACGAGGAGCATACATTAGAAGCTATTGTCAAATACAAATAGATTTAATGTTGGGTCCGTATTATTAGGGCGGGAGAGTGGTTAAGAGATTATGATTGTCCTTATTGTGTTAAGCTCTTCTGATTGCTTCAGTAAATTATATGTTGCTGTGCTGAGTTTTTGGGGTCTATGATTGTCTGTCTTAGTTGCGTGTCTGTTTGCTCCAGGAGCCTTTATCTTTTGAGGAAGAACACAAAGCACATTCCTCAAGTGTCCCACCCCACCCCCTACTCCAATCTTTGTCTTTAAACAATGCCTGCCAGCCTCTTCTCTTACCATGCATCCCTTTGCAGGACAAAAGACAGAAGTCAGCACACTCCTCTCTTCCTTCACATATGGATTTATCATCTTCCTCAGTCTTTACTCAAGCCAAAAAGCTGAACAGCCCATCTTTAATAAGCTGCACAGATGAAGTGTCTGTGTTATACTTATATACATGTAGGGTTGTTCTCAACTGTCATGCTAAAGCAATTTGTGCCAAAGGACAGTAATCCATTGACAATCAGGCTAGGAAAAAAACATGAAGCCAGAATAGCCTTATTAAATTTGAAGTTGGAAGTCATTGATTAGTTAGGTTAGCTTTTTAATAGTCAGTGTATGAAACCGAAAAAAATGATTTAAGTGTATGCTGTCTCACTGGTGGATGGTTTGTTATTCACAAAGTTATGATCAATGACAATGTCATAGTTGTAGTTCTCCAAAATAATCCATACGGGAGCCATTTCAACACCAAGTAAACAAATTATGGACAATATTTTGAAGAGGTGTGGTAAAAAGCCTTATATCTTTGGAACACTAGGTGGCGCTGACATTGAACTTCTCAGATACCTTCAGGTCCTGCTGATGATGATCCCTACCACATTTTGAGCCGATATGTCAACGCGTTTGAAAGAAATCAAGTGTTTAAATGGAGGTTTTGACAAAACTGGTATCAACAGTTGGCAAACATTTCACAAGCTATAAGAAAAAATAGACATTTTTCATATTTCATGACCCGTTGGTGGCGCTGTCGTCAAATTTGGCATGTGCCCTCAAATCATGGTACTAACGAAGCACACCAAGAATTTGAATTTTACCACAAAGGGTTGAAAAGTTATAACCAATAGAAAAGTATTTAAACTGATGGCGGAGCTATAGAGTTTGTTCTACGGACCCTAAAGTTGGCATGGGGTTTATTCATATCCACCCCATTAAGTGTGCCAAATTTCATCATTTTCCTTCAAGTGGTTCTAAGACCTGAGTCTCACATGGCAGGGGAAGAAGAAGAAGAAAACTGCCAGATGCTATTGGAGCTACACATTGTTGATGCTTGGACCCTAACTAAATCAACACGGGAGAGAAAATTGTATTCCCCAAACCATTTCAGGTTCAAGTCTTCAATGGGAGAGTTTCTCAAACTAGAAAGAATCCCTAAATGGGATTCTCAAAAATTCCTTCCTCTTCATGATCAATGATCGATCAATGAGTTCTCCAAAGTAATCCATATAGGAGCCAAGGAACATATCAACAGCAAGTAAACAATTTATGGACTATAGGTTGAGGGAAAAGCCTTATATCTATGGAACACTAGGTGGCGCTGACATTGAACTCCTCAGATACCTTCAGGTCATGCTCCCGATGATCCCTCCCTGATGATCAATGTTTAAATGGTGGATGGACCCATTCCGGCAAAACTGGTATCAACAGATGCAGCACGACCCAAGGAATTCATATTTCCTGGCTAAATAGCCATTTTTCAGATGATCTGTTGGTGGTGCTGTCGTCAAATTTGGCACGTGGCCTCAAATCATGGAACTAATGAAGCATACCAATTTTTCAATTTTAGGACAAAGTTATTACCAAAAGATTATAGGAAAATGTTGGCGCTATAGAGTTTGTTCTATCTTATTCATATCCACCCCATTAAGTGTAGAAAATTTCATCATATTCCTACAAGTGGTTCTGAGAGCTGAGACTCACAAGGAAGGGGAAGAAGAAGAGGAAGAAAACTACCGGATGCTATAGGAGCTACACACTTTTGGTGCTTTGACCCTAATTACATCAACACAGGAGAGAAAATTGTGTTCTCCAAACCATTTCAGGTTCAGGTCTTTAACAGGAGTATTGTGGCTCAAACTAGAAAGCTATTGGAACTAAAATCATTCTCAAAAACCTTGCTCAAACACAAAAATAATGTGAAAGGGAAATAAAAACTCCCTGTTCTTTATGTAATGACAGATATCTCCGTATCTCTTGCATTTTTAAGCCTTTTATATCGTTTCTCTAAACTTAGCGAATTCAAAATGGAAGTAATGACATAACTGTGACTGAAAAGCGCTGTAATGTTGTTTTTGTAGTCTCTTTGTTTTATTGGTTAGTTTTACAGGAGGTCATTCTCTTGTGCTTCAGTGTGTATATAGTGTACACTTCTATGTGACACACTTGTCAGAGGGACGTCTCTGGTGCCTGAGTGTTGACAGAGTGTGTATGTGACCTTTGTGTGAATGGCCATCCATTATAGAATGGCGGGGAAGATAAGGACAGAGGTCTGTCCTATTAGAGAGCTGTGTGTGTGTGTGTGAACACTCAGCTCTTTATGTCTAGTTCATTCTTGTGTTCAGTGAAGCATATGGGTAGACCTGACTGGAGAGGGGACGTAGATAAGAGTGATATAAAGACAGACACTGCATAAGGTGTGTGTGTGTGTGTGTTTTGAATGGTCTGTGCATTATTAACATTCCATGCTTTAGGGCTTTTTGTTGGTCATTATGAGGGTTAAAATAATGTTCTAGTTTGAAGTTCAGCTTTGGGCTCAGCATCTGTGACACAGCTGATTTACAATTGTGTAAAATGTTGCTTTGTAATATAGAAAAAAATTAATTTATAGTCACTAATTAATCAACCTGAGGGTATTCCAGAAAGCAAGGTTAACTTACCGTCACATATAACCTGAACTCTCGGTTGATTAACCCAAACCTTGTTTACTCGAGGTATGCTGGTTCCAAAAAACGCATCAGGGTTAGTCAACCCAGAGTATGTTCCCGGTTAACACGCAAAACACTCTCAACCGAGCGACGAATTGATGATTCACCATGGAAACAGACGCAAAGAAAAAGCGCCGTTCTACTACATCTTTTGTTTAATGGTGATTTACATAATCTATTAGTCCACATCGCCACCTATTTGATGGTTGTGTAATCATTTTTAAAATCTTTTTATTGACTAAATAATCTTAATTCACTGAGAAAAATAATTATATTGTTTGTTTGATGCTAAATATTTAATAAGATATCACATATGTATTTTATTGTAGAAATTATAGAATAGAAAACGTCCTGTTATAAAAAGGAAAAAAGAAGAATAAAAAACAATATATATATATATATATATAATATTACAAATTAATTGAATAAACATTTATACATTATAGTACTACTTATACATATACATTAAGTATACTTATACTATTACTTTATACTTAGTATTGCAAGTTTATATCTCCCAATTCTGACTTTATAACTTGCAATTGTGAGTTTATATCTCGCAATTCTGAGAAAAAGAAGTCAGAATTGTGAAATGCAAACTCACAATTGTGAGGGGAAAAAACAAATTGTGAGAAAAAGTTGCAGTGACGAGTGAATTATAAAATGACTCACAAACAACTATCATAAAACATGAAACTTAGCTCTGCATTTTTCAGACGGTCAGAGTCAGAGAATCACCAATCGCTGTTTAATTGACATTAAAACTCAAAGTAATCACTTTGGTAATCTAAAACACTTTTCAGATGTAACTGTAATCTGATTACCACCCATTTAAAATGTAACTGTAATGAAATACAGTTACTCAAATTTTGTATTTTAAATACGTAAGTTACTTGTATTTCGTTACTCCCCAACCCTGTATATACATGTAATGTACAATATAATATTATATATAAAACCAAGTAATTGCTCAAACACACGCGTGCACACCTCTCCCTCTCCCTCCCTCCCTCTCTCTCTCTCTCTCTCTCTCTCTCTCTCTCATACACACACGAACGCATAAGAACAAACAAGGTTTCAGGATGTAAGACGTTTATGGTGTACAAGAAGCTGCAGGAGTCAAAATCATAAATCCTTGATCACTTTTGGTCAGCTTTGACGATACTCCCCTCAGCTAGCGCGTCTTTTCAAAGTGACAAGCAGCCTTGTCACCTGACCTGAATACCGCGCACTGATTCGCTAAAACGGACTTATCGGGTTTTGTACACAAACAACAAAGGTGCTCGTCGGTTTCTGCTGTGAACTGTGCACTCGAGATCCCTCGACAGTGACACAGGCTTTTCTTTCAAAACGCATTTAGGGTTCAGAACGTGCTAAATGTGGAGAATAACGCAGGCCAGTCAGTTCATTTGTTTTAAACTATTCAAAAGTACATAAAACTTTTGTAAAAATGAAAAACAAAACCTTTGTTTTAAGAAGTTAATGACAGTGGAAACAAACGTATTACGAGGAATCTGACAAAAAAAATGAGTATTTGCATCACTGGATGTTACGGTCAATAATTTTCCTTTCATGAAACAATTTCTGGACACTCACTCTTTCACCATTTAAAGTGAAGTGCCCCGCATTCTTTGATTTGATTGGCCATCTCAGTTTGACATTGACAAGCGCAATTAGACCACCGAGATCCTAAAATGTATGAGTTTTGCCAATTGAATCCAGCACAGCAGTTTCAAGACCGTTATATATTATGAGAACAATTTGCCCCCATCTGATTATTGTTGGGAATCTCACAGTAGCCCATCACACACACAGGAAGAGTCCGAACCCCTTCAACACCGCTTGCATTTCAAAAACAGCAGACCAAGCTCTGTTTGGCTTCACTCTCAGCCCGAGGTTATCTTTCCTTCTCTCCATCAATCTGTCCATGCCTCCCTCGGTCTGCGTACGGTTTAGTGTTTGCCGACCTCTATCATTCTTTCAATCAGCCTGTCTTAGCTTTAAAGCCCAGTCTATTTGTCCTCTTTCATATCACTCCATTTGTTTTCACTTCCTCAATCCGTCTTCCTTGTCCACACATCCACCTCATCAATCTGTTTTCCTGTCCTCCCTCTGTCCACCTGCGATAATTTAGTCTGTTTTTCCACTTCTTCCCCACCATCCCACTCCTCACCTGGCTGGGAGCCGTACACTAATGAGAGGGTAATCAGAGGGATTTCGGGTGCCCTGCTGCCTGAATCGGCCGTTCACATTCGCCCCGGGCTTCTGCAGGCCCTCGGGGACCCGAGTGCGGTGGAAAATGCACAGTTAAGACTGTCTTATTAAACTTTCCTCAAGGGGCCAAACCTTCACAAACAGTCTCAGTCCCTGAGTGAAGAATTCCATTGTCAGCCGACCTCTGATCCGGGCGTCTTTCCTGCGGATCAGCGACTCTTAATGTGATTGTCTTGACTGCTCAGGTTCGGCCCAAAGGCCTGCCCTCCTTTAACCTGGGTGGGGGGTTGGTTTTAGACTCTGATACGGGATCAGCTTTAGCTTAAATGCTTTTTATCCTTGTAAAGATAGCATAAAGATATCAACAAACATCCCTGTTGAGTAAAACCCGCACTGGGCCGGCAGAAGCCTGTCTTAAGAAGTTCTTGTTATTGAGCTGACAAAACCAGATGAGTCAAATCTGGTTTAAATGGGGTTCAGTGGCCTCATATCACTTAAACTACTTCAGAGTTTGTAATAACGTGTGCAGATGAAAGTGTGACCTGAATAGCAAGCCACGTCAAACGTGGAGCGATGCTGTGATTATGTATTTTTGTTGGAATTTATCTATTAACTTCTGATTGTTAGAATAGTTTGCAAGAGCATGATTATAAACGCGAGGCTGTAAAAGCGACTGCTGAGGAGATGAGTTGTGACAAGATCTGTAGTGCCATTTAGCCACTTTGTTAGCAGTCGCCTTTTTCCAAGACGAGCGAAAGCTTTTAAAAGCACAAAGGGGTATTTCTGCTGTATTTAATGTCTTATAAAAAAAAGTAAATCTACGGACCTTAATTCAGGTATTTAACCAAAAACCCATTAAACTTCAGGACAAATGGAAAACATGCTAAAACAAACTCTGTTCATTGAGCTTTTGAATAGTTTTTGCATGTTGCTCATGACCAATGGCCACGTTCCCCTGCTAAGCATCACAAGCAGCAACAGCATTAAAATATGGAAAATTACTGTTCCATGAAAAAGACGGCTAAATGCTAATATTTACCGAGCATGAATTTGCCCACGTTAAACACCATTTCAGATAAAACCACTGTAAATTAAAAGTTAAATCCAGAAAACTTGACATTTCTACCACAGCTGCAGGTTTTCCAAAAAAAAAAAAAAAAAAAGTGACAAGAGTAGCATGTCCAAAGTCAACACTAAAAGGTAGGCGAAAGTACCCAGATGACCTGCGTCCGGGGAGATTCTGAGGTGCGCGTCGAATGGACACTTTATCCAGTGAGGCCACAGGAGAGTTGGTGAACGGCGGTGAAGTGACTCAACTAATGCTAGGTAGGTCAGAGGTGTGTTTACATGGAGCATCGAAATCGTTTTTTATAAAAGGGAAGAGTATCGAGATGCTCCTTAGACACAGCCACCAAACAGATCTGCTTCCCACACCGGTCTTTTCCTAAAAATTCAAGCACTTTACATCAACGCGCATAATGAACTCCAAATTGACTGGAATAAAAAGGCAGCAAACAGGACATGAGGTAATGTGCGCACGTCAAAGTCATTCTGGTTGAACGTGCCAGCACTTGTAAACCCCATATTGGATTAGATGACGCCTGACATAAACAGTCCACCGAAGCCTTCAATCGGAATTTAAGCAGAACGAAAAAAACTTGGCCTGGTGACATTGTAAAAGGTACAGTCATGACACATTTCAGTGGTCAGAAGATATGTCAAGTACCTACTCAGCAAGTGAGTGCAGACATTCAAACACCGATTACGCCGCAAACACGGACCTGGTTAACCATCAACTGACATTGCAGCAAGTAACCGAGCCCAAACCACCTCATAAGAACCTCACAGCAGTCATGTCCCACCAAACTACCTCAATGAGACCAATAGCACACTTTTGAACATGCGTAAAAAGCTTTATTGGTATACAAGTGCTTTAAAAAGTCACTACGTAATGAGTAAAATCAGTAAAAAGAGGCACCGAGTCACTTCTTTCCTCGTTTCCCCGGGGCTTTTGCAGCCTCTTTCTCTCCAGAGTCACCCTCTTCTGCCTTCGCAGCGGTTCTCTTTCCTCCTTTCTTAGCTGCTGGTTCCTCAACTCCCTCTTTTGATGCTTTAGAGGCTTTTTTAGCTTTGCTCGGTTTGGGCTCAGATCCTCCCTCCCCTGCAGCATTCTTCGCCTTTGGCTTCTTAGCAGGGGCCACCTTTGAGGCGGTGGCATCTCTCTCAGGAGTCTTAGGCTTAGTGCCCTAGGAAAGAGGAAAGATGGAAAGGGGGTGGATGTGGATGCTAATGTCTGCACATGGAGAAAGTGAAAATAAGACAACTCACATCTGTGGCCTCCTTTTTCTTTGTGGGCTTCTTTTCTTTGCTGGTCCCTTGAATGAAGAAGGAAATAAAATATTCCATTAAAAAGACTGAAGCCGTCACATTACTAGAACGGTTACAGCAGTTGTTCTACACACCATACCGAAAATAAGTGGTACAAAGATGTCACTGAGAAAAGTACCTTTAAAAGAGGTTCTTATAATGCCATTATGTACCTTTGAGGTACAAATATGCACTCTTTAGGCACAAAGGTCTACATTTTTAAGAGGTACCATCCCTGTAACTGCTTTTGTACCTTTTTCTGAGAGTAGAGACAAGGTTTACACCAAGGCCTGTTGGTTCCAAAACCCAGTCACACTAATAAAGTAAAATAACCATCTACACCAATGGAGCACAGTGATTGGCTTACCCCAAGTGCAACCGGCAGGGATGTCAACAACTGCAACATACTTCAAATTCAAACAAACGCTCACTCATTAACTTTAGTGTAAACATGCCTTGAAAGATAAGTTTAAGACACTTTAATAGCCTACTTTAAGAACCCGTTTAAACTACCTTCACCCTTGGCTTTAGTCGCCTTGGCTTTCTTAGGTTTGGATGCTTTCTGTTCACCGGGATCAGCATTTTCCTTTGACTGTGCCTTGGCCCCCTTTGCTTTGGTCTTGGCAGCAATCTGAAGGAGGACACAGTGACCATTCAGGCATTACGTTATATTGAAATTCCCAACAATGATTTATAGAACGGTGTAAGAAAAAGGGTTCAAGTTACCCGAAAGCGCCCTTGAGCACCGGTCGTCGTTGACGCAGAATTTGCAGGCCTCACAAACACACCAGTCTCGAGGCCTTTGTTCAGGGCTCGTCGCACCATAAACTTTAGCCGCGTCTCATCCACGGTCTTGTACTTCTCTTTAATGTAGCCACGGATTGCTTGGGTCGAAACACCCTTTTTAGAGTCCAACTCTTTCAGAGCCTCTTTAACCATCTCCACGGTAGACGGGTGTGGAGAAACTTTCCGTCCAGCGTCCTTACCGCTTGAGCTTTCAGAAGTATCTTTAAAAATCGGTCATAAGTGGGGAGAAAAGTCACTTTAAAATAAGTCCAATAAGAACATTTTAGAATTTCACAAAACAAACCTGTTTTTGTGTCAGTAGCCTCATCCTCAGAATCCTTTGGGATTGTGGCAGTTGGCCCTGCAGAAGCTTTTTTAGGAGGCATTTTGAAATCAAATGAAAAGTCAATAAAACCAAAACACACTTAAGTCACAGCAGCATGACTCCAACCAGCTTGTGTGTCTCTTTTATCAAGAGAAAGCGTACGTAGCTGTTGTCTGCCACCTGTTCATCATCAAGTCGTTTATCCCCAATTAATTAGCCACGTTAACATGATTGGCCGAGTTGCCAGATAAATAAAGCTTGTTCGAGTTGCACAGACTGATTGATGTATGACATCAAAGTTCTGTGCGAGTGTGAGATAGCATACGAATCCTTATGCTTTTGACTCGCTCTTGCTGTAATTTGATGTTATAGGCTGTACAGCTCTGGTGCATCTCAAACAAGCCTATAATTAGCTCAAAACCGAAGTGAATATGTCTATCATTTCCTCCCAGTTGTTTTGTTTGTACATCTAAAAGAGCTTTAGAAGGACCAAACAGATTCAGGATTCTATCGAGTATTTTACTGTGGAATGTGAACGTTATCTAACTAAATTAGTTAACTTGAACTAGCAATGAACAATGCCGCTACAGCGTTTGAGTCTTACTTAATGTTAACATTCATTAATAACACACTCTAGCAATTAATGTTTGTATTGCAATTCACTATAGCGCTAACAAAGATTTATAAATGCTGTAAAACAAATTTATTGCTCATTGTCATTTCATGTTAGATAATGCATTAAATAATGTTAACAAATGAAATCTTATGGTAAATACCATCTTATGGTATTACCGCTGGACTTATGCAGAAATTAAACATTTTCATCGTTAATCTTGACCCCATTATGATCCTTTTAGGGTAATTTCAAAAGTCATTAATTAATGAATGTGCAGTGAGTGTATAAAGCACGTTAAAACTGCACAATATGTAACTTTTGGCCCTCTAGCTGTTAAAAATAGTACTGCATGCATCTTGCGGAAGAACATATTGTTTTGGTTGTACTTCGGCTCTACTCCCCAGCGCGGATGAATGATGTCCGAGCGAGGCAAACATACAGGATTTTATCAGAGCAGATGGACACATAAATAAAGGTTTCAGTGTTTTTACAACTGGTAAGTTTGGACGTTTTGGATAATTCATGGTCAAATTTTCTCGTTCGTTGTGACAACAAACTTTTAGCTTCATGCTACCACAGCCAGAGCTAATTTTCTCTCACAGATACGCCTGTGACGTGACACCCACGGGGCAATGACGTATGTATGCAATTTCCCGCGAAATCCGTCCTCGACAGCTCTAAATCATAAATCGCGGTTATAGCCTGCTTTTATCAGTGTAAAAACATGGTTTGGGAGGGTTTTTTTTTTTTTTTTGCACTCTCATTAATAACTTTTTCTTATTTTTTTTAAAAAATGTATATATATGTGTGTGTGTGTGTGTGTGTGTGTGTGTGTGTGTGTGTGTGTGTGTGTGTGTGTGTGTTTGTTTGTTTGTGTAGACATTCGGCTTCTATTTTTTTTTTCCTTTTCAAAAATGTCTTTCCTTCCTGTAAAGTTTCCCTGGAGCTGGCAGATTTGGATCAAGGCTGTTTTATTGAAGAATTGTTTGAAATCCCTATGGAGACAATGAATTTGGAAAAAGAAAATATTTCTGGAACCAGGCTAGCTGCTGAAAAAAGTGACTGCTACCTTCTGTTCTCTCTTTTTTTCTGTAACACCTCATCCTTTCTGTTCTTCGTTTACAATTATTCTTGTCACAAACTAGTTGACCATCAATTCTTAAACCCCCTCAACACTTGACCGCAAGTTGACCACTGCTGACCAAACACCTAAACTTCCCTTTGAAAACTCAACCCTAGCGCAAACAACTGCATGCATCCAGAACGTCTTATTAAAGTTGATTTACTACCTTGTTTTAGTGCTTTAAATTTACTTCAGCAGAGGCAAATAGACTTTGCCAAATATCATGTAAAGAAAGAAAGAGAAAATTGCTTCATTTGGAATTAAGCTTCGAAATGAACCATCGTTTAATATGCATAGCCACTCTGATGCAATTACAAACAGTGAATTGAATTAGTGATAGATGAGTAATCAGAGAAACCCTGATTAATATTATAATGAGCTGAAGCGTAATTTCATCTTTCTGTCTGTTTATTATTACGTTTCTGTTCATTCTGTACACATGCTAACTCATAACTGACCACATGTAGAGCTGTGTCTTGTGCATGTGTGAGTTTCCATACGTTTGTGCACACACATGTTCAAGGACTGATCATTTGGTTCTGATTTTCCCAACATCTGCTTACAATATGGCTGTTTGTGTTCGGTTTATGTGTGTGTGAGTGTGACTTGAGTTCATGCTTGTGTGTGCATTCGCGTGTTGTGCAGATCACAGGGATCGTGAGCTTGTGTGTGTTGCTGTTTTTTTTTTTACCCATTTATATGTGAGCCATGTCACACTCCCCATGAGATGAGATTACGGTTATCCATAGCACAGCTTTAACCACACTCCATTTCAGTCTCTCTCTCTCCACACATCTACAGTAATGTTCTGAACAGCCAAAATTCAAATGCTAAAACACACAATTAAGGGCCGCTCGCACCAAGAATGAGAACTAAAAAGATAACTAACGATAATCCTATGTAAGTTTGTTTCTGCCACGGAATAAAACGATTTACGATATAATTGCGACTTTTTTTTTCTCTCACAATTGCAATTCTGACTTTTCTTCACACTATTAAAAAAAAAAAGTTTATAACTCTCAAGTTCTAAAACAGACAGACTTTTTTCTCAGAATTGCCAGTTTATATCTCGTAATTGACCCTTCGCAAAGACCCGCCCCCTTTAGTTACTGTTGCTATGCGCTCTCACGCCACACATCATGTTCTCACGCAGTGAGACAACACGTCGACAGACATATGAAACAGTTTCATATTTAAAATATTGTAATTTTTCAAAGAAGTTTAATCAATAAATAGCGTCTAGCGTGTGTTTAATGTGTCGTGACTGTAGCTCCTCGATCATCTCTTCATACTAGTTCATTTATAGCATCAAATAAACATGAATGAACATCAGAAGGAATGTTGTTTCAAGCGTGGAAAGACGTGAGGACACACAATTTATCAAGTTCACCAACGTTAATCTACTAACTCCCCTGACCGCTTTGTCAGACAAAATCAGGGTTATGATTGGTCAGATCGCCTGTCATTCAAACTGCGGGCGACGGGTCGCACTTTATAACGCGTAATTGCACGTTTATTTCTCGCAATTCTCCAAAAAAAGTGAACTTGTAAGATTAAAAAGTCGCAATTATCTTTTAAAATTTTTATTCAGAGGTGGAAATGAGCTTCCTTAGCATCCACAACAATCGATTGAGACGCTTTAACTTCATATTTCAGGATACGTGTGGCACGCTTGGCAAAAAGAGGTCCATTGTCAGTATCTTGGGGATGTATGAGCTCACGCAGGAGTCACTTTTGAACCAAGGTGCTCTCTGTTGGTCAGTATGGCGAGTTTGCGTGACTAACTTGAACATTTTCTCCCTCACACGCGACTCCTGATCACGCACTTTCCGAATGACTGAATTTTGCCCACAAAATGTCACCGAGCAACAGCCTAACTGCAGCTTAACCCAGGATTTGACCCTAACAGAGAAACTTGAGCATTTTTAGAATAAAAAACAACAACATTATTTCACTTACGAATTGTTTTTCCAAATGTCGAAGTTTTTTTTTATAATAATTAACTAAATTCTGGGGATAAATTAGTCTCAAGAGTGCTGTTATAAACATACATACATACTGTACAGACATGTTTTATTGCATTTCTAGTGGGAGTATGTTGTACTGGGAACTGGGAAGACATTTTATAGGAGTGTTTCAGCTCAGGCGTTTTCCAGGCGAGTGTATAAATGACCGGTGTTGATCAGTGATGCCTGGGGAGGCCACGATCTCACTATTTTCTCACATGTGTGTTTTGTGCAAAGTGAATTATGGATATTTTGACCTTTGCAGGCTTATTGGGGGACCCAAGACACCATTTGTGTGTGTGTGTGTGTGTGTGATTATATCCCCTCCTTTAACCCACTCTCTTTTTTCCAGAGTAATAGAAACCAGGTTTATCTTAACTCACAAAACCAGCTCAGTGCCCAGAAAGTAATATTTTATGAAAATGTAAGCATACAAGCCATATGACATGAATCTATATTCCGTAGGAAAAAAAACTACGGGAAAGTAGTTTTCTGCCAGGACATTATCCATTAATTTTACTGGCATGTTCTTTTAATCCTAAAACACAATATACAGTGCACACCTGTGAAAAATCAAGGTAGATGATTCCTTGAAATCAACATGCATAGTCTTTGGTTTTTACAGACTTACACAGTTCGTAAGAACCGGGAAGAAGGAGGCGGGAACCGGCAAACATTCAACGTAACTTTAATAAAATAAACAAACAACAAAACGAAAGTAAAATGGCACAAATATAATAAAACACAACATAAACATCTGTCGTCGCTCCTCTTTTATGCTTCCGGAGGTCCTCTTTGAGAGATACGAGACCGGTGTAGCGCACAGCTGACGCTCATTGTCACTCGCGCCGTTCCCTCGCGGCTCTCGCCCGCCCTGCTCGTCACAAACACCGTTTTCAACTAACATTTTTTTATGCGTTTTGACCGTTCAGGTACACAACTTTTAAATGAAACTTTTGAAAACGGGTTTCATGGTGCAAGATTTTGAAAACGATACTGTTATCACCTCCATGTAAACCACGAAAACATGAATTTGTGGAAACGGTGACATCATGTGCATGCATATTACGTGTTCAGTCTATAGTTGCGTAGTTTCTTTACGAAGTAACATCGCCATCTACTGGCCTGGCAGCAGAATACAGCGTTTTACAGTATTTTCGTGTATCTGTGTGAATGGGGATTGTTTTGACAATGTTGTTCTCTGTATGTGAAAAACGCAAAGGAAAAACTTTTCCGTTTTTAGTACATCGTAGGCGTGTGATTACAAACTCTGTTGCATATGTCTAAAAGATGCATTTTTCAACATAACCAAATAATCTAATTTGATTGCTTGATATAGGATATTACTGTTGATTGTATCTCATATTCTGATTGATTTCTGTGTATTTGGTAGAGGTATACACATTTCAAACGAATTTCAAGTTGGGTCTGCAGTTGTACTAAGCTCGTCCTTGTTTTGGGCGTTTTGTTTTCTCAGCTGCTTGTCTTTGTATTGGCCAGTGTAGTGATTTGTGCGCATTATTATAAGTTGTTTTTGAAAGAACACATCTGCTAAATGTATAAATGTACAGTAGGTTACAATTTGTTGTCAAGTTCAACCATTCAATTTTATCAAAATTATAGTAAGAAAAATATAACTAATATATATTTTTTTAATATTGGTGAATTAGTTTTATGCCAAATTAGCTAGCACCGAATGAGCGACAGCTTAATTCAGGATAAATCTGCTACAGAATTTATTAGAACATTTTAGATATAAATGATGGTTTTAGCTGTTCTCAGATGTGTCCTAAATTTGGAAAAATAGGTATAAAAATGCCAAACCTCATCTAAAAAAATATTGTAAAACAGCTAAAATTTAAAAAGTATAATTTCGACTTTTTTTTAATCTTTATTTCTCGCATTTGTGAGTTTTTATCTTGAAAATTTGAGAAAAGAAGTCAGTAAACCCGTCGTGACAAAAAAAAAAAAAGTCGCAATTTTTTTATTTTGTGGTGCGAAAACAAGTTCCCATAAATTTGAGGTAAGTAAAAAACTTTTAATGAAGGTTAAGCACCTCCTTTACTTTGTTTGGAGGTGCTTAACTCCAAATCACTGCTAATATCTGAGAAGTCGATATATCTGAATAACAGAAAAGTATTTACCATCAAAACTTTATTATTTTCTGTTTCAGGCAAGTTTATGATAACAAATATAAACTGGTAGACTAAGGATGTATGTTATAGAGTGCATATTTACATTTACATTTATTAATTTAGCACATGATTCTATTCAAAGAAACGATGATAAATACATGAAAAGATGTAAAAGGATAAAACAATAGATTGCAGTCTAAATCTTTGATTAGAATTTTTCAAATTAATTACTCAAATGAAAAGAAAAAAAGTCAGAAACTGGACAGAATTCGTTAAGTTAAAAAAATTGAGTGCATGTTTTTTTTTTTTGTTTTTTTTTACAGTGAATCTCCCTCTTAAAGGTTCCAAAATGTAACAAAAGAATTCCCCCCAAAAACCTTTCAGCGATCAGTTCTTAAAAGAACCATTTTTTCTTAGTGTCTACAGAAAGGACACATTCCCACTATACAGAACTTATTGAAAGGATTTTCATGGGACCATCTATGCTAATAAAGAAACATTATTTTTAAATAAAGTCTTTCTCATCTCTGCTGTCCTCCAAAAATTTGTGGGGGAAAAAAATCTAACCAGATGCCCATACTGAGGACCAACATCCCCAAACACACCATATCCTGATGACCATCTGCGGTGTCCTTTTCAGCAGAGCGGCCCACGGCCTAAAGGGTTTGGTTGACATATTCACACGTTGGGCCAGAAAGAGCGTCAAATGCTTTAGCTGCCATTGCTTCTGAACACCTGCGTTCCTGGAATGCTTCAGTATCTGTTGTTTTGTGTGTGTCTGTGAGTCCCAGAGGACACTGGTCCACAATGGGCACGGCAGCTCACTGCTGTAATTGCATTCTTCCCCTGTTGAGATGGAGAATGAGGAAGAATTTCTCTTTTTCTCCACTGCAGCAGCTTCCTCCGAGGGCCTTTCCCTCTTTCATCTCCAAATGTTAATGTGTCACTGGATTCAGTCTATCTCCCCCAACACACACATTCACTTAAGCGTCTCGTTCGCTCTTATATCTGCATCAGGGCACATAGTTGACCTTTTCCTCTCTCACCAGGGGGTTCAAATCCTTACCGGACCTGTAATGTTGTTTTCTTTGACTGATTCCGCTCTCGAAATTTCACATTAAAGTCAGCATGAAGTCAAAGTGAACAATTCTTGTTTTTTTTTTAAAATGGAAGTATTTATTATAAATGATTATCTGTGCTCATAAATTTGTTTGCTGGGTAGTTTTATATAACTCAACTATTTAAAAAAAAAAGACTTTATTGCTTGCTTAAAATGAGCCCAAAGTAGGTTGGAAATTAACATTCATTAATATGTTTAATGAATGAAACAATAAACATTAAATTGCTTTTTGATTATTATTGTTGCCTCTAATAATTTTGTGTCTGATTTTTAATTTCCAACCTATTTTGGGTTCATTTTAAGCCAGCCGTATAGTCATTTTTAATCAACATTTGAGTTGAATTAAACTGCCCAGCGTGTTGGGCGAACATTTAACCCAAACGCTGGGTTTGTCCATTTTCAACCAAACTTGGGTTGTTTTTTGAAAACAGAATTCTTTAGTGTTTAATTAAAATAGCTTCCCCTCCTCTTGCAGTGACATCTCTTCTCTGCTGATGTTTATTGGCGTGAGGGCGGGGCAACCTGTCACTCACATGTGATCCACCAATAACAAACCACTACCATCCGAACAGCCAATTTTTAGTCTTGATCAAGAAGCCATTTCACTTGATATATGTGTGTCAGTAGGGAGGAAAAGACTATCGCAACTTCCGTTTCATGTTGACTTCAAAGTTGGATCATTTATTTACAGAAATATTTATTTTCTGGTAAATGCATAAATGTAAATCTCGGTGCGGTGGTATGATGTGGAAATGATCGTGTACGCTCATATGGCACAGAGATCCATATTTAGTTTATTTTGTTTGTGTGTTTGTTTGTGTTTCAGAGAGAGAATGTGAGAGTATGTTAATGGTTTCACTTCATGTTTTCTCATGAATAATAAGCCAAGATAAATATCGTGCAGTTATTTATGTATGAGGCGTTGGTTCAGTCCTAGAGATGTTATAAGCTTTAAAAGTGTAAGTGTGTGTGTGCGATACTCTTCCTTCTGCATTCGAACTCACATTAGGAATCATTTCCTTTATGGAGACTTACATTCACATATTCTGGCAAAATTACCTTCATCATGTTAGCTTTAGCGGTCAGGATGACTTCCTCAACTGCCTTTTTTTTCTTTTCTTTTTTTTTTTTTTTTACTTTTTCTATTTTCAATGCTGGAACATCCAGTAAAAAAATGGATTCTGACTGTAGCTGGTTTTATATGATCATTATAGTCTAGATGGTTGATCCACCTGGTTTTCATGGAACATAAATTTGTGTTCCGAAGATGAATGAAGGTCTTACGGGTTTGGAACGACATGAGGATGAGTAATTAATGACAGAAATGTCATATTTAGCATTTAAAACCCTTTAAATACATATATAACATCAGCAGCAGGTATTTATAGACTACTGTCACTTTAAGACCTAATGCATGGATCGTGTGACACGCATCCGATTTCTTTCCCAACTGTTTACATTCACTTAAGACATAACCGACTGCGTTTATGAGAATACTTGTAGAGATGGGTATTTTAAACATAATTTTGTGTGAATGTGTTTGTTCAATCGCAAGGAGATGTGGAAGAGGAAGCGATGCAGTGTTTTCACACGGTCTGAAACGCACCTCTCTCTGTTTTGGCAGATAACGGCGCTCGAGTACCGAATCGAGATCTCGTTCGCCACTTAGTGGCGCTTGAATGTGTAAATTGGCAAGACAAAACAACATGCGAAAGATTGTTTACTCTGGTCTGTTTCAACTGCGATCCTCTAGTGCAGCTCAACTCATACGACCTACTTTTGTGCTGTTTTTGACTTTTACAGATGTGGTCACTCTTGGATTGCTACTGTATGGAAAAGACTGCATTTTCCACTGAAATTACAACCACGTACAGGTTTGGAAGGGCAGGATGTGAGTAAATAGTGAAAGAATTTTAATATTTTGAGAATTACGCTGGTATGGGCTGTTTTTTCCAACATGGTTCCTAGAGAAAGTATTGTAAATTGAGGGCAAACTGCTAAACTGGGCTTCAGTATGTACACAGTGGGGTTGGTAAGATTTTTAAAGCAGTCTCTTCTGCAAAAGATGCCATTTATTTGATGAAAAATAGAGTAACATTGCAAAATACTATTGCAATCTAAAATAACTGCTTTCTATTTTAACGTTTTAAAAAAAAAAAAAATGTAATTTATTCCTGTGATCAAAGCTGAATTCCTCCAGTCTTCAGAGTCACATGATCCTTCAGAAATCATTCTAATATGACGACTTGAAACATTTCTGATTATTATTAGTGTTGAAACAGTTGTGCTGCCAAATATTCTTGTGGAAACGGATTGTTTCGGGATTCTTTGATGAATAAGTGACTGTCAAAAGAACAGCATTTATGTGAAATGGAAATCTTTTGTAACATTATAAATATCTACTGTCACTTTTGATTAATTTAATTAATTCCTTTCAAAACAAATTCCCAAATTAATGAACGGCAATGTAAAGTTGTCAGTGTTTCATCTAAAATTTGCCCTGTGAAAATACGACTCTTATTATTCTGGCAGATTTCCCTCTCCTGACTCTTCCTGTTTTCCTCTGACTCTGTCATCGCCCTCTCTCTCCTCATGTGTTCCCTTTGGAACGCTCTAGTAGATGATTACAGTAATTGACTGCAATGACTTCATCTTTGTTTATCTAATTGAGGCCCTCGTACCAATAAACCAAAATCCCTGTTGGGATGTGTGAGTGTGTGTGGTCCTGGTAAATCCTACGTTATGAGGACAAAATGTCCCCGCAAAGGCATTATATATTATACTTGACATTTTTTTATTTGGTTCTCATAAGGAAAACGGCTCATAAATCATACTAAGTGATGTTTTTTGAAAATGCAGAAAGTTCTGGTTTAGGGGACAGAATATTCAGTTTGTACAGTAATCATTATGTCTATGGAATGTCCCCATAAAGCATGAAAACCCAACTTGTGTGTATGTTTGTGTGCATTTGCTGTTATTATACATTTTTCACATACAGAATTCAAATTTTCTCAGACACTTCTCCTTAAATTTCTTATGAGATATAAAATGAACACTAGGATTGTTGATTTACAGTAAGAAAACTAGTGGCATTTTTTTTTGGAGAAAATGTGAGTGACGTGTGACTTGTCGTCACAAAGAACACCTCATAAATTGATGAAAGCTGATTGTATATTAATATAATGATGGACGAAATTAATTTTGACATTTCACACATTTTGCACAATTTTTGTACTGTATTTAAAAATATCAAAACGCAAAGATCCTGCACAGGCATTTACAAGGAAAAAACAGTAAAAGTTTGGCATATATGAGAATATGGCAGCTGAGATCATTTGTTTTTGGAAGAATTTAATGAAAAATGTTGATAATCGGAGCATCTAAACAAATATGAGCACGGCTCGAAACATTCTTGATCTATTCTGAATTCTAGAGGAAGCGCTTATGAGATTACTTGGGTCTTTGGAAACTACAGCACAAGTTTCTATTTGTCCTTTCGACTCATTAATTTTTGACACTTGTTTTCTTTTCTTCTTGAGTCTTTCCCCTGCCTATGTTTTGTTTCTCCTAATTAAATTTCATTCTCTCCCTTTTTTCCTTCAGTTTCTCTGATATCAGATTAATGAATGAAGTCATTTAATACTCCTCAATGTCACCTCATTTGCTTCATGGCCAACCTCACACACACACACACACACACACACACACACACACACACACACACACACACACACACAGGTTTGTTTTGCTATCTTAGTGAGGACATTCCATAGGCGTAATGGTGTTTATACTGTACAAACTGTATATTCTGTGCCCCTACACTACCTCTACCCCTAAACCTACCCATCACAGAAAATGTTCTGCTATTTTAGATTTTCAAAAAAGATCATTCTGTATGATTTATAAGCTTGTTTCCTCATGGGGACCAAAAAAATGTCCCCACAATGTCAAGATTTACTGGTTTACTTACGTTGTGGGGACATTTGGTCCCCATAACGTAGGGAATACCCACACACTCACTCTCTCACACACACACACACACACACACACACACACACACACTCACCTACTCCCACACACACACACACACACAGAGTTGTGTTTTCATGTTTTATGGGGACATCACATAGTCGTAATGGTGTTTATACTGTACAAACTGTATATTCTGTCCCCCTACACTACCTCTACCCCTAAATCTACCCATCACAGAAAATGTTCTGCTATTTTAGATTTTCAGAAAAGATCATTCTGTATGATTTATAAGCTTGTTTCCTCATGGGGACCAAGAAAATGTCCCCACAAGATCAAAATTTACTAGTATTACTATACCTGTGGGGACATTCGGTCCCCATAACGTAGGGAATACCCACACACTCACACACACACACACACACACACACACACACACACACACACACGTTGTGTTTTCATGTTTTATGGGGACTTTCCATAGGCGTAATGGTGTTTATACTGTACAAACTGTATATTCTGTGCCCTACACTACCTCTACCCCTAAATCTACCCATCACAGAAAATGTTCCGCTATTTTAGATTTTCAGAAAAGATCATTCTGTATGATTTATAAGCTTGTTTCCTCATGGGGACCAAAAAAATGTCCCCACAATGTCAAGATTTACTGGTTTACTTACGTTGTGGGGACATTTGGTCCCCATAATGTATGTAATACAAGTACACACACACACACTACTGAGAACCGACCTTCACACCATTGCTGTTTAGCTCCAGTCAAAAATAGCTTCTGAGTTTAATGCAGACATTATTTTCTGTTAGTCAAAGAAGGTATTTTTCTTTGCTAGTAAAAACATTTTCTCAGCCGTTCGTTGGGAGAGTGAAACCTTATAGTCCAACGAGACAGGAGGTTTTTCTTTCTCTCTTTCTTTCTTTCTATGTTCTACTCCTTGGTCTTCACAACTCAGCCTGTTAAATATGTATACCTTTATATACCATAACTAACATGTAGTTAATTCTCCCTTTTATAAATATTGGACTACAGTATAAGCCAGTATTTTGCTATATCAAAGCTACCTCATTTTTATGGGTGAGATATTCAAATCTAGTTTTATAAAAATGAATACTGTCAACAAAAGGGCGAGAGGATCAGACACATCTTCCTGTGAAGCCTCTGCTGCAGATAATAATTACTTGAATCATTTGAATTAAACAGATATTAAATAATTACAGTCTGAGTTCAGTCGGTAACTCTGAGTCGTTAGTGTTGTATGTAAATCCTGCCTCAACATTGCTTTTATAAAAGCTATCTATAAAAATGTCATAGCACCCGGGATGTCAATTTATTAAATGATGGACTTCCCTGTGAAAAATAAATACTTTTTAGAGTACTTATTACAGAAATAAGATCCTTATATAAAGAATATACTTAATTGTGAACTCAATGTAATGTTTTCTGACACTTAATTGACCCTTCAGTTTGATTGACAGGCGATCTGACCAATCATATTCCCGAATCCGCCTTTTTGTCCGACAAAGCAGTCAGGGGAGTTAGTAGATTAACGTTGGTGAACTTGATAAATTGTGTGTCCTCACGTCTTGAAACAACATTCCTTCTGATGTTCATTCATGTTTATTTGATGCTATAAATGAACTAGTATGACGAGATGATCGAGGAGCTACAGTCACGACACATTAAAGACACACTAGACGCTATTTATTGTTCAAACTTCTTTATATGAAACTGTTTCATATGTCTGTCGACGTGTTGTCAGTGTCCTCTTCGCTCCGGGATGTATTTTTCACAGCGTGAGAACATGATGTGTTGCGTGAGAGCGCATAGCAACAGTAACTAGAGGGGGCGGGTCTTTGCGACGGGTCAATTGCAAGTTAATTGTAATTAAATGAAAATATACTAAATGCATTTGCTAAATAGATTGTTTTTTGAGCCACTTAAGTACATCTTTATATGTAATCATTTCATAATTAATCTTTGAAGTGTGATTAAAATGTAGTGCCGATACTGACAAGCATTTATGGTAAATTAAAATATACTTTAATGCCATTTCGATCGAAACATTTCAGCATTTAAATTAGTGCTGTCAAATCGATTAATCGCTTTTAATATAAAAGTTTGTAAATATATATATATATATATATATATATATATATATACAGATTTACAAACTTTTATGTTAGATGCAATTAATTAATGTGACAGTGCTAATATAATTGTATTCACATTTGTAATGAAGTACATTCAAAATGTTAATTTTAAATGTAATATCAAATTTTCACTTTCTATGTGCTACTATGTTAGTCAATGCATCTAAATAAGTGTGCTTATCTCTAAAGCATAGTTAGATGATGAAAACATAATGATTAAAAGTGTACTTTAAAGTAAAATGTGCAATTTGACATCATTACAAAGTGAACTTTTAAAAATGTGCTCAGAAATATGTCATGCAATTTTACCCTCCTAAGTGGCCTTATTTAATCTATTTTATATATATTTGAAAAAAAGATATTAAGTATATTTTTTATATATATATATATATATATATATATATATATATATATATATATATAAAGTACACAATTCAATTCAGTGCACTTCTTTTTCCACAAGGGTCATTCTCATAGGACTACAGACATTAACGCACATTTGACACAATTTTGTCAACAATAATTATTATTAATAATTGACAACAATAATTATTATTCTGTCGCAAAAAAATGAAATATTGTCAAATTTGACAGCACCACATGCAAATGAATCAATCAATATGATTTCAGCTCCACTACTGCTAGTAAAAGTAGATAAACAGCTGCACTATTTTGCACCCAACACTAGTGCATGTGGAAGCTACAGCTATAAAGATCCCAGAATGCACCTCACTTAATTGCGTTAATAGCACAGAGAGCCATTTCAGCGAGAGAAAAAGCTAAAAAGAGGGAAAATATGACGCTTCTGTGAGAATGACACATCACAGGTAGTCTGGATACCATTTCCCTCCTGCTGAAGCCTGCCGCTAATGTTTACCGCTCTTCAGCACTTTGTGGCCTATATAATCATCTGTGAAGAGACCTTAGTACTCCTTCTATCTGTCTAGTCTTCTCACTTTCTTAAAAAAAGATATGGCTTAGGTTCCCCTTCCTTTTATGTATACATCAGCATCACACACATCACTATGGTCCAATCAAAGAGCCAGCAGCTAAAAATAGAAATGTTTAGAAGTGTGTCGGAGTGGCAGGGGGAAAAGCACTCTCTTCCCTTTTAAATGTGGCAATCTGCTTTTGAGGATTTACTCAAACTGTTCTTCCAGACTCGGTCTTTGTGAAAGCTTGAGCTGAAGATACAATCATGCAGATGCTGTGAAGTGATTTCATTGATTATTGATGCCTAAGAAACCTGAAGAGAGTCTCATGTTCATGAGCTCGTGGTCCTAGTCGTGAGGTTTGAAAATATTAACGGCACGTTACGGTTTATGAACAAATTAGATCAAGCCTTGACGATAGTCTGGTTTCTATAGGCTTGAGACTTTAACTCAGTAAAAGTCTGATGTATGTTTTATCCATGCTCGGTTAGAAATAATAATTTATTCCATTCTTGAGATAAAAATCTGTTTCTATTCCAAAATTTACACTATAAAAATTCATGTAAAACCAGAAAACCTCTAGCTTGTCAGAGACTAAAAATAAGTGAGTAATGTAATGCTTTCCATCCTTTTTTATTGCCATTTATATTCTGTTAGATTGTCAATGTGACCCATATATTCTATATATATTAAAATGAACTACACTCACACAAAATATGAAAAAAAAATCATGTTTTATTTCAGCCTGGTCTCATTGTTAATACGTAGGCATAAATACATAACTTTCAAAGACACAAAACGTGCATTTTTGTACATTTTAGAAAGGTGCTGAAATGTACAATATTGACATATAGCACTAAAACATTCAAATGACGTTTTATTTGACAAATTTTAGTTTACGAATCTATCATGTCATGAAGATAAATGGATAATTTCCCTTTTATTGTTTTGTAGATGAATATAAGATCCCTAAACCCCATCCCGAACCTAAACATACACATTTTATACATAATGTTAAAAGAATAAAGCATAATGGACAGGAATGTGAAGGAAATGATCATTTTAGTAAAAATGTAACATTAAAACAATATTTTGAGCTATACCTACCCATAACCATTTCTTAAAACTACGTACTGTTATATAAATAAAAAAACAATAACAGACTAACAAGCGTAATCACAATAATTCATGTCAATAATTTGTCAAAAGTGGTACCAAAAGTGGTTCAAATAATATTTATATATATTTTTAAAAATTAAATATTGCATGATATGATATCATTCATGTCCATAGAGCAAACAGCAAGGGACACACCAGTTTAATATTCAGAGTTTGAATCCTAAACCATTTGTATCCTAAATCATTAAAGTTTGAATCCTAAACCATTAGTAGTGATGTTTGACTTGGCAAATGCCACTAATGAATTCTTAATGAGTCAGGAATGGCACAGTGTTCTAACCAGACACGACACAACAAATATCCAGCACAGCATCATTTTTCTGTTCTCTATGAAAGGGAAAATGCTACACGAAGCAGGAAATAGCAGCCCATCAGAACATATTTGATGTTGCAGTGTCATTTTATGATAATATGAACCTCTCCAAACTATTGCAACTAAATTGAAAACACTGGATTCTCTAGAATCTCATTATAAGGTGTAGCATTAAGATTAATTTTCAAATAGCCAAACTCAGAATTACTTACTAACTCGGGAATTACTGGAATAGCCACATTAATCAGAAGGGAGCGTTCACATACAGTGGTGTGAAAAAGTGTTTGCCCCCTTCCTGATTTCTTTTTTTTTTTTTTTTTTTTTGCATACTTGTCAGACTTAAATGTTTCAAATCATCAAAGACAACACAAGTCAACACAAAATGCAGTTTTTAAATGAAATGTTATTATTAAGGGAAAACAAAATCCAAACCTACATGGCCCTGTGTGAAAAAGTGTTTGCCCCACCTGTAAAAACATAACATAACTGTGGTTTATCACACCTGAGTTCAATTTCTCTAGCCACATCCAGGCATGATTACTGTCACACCTGTTCTCAATCAAGAAATCACTTAAATAGGACCTGCCTGACAAAGTGAAGTAGACCAAAAGATCCTCAAAAGCTTGACATCATGCCGAGATCCAAAGAAATTCAGGAACAAATGAGAAAGAAAGTAACTGAGATTTATCAGATCTATCTATTTTCCAGATCTTTCTGGAAAAGGTAATAACGCCATTTCTAAAGCCTTCAGACTCCAGCGAACCTCAGTGAGAGCCGTTATCCACAAATGGCGAAAACATGGAACAGTGGTGAACTTTCCCAGGAGTGAACGGCTGACCAAAATTATCCCAAGAGTGGCGACGACTCATCCAAGAGGTCACAAAAGACCCCACAAGGACAGCCAAAGAACTGTAGGCCTCACTTGCAGACTGGGCAAAAATGGCCTGCAACCCAGAGTTCCAAAACGAAAACCACCGCTGAGCAAAAAAAACATTTAAGAACATTTTTGCCAGAAAACATCTTGATGATCCCTAAGACTTTTGAGACAAAAGTTGAACTTTTTGGAAGGTGTGTGTCCGATTACATCTGGCGTAAAAGTAACACCGCATTTCAGAAAAAGAACATCATGTCAACAGTAAAATATGGTGCTGGTAGTGTAATGGTCTGGGAGAGGTTTTGCTGCTTCAGGACCTGGAAGACTTGCTGTGATAAATGGAACCATGCTGCTGTCTACCAAAAAATCCTGAAGGATAATATCCGGCCATTTGTTTGTGACTTCAAGCTGAAGCGAACTTGGGTTCTGCAGCAGGACAATGATCCAAAACACACCAGCAAATCCACCTCTGAATTGCTGAAGAAAAACAAAATGAAGACTTTGGAGTGGCCTAGTCAAAGTCCTGACCTGAATCCTATTGAGATGCTGTGGCATGACCTTAACAAGGCAGTTCATGCTTGAAAACCTTCCAATGTGGCTGAATTACAACAATTCTGCAAGGATAAATCGGCCAAAATTCCTCCACTGCGCCGTAAAAGACTCATTGCAAGTTACTACAAATGCTTGATTGCAGTTGTTGCTGCTAAGGGTGGAACAACCCGTTATTAGGTTTTCACACAGGGCCATGTAGGTTTGGATTTTGTTTTCCTTAATAACAACAACCTTCATTTAAAAACTGCATTTTGTGTTTACTTCCTATTATCTATGACTAATATTTAAATTTGTTTGATGAACTGAAATATTCATATGTGATAAACATGCAAAAAAAAAAGAGAGAGATCAGGAAGGGGCAAACACTTTTTCACACCACTGTATGTGCATAAAGTGCATCACTGAAAGTGAATAACTACTCTCTTAAACATAAATGGGCATTTTCACTGCAATTTAATAGAACCATATTGGGTTCTGTGGATGTTCAAGTTTCTTCATGGAACCATTGATGCCAATAAAGAACCTTTTTATCTCATTGTTTGGGACGCGGCCTGGCTAGGATCTTACATTCTGAAGAATTGGCATCCATATATTTTGCGATGTGGGTGATGGCCCTCAAGGCTGTCTGTATTTTGCCAGCGTTTGGGAAAAAAAAAGGAACAGAAGAGTCTCTGGAGGACATACACTGTGTGCTGAGCTTTTTCCAGTCTTATTTCTGATGTCAGATAAGCAGTTCACGGCTCATTAAACATACACTCTTTGCGAACCCTGCAAACACAACAGAAGAATATTTCTCTATAATATCACTAGAAGCTGCAGGTAAAAGTGTGTGCTGGTGAGTACTTTCAAATTGTGAAGTTATTCCCAAAAGAGTGAATTTGAACGTAAAGGAGTAGTTCACATGAAAATGAAAATTCTGTCATTGTTTGCTCACCCTGCAAAAACACTACAAAAGTGGTCAATATCACTCATGTGCTAGATTTCTTCGGAAATCACACTAGCAGACCAAATTCTATTAGTTATCAACTGAAAATAAGTTTATTGGGTATGAAAATTGTATTTTCTGTATTTTAGAATTATTAAAAAAATATTGCTTTTCCTCTTCCTGCCCCAAGGTTCTGCTCCAACAAGAGTATAAAACATTTGCACATTGCACAAAACATCCCTGAAATGCATTAAAAAGCACACAATGTGCCAAAGCACCTCACATGTCAACCTAGCCAATGAAATAATACGCTTATGACATTTATTGAAGCTTTTAATATCAACTGCTCCCATGCTTTGGACAGCAAATGACCTGGCGTAACGTGTCAAGTCACCATTAACAACATGCATTTAAAATAAATAAAGACATGAATTTTGATGGGTTTCTAACACAAGCTATATAATATGGCTTCAGAAATCCAGGATTGTAGTGTACAAGAGAGAGCATTTGAGTTGAATATATAAATGGTACTGTACTGCAAGCTCTGCACCATCATTTTCATTGAGAATTCGCATTGAATTATTAAAAGATGTATGGACAGGCAAGTAGATCAATAGAGGAAAACACTAAGAAAGAAGCGGTAATCAACGGCTCTCATAGTCATCTGTCCTTTCTCTCAGACACTACAAATAAAAAAGAGAAACCATGATATTCAACATGAACTCAAAATGGACCCTATTTACTTTCTTGATGCACATTCTTGTATCTTCATAGATGCATGTTATTCAAAACAATAAATATTTGTAATCATATTGTAACGCAGTTCTTAAGTACGGGAAGAAGGAGGCGGGAACCGGCGAACGTTAATAACTTTTAATCAAATAAATAAACAAACAATAAAACGAAAGTAAAATGGCGGCAGTTCCTCACGGCGACTGCCGCCCACACAAACATAATAAAACACAACATAAAGCCCAGGCCTGGTCGTCTCTCGTCCTTCACTGTAGTCGCTCCTCTTTTATGCTTCCGGAGCTTCTCCGCGAGAGACACGAGACCGGTGTAGCGCGCAGCTAACGCTCATTATCTCTCGCGTCACCGGCCTCGTGCCGTTCCCTCACGGCTCTCGCCCGCCCTGCTCGTCACACTCTTCCTCGCGGTGCCATGCGATGGTACTGGACGCTCGGTGGACGGCTCGATCCTCCTCCGTCCCCTGGCGGCCGGCGATGGCTCCTTCGGCTGAGGGAAGCCGGCAGCGAGTCCCCCGTTCCCTGCTCCTCCCCGTCATGGCGCAAGGCAGCAGGCTTCAGCCTCTAACGAATGGTGGCGACTCCTCCGCTCCCTCCTGAATGGAAGCCATCCCACCTCGTCCCAGGAGCACGGCAGCGAGCTCTCCGTCCCAGCGGTTGCTCACTCGCTCCAGCACCACCGCCTCGGGCAGCCATTCGCGGTCTTCGCTCTCCCGCGCTGCCCGACCTCCTCAGCACTGCGATCCCCCTCAGCATCAAGGGCTCTTCGACAGCATGTCCCTCCTTCCTCCTGGGTTTCAGCTCCAGTGTAACACAGTTCGTAAGAACGGGAAGGAGGCGGGAACCGGCGAGCGTTAAACGAAAATAAGCAAACAATAAAACGAAAGTAAAATGGCGGCAGTTCCTCACGGCGACTGCCGCCCACACAAATATAATAAAACACAACATAAAATCCAGGCCTGGTCGTCTCTCGTCCTTCACTGTCGTCGCTCCTCTTTTATGCTTCCGGAGCTCCTCCGTGAGATACGAGACCGGTGTAGCGCGCAGCTGACGCTCATTATCTCTCGCGTCACCGGCCTCGCGCCGTTCCCTCACGGCTCTCGGCCGCCCTGCTCGTCACACATATATTTTCTTAAAATATAGTAACTTGATCTGCAATTCATTTCACAAATCCATATTTTTTTCAAGCCAGTCCAACCACCTACTTCTATTCTGTCATGATCCCATCAATTTCAGATGGAGACAATTAAGTCACCTTATATTTTTTCCTTTGAAATATGTCAGATTATGAAAGCAGAATGAGTTCCAAACAGTGTTTCATGTTGCCTTGAAGCCCATTCTCAAATCACAGAACAGAATATACCTTCATTATTTCAAAGGTCTAAAAGTGCTTGTCAATCAACATTTACTTGAATGTTAAAACAGCTTCTTGCATGCTTTGATAAAGTTTTTGCCTAACGTAGGCTCATTTGAAAAAAAATTGCGGGTGTTGACATTTGTGCAAAATGATGTTATGCTATTTCATGCACATTTCGCAACACTTTTAAAGTGAAATATCGAGTGAGTCATTTAGACCCTGGTCTCTGTGGTTGAAACACACCGCGTTACTACTACTACTACCAAAGTCCTTTCCTGGGGAAAGTTCCTGCGGAGGAAACACGGCTATAGTATTATGCAAGGAAATGCATGAAAACAAGTCTGTATTGATTGATAATCTGCCCCATAACCATAATTTATGTGCACAGGAACAAAAGTTGTTGGTGTTCTACTGCCACTAGTGTTCATTTCAGCTGGAAACTGCAGTGAGTTGTATTCGTTTTTGGAGTTTTGCAAAAATATACAGAGTCACGTTTTTCCAATGGCAACCACCCGAGTCCTTTTTTGAAACAATCAACTGCTGAGTAACCTGGTATTTATTTTCTTTAAATACACATTTGAGGCAATTTTTTTAGAAAGATCAGCCAATCAGTCAGAACAGAAGCAGCTCTGATTGGCACTGACCTTCCAGTGCATGTTGGGATGCGATTGAACCTTTTATAGTTCACCGTGCCTCGTCCAATTACACAAATGTTATCTTTTTCTGCAATTACACTTTGCTCCAGTTCTGTGTTATTCTCTCGAAATGTAGTAATGCAGTACCGCTAACCTTGTCGGCTCCTTTGAGATAAATTGCTTGTATTTTGCCTTGCTTGCAAGTGGCTTTGGATAAAAGCATTCGCTAAATGAATAAATGTAAATGCGAACCAACAATGCATAAACACAGAGGACCGCAGCGGTCTAGAACAAAAGGCCTGTGATTGGTGCGCAACCTAGTGAGTCACCAGGTCACCCAGAAATCGCACACAAATATCAATTAATTTAACACACTTGATTAAAACAGCATGCAGAGATCCGGATCGCAGTTATTAAAGATGTTAAACTGATACTAAAGAATGGTGCTAATATTATTGGGCTGACGGTTGCCTCTAGAAAATGTTGCATTGAAATGTTTGCACACGTAGTAGGAAAAGGTCACGCATCCACTCGGCCCTCGATCTCACAAGACCTGCAGGAGTCGTCCTCCATCTCAGCAGCCTCTCACAGCCAACTGACCCATCCTAAAATAAAGATGTTGGGCTTCTCCATAGGGAACCCATGTCCAATTTTACTGTGTGTGCGTGTGTGATTTCCTCTCCGCCACCTCCATGCTCTCTGTCGGAGGGTGAAAGGGGAAACAGAGAACTTCAAACCAAATATGAGAAAACACATTCCACCGAGGCAGTTTGAAGAGTTTGTGAAAAGGTCGAGGACAAAGTTCAGGAAATGGACACACTCAAGAGGGAATGTCTGGGAGGGAAAGAGTCTTTGCAGTGTCTTTGGTTAATGTGTGTGTTTTAGTTGAGCGTCTGCTCACCGTGTCTTGCTCTGCTGCTGTGAGCCTGTGGTGAAAGCTGCTTTGTTTCCCCCCTTTTGGTCTCATCCTCAGATTAATGCACAAATTCATAAATGAAATTCTATTTAAGATTTGGAGGAGAAACAAACTCTAGGAAAGCAAGCATTTGGCAGTATTCTTCCATAGCGGTGGCGGTATAACAAACCACAGTATCTCAGTTGTACAAACAACAGCTGTGATTGGTCCGCTATGTAACCAGAAGATTTCCCCCGGATAGATTTAAAAAAAAAAAAATATCGCTTCTGATGGGAACGAATGCAATAGAGCCTGATTGCTTGAAGCTTCAAATGAAAGCGGCGAGGGTGATTACACAAACAATAAACCATAAATGAACCCTGCGATCCAAAAACATCCATAATAGATTTGTTTATCCTGTCTCAACATGACGGATTTAAAAGAGAATTCCTCTAAATGTTTATTAACTCCTGTTGGAACAAAAGTGCTGCGGTCCAACGATATATTAACAGAGGTAAACAAATGTCATATTCTGCTAAACGCTTTGCTTCTGTAGTCTAGTGTAGGCCGACTAGGATTAGGATTAGTTCACTTCTGAATTAAAATTTCCTGATAATTTACTCACCCTCATGTCATCCGAGATGTTCGTGTCTTTCTTTCTTCAGTCGAAAAGAATTGAAGGTTTCTGAGGAAAACATTCCAGGATTTTTCTCCGTATAGTGGATTTAAATGGGGTTCAATGGGTTGAAGGTCCAAATGTCAGTTTCAGTGCAGCTTCAAAGACTCTACATGATCCAGACGAGGAAATAAGAGTCTGATCTAGAGAAATGATTGATAATTTTCTAAAAAAACAAACAAAAACTTAAATACTTTTTAACCACAAATGCTCATCTTGCACTGCTCTGCGATGAGCCACGCATTGTGTAATCATGTTGGAAAGGTCACGCGTGACAAAGCTGGAGGAACCGTGGCAGGGCGAAAAACATCTCATCTTCTCCTCCGACAAAAATCGTTTGAAATCATTGTTTTACTCTTTGTGAAGGCCGCAGAGCTAGAGCAAGACTGTCTTGTAATTGTTGTTCAAGCATTAATAATAATAATTAAAAAAGCTAGTGCAAGATGAGCATTTGTGAATAATTTTTTTTTATTTTTATAAAATGATCGTTTAGATAAGACCTCGTCTGGATCATGTAGAGTCTTTGAAGCTGCACTGAAACTGACATTTGGACCTTCAACCTGTTGAACCCCATTGAAGTCCACTATATGGAGAAAAATCCTATGCTTTCCTCAAAAACCTTAATTTCTTTTTGACTGAAGAAAGAAAGACATAAACATCTTGGAGGACATGGGGCTGAGTAAATTACCAGGACATTTTAATTCTGAAGTGAACTAATCCTTTAATTATACATTTCATGTGAATGTGAACTTGAGAGTACTTCAATTCTTAAAATTACATTTTTTTTAAAAAACTGTACCTGCTAATAATGTAATATTAAAAATAAAAGGCCACTTAAAATCTTGAGTGTGCTCATGACTACATTTCTTAACACACCAAAGTGCATTAATGTCCAATTAAAAGTTTTACTTTAAAGTATATTTAAAAAAAATCATTGCTTTAACAAACTTTTGCTTTAAAGACGTACACTTATTTTGATGTTGACTAACATACTAAAGCACATGTAAAATACTTGATTATAATTTGACCTGTAATGTGTTATTCAATAAAAGTTCATATATTTTAAATGCACTGAATTGCAACATCATCATTACAATGTGTAATTATAAATTATTTAAAGATACAACATACAAGTTTCAATAGAAATGACATTAAAGTATATTTTAGTTACCACAAATGCTCGTCAGTACAATCAACGGTAAAAGACAATAGAAGTAATTATGAAATTACATGAAGATCTACTTACTCTAAGCCCTACTTAAGTTCAGCTAACTGCATTTAATATAAGTTTAATACATTAAATGTATGAAAACATTACATTCATACATTAAATATTTTATAAAGTATACTAAAGTTGCAAAACATAGCACAAATATCAAGAACTATAACTATACTGCTATTTTTCACTCAGCTCTTCTACAATTTAATGTATGATCAGAGTCCCCAAATTAAAAATGACAGTCACATCGCCTTCAAAAACACACGCCTTAAACCCAGCAAGGAGTGCTCTGAGAGAGAAAGAGAGAGAGAGACTTTCATTTCGCTCATCTCTACCCATCCCTCTTCTTATTATCCTTCTCATCCCCTCGGCCTCTTGTTGTTTTTACAGCAAATTACATCCGATAATTGAACCCGTGTTCCCTGCATAGAGTAAGATTGAAATAAAATTGAGAGGAGATGTTTAAGATGTACCCAAATTGAGAGCTTTGGCTATTGATGTGCAACTGAGGTCGTTGAACACGCACACACACACACACACACACACACACGGCCCAGTGTGTTTGTGATGGCTAGTGTAGACTGTTTTTTACTATAGATTATCTGTCAAACTGAGCTGGTATGTGTGTTTGCTCATAAACTCTGAACACGCACTGCTGGGCGTCATGTTACTAGCTTACAAAAATGTGTAAACTTCCTCCGTTGTCCTCAAATTGTAAACAAAATCGCAAATGAGGCTCTGTGAAGTTACAATGAGACATTTCCTGCTCGGAGATTGAAAGAAAACAATATCCCGCCTCATGCACCTCTGGCAGTGACATCCATGTAGGAGGCCAAAAATGTCGTGTTTTGTCATGATGGGGCAGCAATTGGGTGTGCACAATCAATCATGTGAAAATAAACAAATGGAAATTTTGCACAGTGGGTAGTGGATGTCTTTGTGCGCTCATAAGGGAGGCAGGTTCGAATCTGTCCTGCTTCCACTTGTCTATTATAGATACCATGAAACCAAACTTTTTCTGGCTTTCATGTCTAGCTTTGATACCATCGTTGTACTAAAGTTCCTAAAAGTTAATCAAATAAATGTTCACCTTTACTATTATTCATATGCATATGCAATTGCCTTTTGTTTTTGCAGTTTTCTTTTCGCTTTTCATTTTTTATGTGCTTTTCATTTCAATTGATGAAAATTATTTTCAATAGTTTTGGTTTTAAATGCCAGTATTTGTTCAATAAAATGCCCTCAGGAATGTTGTGATACAAATACCACCTTCCTCAGTCTTGACTAGAAAGTGGCTAGTCTGTGGCTGTGTTCGAATTCGCCCCTTATACACTTAAATTTGAGGGAACAGCTGCTGTCTAAAACCTTACGGGACATTATCGATTGCACTCATTCAATCTCATAATGCGAAAACAAATACGTGGTTAGAGAGTACCCATAATGCACTGTAACGGTACAGCCGAATGCATTCCAACGTCTGGCCGGAAGATGGCGCCCGCAGCTGAATCATCCATCTGTCAAACCGCTGGTCCAATGTGGGTATAATTGATTATTAAATAGTTTAATTAAGGCGCTTCCAGTATCCGAATTGGCTCCCTCGTCTTCATTCACTCCTTCAAGTGAACTATATTAGTGGAGTAATGTAGGGAATAGTGTATGAGGGTATAGGGGGTGATTTAGAACACAGCCTGCATGTCTTTGCACTCACACTCATATTCCCATCATTCTGAATGTGTCTTCTTTGTTTAATCAATGGTTTAAAAAATACCCGATCATAAGAAATACTTTTTAAAAGCTATTTATAGCCAATAATATACGGTCGTTTTTTTTTTTTTTTTTTTTTTTGCAAGCTCTCTCTCTGTCTCTTTGGTAAGCAAATAAATTGCAAATATTATAATAGAATATTCTCGGAGTCTTTTTTCAAGGTTTTTTATGGTTTCAGGAAGTCCATGATGCAGGATCATTTCTTTTGTGCTGCTGCCTTTAAAAGAAAGGCTGTTGTGTAAACATAAAATAAAAGTGATGAGGCTGTATAAGATCCACGTCAACACACACAAAAGAAAACTGCTCGTCGAGCCATTTCATGGGCTCTCTACAGGCAACAATCGCTCTTTTTCTCACTCCACAGATCTAAACGTGATTATATTATCCACTTTCCTATTACAAAAATACCAGTAAGCCTCATTAAACCGGGACACACTCATTTAAACCATTTAATTTTTACATAAATCTAAGAACGAAACACAGATGATCCCAGGACCAGATTAGAGCTCCAGCCGTACGGACATCAGCCCAGTGTTTATGGCAGAGCCTTCGCGAGATAACAGCCCATCTCACTCTCATTACACAGAGATTTTAATGGGCATTGCTCACAGCGGGTGGTCCGGTGGCCTTGGACTTGAGTGATGGATGAAGAGAGATCATGAGAACAGGAGAACAAAGAGACTGTGAATGTGATTTTGAGAATTCTCTTTTCACAAAAACGTAAAAATGAGGAAAAAAGGACATTTTGTGCATTGGAAACTCGTAGGCAAAAAGCTTGAACAGGGTTAAATATAGAACCCTTGGCATCTTGACTCAGTTTTAAAGAACCCTTTATGCCAAAAAGATTCAATATATATGGAGAAACGTCTTAAATGATTACTGTTTTTTTGGCTTGCTTAAGTTGGGGACACTTGCTTGATATTCAGCAGTGTTTTTGATATACCTGCATTGGCGCCGTTGTATGCAAACTGAGCTGAGCCGGACGATTACGTCACTGTTTTCTGCAGTGCTGTTATACCTAAATTAACTAGACTAATAACTATTGATATTTGCAACGGAATGAATCAATAATATATAGAATAAGCTGCACAATGACACCATTTTCTTATTAATGTAAAGCTGCTTTGCCACAATTTGCATTGTAAAAAGCGCTATATAAATAAAGATGACTTGACTTGACTTGACTTTTTTTTTTTTAGTTGTGATAAAGTGTGTACGAGCTATTTAATTCTTAAAATCCAATAAAAATAATACATTAATTGATTAAAACTAAATCCATACAATGTTCCCATAATAGGGTTGTAACGGAGCTCATAAGAACGGGAAGAAGGAGGCAGGAACCGGCGAACATTCAATGTAATTTTAATAATAAAATAAACAAACAATACCGTGAAAATAAAAGGGCGGCAGTTGCTAACGGCGACTGCCGCCTACACAAACAAAATAAAACACAACATAAAGTCCAGGCCTGGTCCTATCTCGTCCTTCACTGTCGTCGCTCCTCTTTTATGCTTCCGGAGCTCCTCCATGAGATACGAGACCGGTGTAGCGCGCAGGTGACGCTCATTATCACTCGCGCCACCGGCCTCGCACCCGTCACAAGGGTTTCTTCTAATTTCATCTCATGAAGTCGCCATGTTAAGTGCAGTTTTCTTTATCGTGCTGATGTATTTCCTACTGAAACAGTAAGTAGAAGTAGAACATAAGTATGTTAAACAGAACTTGGGTGATTCTGTGTAGAGACCACCCAACCGATATAACACAAACACCGCAGTCGCATGTAGACAGTCTCAAAGCTTATAAACTAAAAGTCTGGAAACCCCAATTTTGCTTTGTATGGCGTTTAGCAGATTTGGCAGATTCTACAAGAACACGGCGTGATTTTGGTAACAGAGACAGAAGAAGAGAAGGTGAAAATGCCTGTTCTGCAGTATTAGGAAAGTGTAAAGGAGACGGTGAAAGAAGAGAGAGAGGGAGAGAAGTGAAAAGTGAGAGGATTATTTGGGATTTTGCTGGTGGAGATTTCAGTAATGAGAAATTTGAGTATTTGTGTGTGTGAAAATATTTGTTTGTTAGGATTTTCCAATGTGTGTGTGTGTGTGTTTGTGATTTATGAGGACACAAGTTTGTATAATGACATGGGTATTACACTGGTATTACAATACAATGTGAAATATGAGGACATTTCATGTGTTCCTCATATTTCAAATAGCTTTAAAAACATACTAAACAATGTTTTATTAAAAATGTTAAAATGCAGAGTGTTTTCTGTGATGGGTAGAGGAAGAATGTACAGTTTGTCCAGTATAAAAACCATTACACCTATGGACTTAGATAGCAAAACAAACCTGTGTGTGTGTGTGTGATTACAATGTAGACTGCAGATCTGCTCACATCTGCAGCCAATCAACCTCTATACTGTACACCAAACCAGGAAATCGCAAACAATAGGAGACTGGGCTACTGCCAAACACTGTAATTGTGTGCCTTTTTTATACAATACAGTGCCCAGTTATTCGTGTGTAAAACATGTACCATGTGCAAACTTAACAAGGGTTCTTCTGGGCTTTTTCCAAGGAATTTCTGTCTCTAACTTTGAGGAGCAAATGTTGAAATTCATTCCTGACAATTGTGCACAAGTCAACACTCTTAAAGAGAAAAGACAAGGCCTGTTTAGTGAAACACTTGTAATGTGTATTTATTGTAAGTATTTATCGTTTGTCACCATCTGAAGATAAAACACTCGAATGATCCACTAGGCAAACACAATTTCGATGTTTGCGACTGTGCAGAGCACCCGAAGTACAAGGTGAAATGAAAAAGTGTACAATAATAATAATAATAATAATAATAATAATAATAGCATAATAATAAAGTAAAATAAAAACAGAAAAAAAATTTTTTGTAATGATATTAATGGGTATGAAGCTAATGTCAGGTAGGATGACCGAATTTTAATTTCTGAATTTGAATTCATTAGTCTGTGAAGTGAGGCCAACAATAGTAATAATAATAATGTTTATGCTAATGTTTTTGTGGGCAAAAAGTTAGTTATTACATACATAAAATTATAAAAAATTTAGTTAGTAACAAAAATACAACAGACATTTATATATTTTATATATATTTATTCTATACAAATGAGTAGAAAAAAGGTTAATTTTATGTTAGATTCTTTTTTAAATTCAAACTGCAAAATAACACATATAATGAATAAAAAAACTTATAAATGCACTTCAAAAAAATTCATTTTTCATCAAACAGTTCAGGGTTTTCATTAAAACATCTATTTGACCAATTTACAATTGAACTTTTGTGATTCCTGAAAGGTTGTTTGAAAACGCTGGTGAAACATTCCTCATGCATTATGTACAATTATAACTGTTTTTGTATACAGACTTTTTTAGACCTCCATATCTTTGTTGTGACTTTGTTTGGGTGGCGGGGGCGGGTGGTGATTTTTCAAGCCTTAATTAGTAGGGGTCGGTATAGGGGAGTCAGACCCCCCAAAACTTTATGGAAAACTATGCGGCAACTGTTAAACACATTCAAGCGGCCATTGGTCCACGACGATTACGTAATACCCGTGTGTGCTCTGGGGCTTCACCATTTTTACCGTGGAAAATCATTTTTCAGACACATTAAAAAACCTGAATACACTGGATTCTGAATTGCAGAGCGGTCGCAGACACATTCACATCCCCATGATAACTGCTATTTTCTCATTGCAATCATTTTTGTCGTGTTGTGTAATTGAGAGGGAAGTGTGCAGCTACTAGTATCAACCTATAAATTTTCTGGCTCACAAGCATTTAAATAGAGCCTGTTATCGGTGTCATTAGTATTTATTGTTATTAAACACTGAGATAGCGCCTTTATTAATTGTAAACACACACATACACACAAGTGAATTGCTCACATAAATATTGCTCTAAGAGCTACAGTGTGTCCCAGTCGATTGCATTGTTACTTACAATGAACTGAAGTTAGCCTTCCATTGTCCTCCAATTCTACTTCTTTGTGGGCTTTCTCTGTTTCTCTGTTGACTTCAAGCTTTATCAAGTCTAGTTATCATGCTGATGGATTATCTGATGTAATTTCCACACAAAAAGGGCAAAAGCTTAAAAGAACTTAAAGCTCTAGTTTGATTGGCCAGCTTTATGCAAATGACCCTTCGCCGGCAGTTTGATTGACAGGCGATCTGACCAATCATAACCCCCGAATCCACAATTTTTGACTCAATTTGAAAGAACCCTTTATGCCAAAAAGATTCAATATATATGCAGAAACGTCTTAAATGATTACTGTTTTTTTTTTTTTTGTGATAAAGTGTGTACGAGTTATTTAATTCTTAAAATCCAATAAAAATAATACATTAATTGATTAAAACTAAATCCATACAATGTTCCCATAATAGGGTTGTAACGGAGTTCATAAGAACGGGAAGAAGGAGGCAGGAACCGGCGAACATTCAATGTAATTTTAATAATAAAATAAACAATTCCGTGAAAATAAAAGGGCGGCAGTTGCTCACGGCGACTGCCGCCTACACAAACAAAATAAAACACAACATAAACTCCAGGCCTGGTCCTCTCTCATCCTTCTCTGTCGTCGCTCTTCTTTTCTGCCTCCGGAGCTCCTCCGTGAGAGACACGAGACCGGTGTAGCGCGCAGCTGACGCTCATTGTCACTCGCAATAAAAATTGTGTGTCCTCACGTCTTTCCGCGCTTTAAACAACATTCCTTCTGATGTTCATTCATGTTTATTTGATGCTATAAATGAACTAGTATGAAGAGATGATCGCTTCACGAGGAGCTACAGCGATCTGTCACGACACATTAAAGACACACTAGACGCTATTACAATATATTAAATATGGAACAGTTTCATATGTCTGTCGACGTGTTGTCAGTGTCCTCTTGATGTGTGGCGTGAGAGCGCATGGCTTGTTGGACATAGCAACAGTAACTAAAGGGGGCGGGTCTTTGCGAACGGTCAATCAACAGCAAATTCCAGGCTCATTCCCTACTGGCTCAACTAAAGAGAGCTCTCTAGGTCTCGCTCCAATGGGTATCTGTAGGAGGCTTGATTTTTAGTACTGTCGTTGCACGCCCCGTCAAACCTCAGCACACACTCCTGCCGTTCACACTCATTTAGCAAGTGCAGTTTGATTGTTGCTGCTACACTTTCCAGAACCTTCACCCTCTATGTTCCTCAGAAGCCGGGAACACACCAAGCCGACGCCGACGAACTAGTGGCAAGACTTTTGTAAGGACTCTGTATGTTTCTTGTTTACCTGTCAGTCTGTCTGCCCTGTCATGTGATCCTCATGTGACCCAGTTTCCCTTCTTTGTCTTATTAGTTCATTATCGTCAGCTGTTCGTCATCATTAGTTATGTCTTTCACCTGTGTCCCTGTCATTAGTGTCTGTATTTAATCCCTGTGTTTCCCTCACTCCTGGTCGGTTCTTGTCGTTGTATTGAAGGAATGTTTGTATGTTTGATCTATGTCAAGAGATTAAAAGTCTACCTGTTCTTCGTCAATCCATCGTCTCACACGCATTCCGTGACGACTTAAATGTCTTAACTGAAAATCTAGTAATCTGTACGATTCACGTACTATGCCTTGTTTACTCAGAAACCCCAAGTTAAGTGTAATTGAATGCAAAAAAAAAGTTTTCGAGGTAGGGCGATTCTTAATAGACTTGATAGACACCCATTTCCTCCACTTCTGCAGTTATCTTTCTGTAGTTTCATTCACTCATTTCCAAAAGTCATATTGAATTGTCAATAGAACAATTTGAGAGAACATCACATAAACTGACTTCACAAATTGATGTTGATTTTCCTGAAATGTTCTTGTTTGAACTCATCATTATGGTGATTAGTGTTCCATTTGGTTGGGCACTAGGATCTTCATTTATATTAGTTTAATTATCTTCTTCCTATTGAAACAACAAGAAATCGGTAATTTTTCAAAGGAAGGGAAGCAATAAATAGGTTGAAAGGTGACCTAACTTAATAGTCTATATAGATGAGTTTATTGTTCATGTCAAATAAGGATCTTTTACACTTGTTGATGTAATCCTTCTATATTTGTGACAATTCTTGAAATTGACACTCAGACTTTCAGCATGCAAAACACAACAATGGTAGCTATACTAAATCAAGAGTAAATCTAAAGTAAACTCTAGTTGAACTATACGGACTAAGCATTTGTCAGTATAAAATACTATTCCTATTTTGCTTTACTTAGTGTTTTTTAAGGCAATCGGTTTGCATGCTTTTTTAACGAAGTCTAACTAATGAGATTTTAGTTTACACCTGAAACCTGGCAAATATTGTTGGCTCTTATGATAACTTGTGTTGGACAGAAGCATCTACTAAATGAATAAATGTAATGTAATGTAACTCACATGCTTCTTCGCCAAAATAAACTAATTATGGATCTGACTTCATGCTCATAGTCAAAAGTCTGACCACGCAAGAATAAGCTTCTCACTTCATCTCAGGGGACCTGCCGACCTCCCATTGTGTGTGTAGCTTTAATTGACAGCTATTAAAGAATGTATTGTTTCTGCTTAGTTGTTGACTTAGAATATCCCAGTAGGAAGAGAGAGGGATATGAGGGTTACAGTAGTGGAATGGTATGGGAGAATGGAGAGAAGTGATCTTTGTGCCTATAGTTTTGTTTACTTTCCCAGCTGCCCTGGGAGCCTGTCATGTCTTCATGGTTAACATTTTAGCTCACAATCTTTAGCTGAAAACATATATTACAGTACAAGAACAAAGCCACACACTAGCATAATTGCAAACACCATGGTTAGTATGAAATATGATGTGCTGTAAAACTGAACAGAGATCACCCCTGCAGGCAATGTCATCTTTGGCCTCAAAATCTATCAAACATATATTGAGATCTGTTTTCAATAACTCTCTCTATATATAAAAGTCTCCTCGGGGTCTTGTTCGCTCATACCCTGCTGGAAACCCCATCTAAAACTAGCTTTTTTATGGTAGCTTGTTTAAAATATTTTTAATCCCACTTGGACTTGAGAAGCAATGACTCTTTTCCAGTACACACCTGATATTGTGATACATGTGTAATGCACATATAATGGATTTATGATTATGAAGCTTATGTCAGGTATGATGTCAGGTAGGTATTAGCATGGAATATTTGCATTCGCACTTATGCATTTAGTAGATGCTTTTGTAGCGACCTACAAAAAAGGAACATTAGAAATTTGTCACAGAGCCAAGAATATTGAAAGTATACAATGCCAGGTTTATTTGAAAAGGAAACAAGCTGTAAGTGAGAGGAAATGCAGAAAAGAATAAGAAGGATTTTTTTTAAGTGCCTTTGCTCATGTGGTAAAGTGCTTGCGGAAGATGTGTGTCTTCATCTGCTTCTTGAAAACTGTGATAGTCTGAGCAGATTCGTTGGAGGTTGGCCACTCATTTCACCTGAGAGGAGCAGAGAGGGTGAAGGTTTCGGGGAGCAAATTGTGATTCCAACTGCTGTCCTAGAAAATCTTCTTCATCATTTACTCACCATCATGTTGTTCTAAACCTGGGAAATGGTGGAGAAACGTGTTTGTTTGTCTCCACAAAATGGTCAGCAAAAATGTGTGGGTCTGAGGAGCTGAGCAACGAACTTTGACAGGAAGAGTCTGATTTTTCTGACGTTATAAAGCTCAATCCTTCGCTGAAACAATGGTGGTATAGCTCAGCTCAAACACTAACCCCAGTGTGACGAGCAGGGCGGGCGAGAGCTGTGAGGGAACGGCGCGAGGCCGGTGGCGTGAGTGACAATGAGCGTCAGCTGCGTGCTACACCGGTCTCGTATCTCTCACGGAGGAGCTCCGGAAGCATAAAAGAGGAGCGACGACAGTGAAGGACGAGAGAGGACAGGGCCTGGACTTTATGTTGTGTTTTATTTTGTTTGTGTGGGTGGCAGTCGCCGTGAGGGACTGCCGCCATTTTGCTTTCATTTTATTGTTTGCTTATTTTATTATTAAAGTCATGTTTAACGTTCGCCGGTTCCCGCCTCCTTCTTCCCGTTCTTACGAACTGTGTTACATTGGTGCCGAAACCCGGGAGGAAGGAGCCACATGCTGTCGAAGAGCCCTCTGCTGAGGGGGATCGCGGTGCTGAGGAAGTCGGGCAGTGCGGGAGAGTGAAGACCGCGAGTGGCTGCCCGAGGCGGTGGTGCTGGAGCGAGTGAGCAACCGGAGGGACGGAGAGCTCGCTACCGTGCTCCTGGGACGAGGTGGGGTGGCTGTCATCCAGGAGGGAGCGGAGGAGTCACCATTCGCCGAAGCCTGCTGCCTGCCGCCATGATGGGGAGGAGCAGGGAAAGGGGACTCGCTGCCGGCTGCCCTCAGCCGGAGGAGCCATCGCCGGCCGCCAGGGGGAGGAGGAGGATCGAGCTGTCCACCGAGCGTCCAGTACCATCGTATGGCACCGCGGGGAAGAGCCTCTCGGCTGGCTGAGGACCGAGCGGCAGTGTTACACCTAGGTTCATTGCTGTCCTGGTTGGCGTGTTGCAGTTGAACAGTGAAGTTGTGGATCCATCTTCACAAGTTTGAGCTGGGGATGATGCTTCATCATCCATGCCGAGATGTCAGAAACTGATTGATATATGATAAGACAATGAGGAGTCAGATTTTAACGACTGCGTATAATCTGCATAGCCGTGGTTGGAGTAGTGGTAGCACCCAGTAGGACCCAGTGAGGTTGTGTATATATGGGTAGTCGTGGCCTAATGGTGAGGGAGTCGGGCTTGTAACCAGAAGGTTGCTGGTTCGATTCCCATGCCGGTGGGGATTGTGAATAAACAACACTCTCTCCGCCTTTGACACCATGACTAAGGCGCCCTTGAGCAAGGCATAAAACCCCTAATTGCTTTGGATAAAAGCGTCTGCCAAATAAATGTATATGGAGAAAATAAGAGAGCTAACTGACAACAACTCTTTCAGAAGAGAAGGAGAGAGACTGGTCTGTGTTTTTTTTTGTTTTTTGTTTTTTTGGCCTGCTTGAATGTGGTGCGAAAGTTGCCCGAGAGGTGTTGAACTCTGAGGTGAGAGCTGGAAGCAGTGTTGGAGAAATCTCCTGTTGGAAGTGGGAGGGGATCTGGTCTGTGTGACAGGTTACAGAATGGCTGGTACAGAGAACTTTGGAGACCTTGTTCTCAGTGAGGTGACAGAAAGAAGAGAAGAGTGCAATGTGTGTGGGTGGAGTTTGGCTGCGGGTGTGAGTGTTATATAGAACTGCTTGATGAGGATTGCCACCATATCAGTGAAATAGGTGGCAAAGTCATCAGCAGTCAGAATAAGTGGGTGGGGGTGGAGGAGCACAGAGCAGAGAGGAGAATGTTGTGAATAGTGTTCAATTGGCTAAGGTGTTTTTTTGGGAGCAAGATAGCTTGGTTTTACAGTGACGAAGAGCATTTTTTGAGCAAAGGTCTGGAGGGTGTTGTACTGTATGTGCTGGCCTGGAGGTAAGAGGACAGATATTATCAAGGCAGGATGTGGAGCAGAAACTATCAGTATAGCTACACTGACATAAAGACAAGTGGTTACTGGAGAGAAGGGATGCAGATACAGTCAGTAGCATGGAAACTGTGCTCGTTAAAATTACAATGACTTATAGCTTCTGACCAAAGCTGCATCTCAATACTAGTTTTACTTGATGTTAGTGCTGCATTTGACACTATAGATCATGACATACCGCTCAAGTTGACCAACGTTAATCTACTAACTCCCCTGACTGCTTTGTCAGACAAAATGGCGAATTCGGGGTTACGATTGGTTAGATCGCCTGTCAATTAAAACTGCCGACGAAGGGTCAATTATGCAAGTTAATGTCAGTAAATTATGGAGTGCCGCAAGGGTCTGTTTTAGGCCCTCTGCTATTTTCAATACACATGCTGCCTCTTGGTAATACTATTAGAAAACATGGAATTATTTTTCACTGTTATGCCGATGATACTCCTGTTATCTGTTTCTGATGCAGAAAAGCTAGTTCATGTATTCATGACCTCTAGACTGGATCACTGTAAAACTAGGGGATTGACCTGCATTTTCAATAAACAAGCTACTTTTAGTCCAAAATGCAGCTGCTAGAGAATAGTTTAGCTCTTAATTGATCTATTGCCCTACAATCCATCACAGATATCTTCTTGGATATTCATCATGGATAGCAGGATATCGAAGTCCACTAAAGGAGGTAGAGCGTTTGCACATTTGGCATGGATATAGCCTTCCTGATCATGTTCGAGGCTCAAATTGAATCTAGAGAATCCCAGTTTAAATCTAGTTTAAAGACACATCTCTTAAGCCAAGAATTCACATAAAGCACCTCATAATCTCGTTCTCCAGTTATATCAGGTGAAATGCACCTAATTATCTTTTGCTTGAAATGTTATAAACAGCAGCTAAGATAATTATTTTCCATTTGCTTTTCTGTCTCTACCTCGGGGTGCCCAGAGTACGCCAGCTCCAGTTCCGATCCAGCCTCTTACGAAGATTTCAGATGCCCCAACACCTGTGAAGAGTTGACGCCAACCCCTGCGAGGACTTCAGATGATGCCAACTCTGAATCAACATGTAACTCTGCCAAATTTTCTATAGGCCTTTATTATAATCATTATGATCACAAATAATCGCTTTAATAAAAACATTGCTTTTGCCTACAGTCTTAAAAAGAAAGGTTCCAAAGGTTTTTTTTTTTTTTACAGCCCTGCAATAGAAGAACCATTTTGGTTTCTCCAAAGAACTTTTCAGTGAGAACCATTTTTTCTTTGTGTAAAGAACATTTTGATAATCTAAAGAACTTTTTTACCCACTATAAAGGAGCTTTAGTGCAACGTAGAGATTCCATGGATGTTAAAGGTTCTTCAAGGAACCATCAATGCCAACCAATGCATTTTTTTTGTAAAGCTGCTTTGTTATAATATGTATTCTGAAAAGTGCTATACTCAAAGAACCACACCTACCAATTATCTAATCACCACAGACCAATATTAATTCGAAGGTGTTTTCCAGCCACAAAGTTTGCATTGGCGACCTGCTTCGAACTCCTAAAATGGAGTAAAAAAAAAGAAAAAAAAACTTCATGATTTTGTTCAAAATACACCAGTTTGTTCGATTTTGCTTGAAGTATATCAGGGCCTTTATGAGTTAGTTATTCTTTGCCACATATAGCCTACGTTTGAAGAATGTCTCTCACTATGCCACCCTTCTTGGATGGATTTTTTTCACTAAGCTTGTTGCAGTGCATTTTGGGATTACCTTCTCCATGATGGATGTAATCTTAGAAGCTGGCCGAAAGAAGGTATTAGACAGTAGCATATCTGTGCTACCTACCTTTTGGAGTAGTGTTTGTGTTAGAAACACATCTAGGACAGCTTATATTGCTGGCTATGCTGGGTCTAAATGTACTTATGTACTGCAGAACAAATGCAAGGTGAAATTTGTGAAGCATTCCGTAATATATATATATATATATATATATATATATATATATATATATATATATATATATATATATATCACATTGTTACCAACATGCTAATGCAAAACTCTAATGGTTACATTTCCAACAAGTAAATTATGAGGGCCATTTGGGTTAGTACGCAGCTCAGCTCGCAAGGTTTTGGGACAGAATTAACATGTTAGTGCCACAATAATAAATAGATGTTTATATACACTAAACCCCATTCCACACACACACACACACACACACAGGTTTGTTTTGTTATCTTAATGAGGACATTCCATACACTTCCACTGATTTTATATCAGCTCAATGATATTTTCTCTCTCCTAACTCAACCTCTATCCTAAACCTATACATGTGACCATCACTAGATTTAAATAAAAACATCTTTTGGCTGATTTATAAGCCTTTTTATCTAGTGAGGACCGGTCAAATGTCTCACTAGTGGGATGTGAAAGTGTTTCACAATATAAGTGTGGACATTTGGTCCTTACAAGTATAGCGAAAACATGTACACACACAGGGACACGCGCTTTCTCGATTGACATTTCTATCCAAAACATTTCATAGACCGCTTATTGGAAACAGATGGCTCAGTTTGAGAAGTTTCCGGAACGGAGCATAAACATATTATATATGTTGTACAAAAATGTTGCTAAGTAACGATAAACATTAACAGAGAGTTTCTTCTGTAGGGTTGTTGTTGTAAAGGCTTTGCTCAGGTATTTGAAATCTTCAGCACACAACGCACCATGAGAAGCTGTTACTTTTTAATCTGGCAGATGATAAAATGGGCAAAACAATCCCTTATCCCCATATAGTAACATCCTGGCAAGTTTTGCATTCGTAAGCACCACTCACATTTAATATTAAATATATTAGAGTTTGTGCCCAAAGCCAAAGTGCCTCTGTAACTTCTTGCAGCTATCTTCTTTTCCTTTGCTACACTGTAGCTTGTTTATCCTTCAGGACACGCACTCAAATATGGCTGCCATCGTTTCTATTGGATTTGACTTCAGACCACAATCCTTAGAGAGAGAGAAAGAGAGGACAAGAGGAGAGAAACTATTTATCTTTAGCTCTGAACCCAAGAGAGACATTGTGTGTGTGAGTATGTGTGTTTGTGTTAGAGAGAGAGAGAGAGAGAGAGAGAGAGTGTGTTTGAGAATGTAAAACTGGCTCAAAGTTGCCACCTAGTGTATGTATATGAAGGTAGAGTCACTAGTTTCTTGTCTCATTGGTTTCACTATCGACACATAAGGACAGATTTATTTCTCAGAGGTTGCTCTCAAATAGTTCATTCTACTTCATGTCGTTTTGATAACAGAGATGAACAGAACAATTTCTGACCTTAAAGTAAGAGTATATCAAATGGATGTGGATGGTATTCCTCACTGTAAGCCGAATAAGTTGCCTCACAATTTTTAAGTTAAGAAATTCAAAGTTTAAGTAAGCAAAACTAGCTTTTTATTTTGCATTCATAAATATTAATTGGCCCTTCACCGGCAGTTTGATTGACAGGTGATCTAACCAATCATAACGCTATTTTGTCTGACAAAGTGGTCAGGGGAGTTAGTAGATTAACGTTGGTGAACTTGATAAATTGTGTGTCCTCACGTCTTTCCGCTCTTGAAACAACATTCCTTCTGATGTTCATTCATGTTTATTTGATGCTATAAATGAACTAGTATGAAGAGATGATCGGTTCACGAGGAGCTACAAGTGCGGGAAAAGGGAAAGGCGCGAGTGATAATGAGTGTCAGCTGCGCGCTACACCGGTTTCGTATCTCACAGAGGAGCGACGGAGTGAAGGACGAGAGAGGACCAGGCCTGGATTTTATGTTGTTTTATTATGTTTGTGTGGGATTTTTTTTACTTTTGTTTTATTGTTCGTTTATTTATTTGATTAAAATTACGTTGAATGTTCGCCGGTTCCCGCCTCCTTCTTCCCGTACTTAAGAACTGCGTTACTATTACATTTAATATTAATTTAAACTACAATAAATTTTCGTTTAATTGCAATTCACATGCTGTTAAGTGTTCAAAAACATTCCATTTAGTCAGCACTTGTGTGCTTCTTTTTCATAAAGGAATATCTTAGATACTTAGCAACTCTTTGATTTCAGTGATACATGTTTGAGTTCGTATTAAGTGTTTTTTGATAGCAGACTTTGGCAAGTCTAAGCACACTTTGAGACACTGTTGAGATCTCTTCTGACTCTATAGAGGAGGCAGAAGAAAGAGACTTTTTACTCGCCATTTATTCTCACTTCTGTCCGAAAGAAACGACCGAGATATTAAAGATCTCGTTTGTGATTGTTCATGATGTTTGACTGTTTTAATTTAGATCTGCGCTCACAAGTCGTGGAAAAACAAGGACCCTCAGGCGGCCGAGTCAAAGAGAGGAAGCGTCTCTGTGTTCGCATGAACTGATGAATAATTGTAAGTACTACATTCACCTCTCTCCCTTCGTCTTTCTATTGTGTGCTTTTCTGCTGAGTGGTAGAACTGCAAAAATATCTGTGACACCTCTCTCTGTGGGAAATACACCAAGGCCATGACCATTCATCAGCACATCCCACTGTACTGTGTGTGTGTAAGTGGGTATGAATGTCAACATGATCCATCTGGGTCACTGTATACTTAGTGCACTTGATTAGTGGGAAAGAGAGGGCGAGACAATGAGAAAAAACTAAATAAATAAACAGCTTGAACACACCTGGATTGTTGCAGACAGGTGCATCAGACAGTCGAAAAAATGAAACGTCACAGTTTGCAAAATGACTAGATTCAGTCTTGAAGAGTTGCCTGGAGAACTTATTACAGTCTCATGAATAGATTATTATATGTACTAGCATAGATTTAAAGAGATTCGCTTTATTTTATATATATATATATATATATATATATATATATATATATATATATATATATATATATATATAAAAGGTTTAAAAAAAATTTGGGACCATAGATGTGTGTGAATATTTGTACTTTGTCCATAATTTAAGATTTATGTGTATTAAATTGCATATAAAATTACTATACATTTCGATTACACAGTTTTAACATAAAAAACATATTAATCTCAATGTGATGCACATTTATCAGTCATACATAAATAAAACTGGAAAACAGGTGACATTTCTGTTGCACAATAACGATCAATAAATCCAATTTGTTTTAATCTCATACCTTTGAACTAATTGAATATTGTTTGTTCCACAACTGGCCATATTCCTGTCAGGATTCCCCTGTTTTATGTTTCAGGACTTTTGTCTTGCTGTGCCCGTGTTCTCTTCCTGTTTGCCTTTATCTCCATAGCTTCCATTGTTAATTACCATGACGACTAATCACCTTCACCTGTTTCTTGTTAGTAGCTTCTTGTTATTCAGTGTATTAATATCCTTAGCTGTGTCCGAAACCGCTCCCTATCTTCTATATAGTCCACTATTTTGGGTGTTGGCCATTTTGTAGTGGTGTCCGAATTCTGAGTGAACGACGACGAATTCCCTACATTCGTTCACTACTTTATACTCACAATTCTCTCTGATTTTCAGTGTACATTCGATGTACACTCGCAGAAGCACTATTTCCCAAAATCCAACGCGGAGAGGACTGAGAACGTGTGTGAAAGAGCGGAATTGCAAGCGAGTGTAATCCAGAGATTATTTTACAGCTTTATTATTTCTGCTTAAGCATTAATTTCATGTTAGTTCTATTGTTTTACCTGAGAGCACTCATCACACTTCAGCCATTGCTGAAACGGTGCCACACTCTTTATGTTAAAACAAATCCTAATCCCAAATCTTAAATGTATGCATATTTGTTTTTAAGCATATCATTAATTTTTTGTTTTGTTTTTTTAAACATGAATAGCTTAATTTTGATACATGTTTTGATACATGTTTGATGCTATTTTTTGCAGTTTTTTTGTAAATGAACCCATGATCCATGACTAAAAGTCTTATAACCACAGTACCAGACACATGTTGATATCGATAATTAATAACCATGTTAGTGAAATGATGCCCAAAAAAAAATCAAAAATCAAAGTGTTAACAAAGTGTAAAACTAAGAATGCAAATACAACTACTGTACCACGGTACCATGTCCAAAAACAGGCTCTAACATCATTGCACTGAATGCTTCTGACCGGGTGCTTTCCTGTAGTCAAAACTCCTCTGAGTAATGACAAACACAGTCATCCTGTCAGGAGCTATAGTGGCATGTGTGTGTGTATGTGTGTGTGTGTGGAAAATATTACATCAGCAACCACAAACCTGACCCCACCAGACAATAAAGGTCACCCCCAGTGCCAGTCGCCAAAATGGGAGGAAGAGGCAGCCTCTCATTCCTATTCTGTCCGTTCTCTTGTGTTTTATTCCTCTGAGTGAAGGCCTTCCTGACCTCTGCATGCAGGAACAAGTGGTAAGGAAGTCTAAGCTACTGTATGAGACACACACACACACACACACACACTCAACACAGTACTGATGACACATAGCTTCCTGATTAATACCTGTATACAGTACATCAGCCAAAAAGTTATTTAATATAGGTCAGTATAATAATGCTTGATTTTTATAGCATAATTTCACCATAAACAAAAGATATTTAGCTCTAATATGAAAACAGATTTTTCACTTCAGATAAAACTAAAAGTATTTTGTTTTCCTGCATGTGTTCTGCACGTTATGGAAGCCCGTTCCCGCCACTGTTGAGAAAAAAAAAAATTCCGTAAGTCATAATAATGAGAAACATTCTCATAATAATGAGTTACAAAGTAATACTATTCTGCAAAAATAAATCTCGTAATAATGAGAAACTTTCTCATAATAATGACTTAATATCTCAAAATAATTACATAGTATCTCATAATAATGACTCATTTATGAGAAAGTTTCTCATTATTATGAGATATTAAGTCATTATTATGAGATACTAAGTCATTATTATGAGATGTTAAGTCATTATTATGAGATACTAAGTCATTATTATGAGATGTTAAGTCATTATTATGAGATATTAAGTCATTATTATGAGATACTAAGTCATTATTATGAGATACTAAGTCATTATTATGAGATGTTAAGTCATTATGAGATGTTAAGTCATTATTATGAGATATTAAGTCATTATTATGAGATAATAAGTCATTATTATGAGATGTTAAGTCATTATTATGAGATATTAAGTCATTATTATGAGATAATAAGTCATTATTATGAGATGTTAAGTCATTATGAGATGTTAAGTCATTATTATGAGATATTAAGTCATTATTATGAGATAATAAGTCATTATTATGAGATGTTAAGTCATTATTATGAGATACTAAGTCATTATTATGAGATACTAAGTCATTATTATGAGATACTAAGTCATTATTATGAGATACTAAGTCATTATTATGAGATACTAAGTCATTATTATGAGATACTAAGTCATTATTATGAGATACTAAGTCATTATTATGAGATGTTAAGTCATTATGAGATGTTAAGTCATTATTATGAGATATTAAGTCATTATTATGAGATAATAAGTCATTATGAGATGTTAAGTCATTATTATGAGATATTAAGTCATTATTATGAGATAATAAGTCATTATTATGAGATGTTAAGTCATTATGAGATGTGAAGTCATTATTATGAGATATTAAGTCATTATTATGAGATATTAAGTCATTATTATGAGATACTAAGTCATTATTATGAGATGTTAAGTCATTATTATGAGATGTTAAGTCATTATTATGAGATGTTAAGTCATTATTATGAGATAATAAGTCATTATTATGAGATGTTAAGTCATTATGAGATGTGAAGTCATTATTATGAGATACTAAGTCATTATTATGAGATATTAAGTCATTATTATGAGATACTAAGTCATTATTATGAGATGTTAAGTCATTATTATGAGATGTTAAGTCATTATTATGAGATACTAAGTCATTATTATGAGATACTAAGTCATTATTATGAGATACTAAGTCATTATTATGAGATATTAAGTCATTATTATGAGATAATAAGTCATTATGAGATGTTAAGTCATTATTATGAGATATTAAGTCATTATTATGAGATAATAAGTCATTATTATGAGATGTTAAGTCATTATGAGATGTGAAGTCATTATTATGAGATATTAAGTCATTATTATGAGATATTAAGTCATTATTATGAGATACTAAGTCATTATTATGAGATACTAAGTCATTATTATGAGATACTAAGTCATTATTATGAGATACTAAGTAGTTATTATGAGAAACTAAGTCATTATTATGAGAAATTAATATTTAAACAAAACATTTTCTTTACATTTGTTCTGGGGGGGAGTGTTTGATTTAAACCAGATACCATTATTTTCAATTATACCAATATAAAAATACTCTATAAGTAAAGGACAGTCTTTTATCTTTTGTTCAGTGTGGATGAAGTCAGTTCCTGTCAAATTCACACACGTCTTCTACCAGAAAGTGTCCAAAAACTTGTTTCTCTCTTTAAAATGAATGCTGCATGGTTTGACATTTTTCAAATTTTCTCTTTTTTTTTTTTTATTAAGTGTCACTGTGCCTACATCTGATTTGTTTGGATGTATTTTGGTTGGTCCAAAGAGTTTCCAGGTCACAGGCACACAATGTAATCTTAAATATGAATGAATAACGGTCAGAAAATACGTATGACTGCACATTCAATTTTTTTATGAGGTCAGGGAGGTTATCTGAGCAATGATGGGAAAAGGTTAAAAGGCACATCACACAGAACCAGGCTGAGAGTTCAGAAATAACAGAATGGCATACAATATCATCCATCTATTTTTTATATTTCTTGGGGTTTTTTTTGTTTTGTTTCTTTTTTTGTTATTTGGATTTCTCAACTGTTTAGGGTATTGTAGCTGCAGTTAAACATCAAAATAATTTACTGCAAGTATCTTCAGTTATAAGGGTAAAATGTAAATGTACCTGCAGAAGAAAAGATGAAGGTCCTTTTCAGTCAATAAATAATCAATAAATAAAATGGTTGCATTTTATTTTACAGTAAGTGTACTTACATGTACTTACCTAAGAAAATACTGGGTACATAAGATAACTACATGGGTTCAGGTTAGGTTTGAGTTCAGGGTTAGTTCCTATTTATTATAATTATAATAATAAGTGCATAGTATGTGCATGGTGAACAGGACTGTAAATTAAAGTGCTACCAATAAAACTAATTTAAAAAAAAAAAATCTATGGGACAGTGCAGTATTTTTTAGCTCTGTAGTGGTTTAGAGTTTGTGTGTCATTTCATTCCCATTTCTTTATTTTTTGTACAGAAGAAAAAATAGAATGCAAATTGTTACAAATCCCTGATTCTACATGTTTATTTGCAGTGTAAGAAATAAGTACGTATGAGGAAACATTGCTGCACTTGCAAACCAATTATTAAAGCCACAATATGTAATTATTGCCACTAGAGGGTGCTTATTCAAAACACAGGCGGAGCTTGATGAACATGTATGAACGCTGCCATCCGAACCCTGGTGCGGACCGAGACCGCTAAAAAGATGGATCCCGGTCCGCTTCCAAACGAACTCTGGTGCGGTTCCATTGATATTTGAACGCGACACGGACCAAAGACACTTAAACGAACCAAAAACAGGACGTGATGTCACAAGATGCGACGCTACAAGTCACTGATTTGACGACGCGGAAAGATCGGCGTATCCAAAATGAGTCGAGGGTAAAGAGCCTGATCCGACGAGCAGTTTTGAACATTTTATGAGCTAAAATAAAACCATATGCACACACATAAAATGATGGCGTTTAATCCAGAACACAGCATTGTTTTGAATGTTCGGTAAGCAAATAGACGTCATAAAAGCCGACCAATCAGGTTGTGACCGTATCCCTGTGCCTTTGGTTCGGTAACTTGAGGTTTGCTGTTAAAAATGCCAGTGTGAACGCTAAATATGTTTTGTTTTTGTTTTTTCAAACGAACCGAACTACAAGTGTGAACGCACCCTTAAAGTTTTACTAACGTTATAGTGGTATGAAGCAGGACGGGTTGAGTGAAAGTTAATGATAGACACCAGCAGTGTACACCGATCCGGCCGCTTCCACTCTTTTTGTTGCGTTTGTGGGGTAACGCAGCGCTGTAAAACAATCATACTAAATACATTTGGGTGTGTTGAAAGTTGAACGTTACTCTGTGCGTTCACTCGGTGGCTGGTGTAAGAGACTTGTTGCACTTTACACCATAGGCGGATGCCCCCCCCCAGACCAGAGCCAATTAATGCCTGCCTTGTGCTTTGAATATTTTTTTTTATTACAGAATTCATATTTTCTCGTTTTATTTGTCTTAACTTATTAGTTCTGTGTATAGAATGAGTAAGATATGGCTAATTAATTTTTAATTACTGTATTTAATTTTTTAATACTGTAGCTTTATTACATTCTCCCGCGATTTGCGAATCTCAAAGTATCGCGGTACGTGAGTGGACGCTCTTCTCGTTCTGTTTTACGCGCTGATTCAGGGAAGATATTGTAATGTCTGAAGTAGTTCTATGACAGGTTCTGTTTATGAACTTTAATCGGAACGAAGAAGAACACACTGTAACACACTCGCTTTTTTTTTCGCCGCACTTCTGAACTCCCCGTGTTAACCCTATCACTGCCGATGCAAAACTAAACAGCAACTATAAAGAGTCTGTTCTAGTCGCTATTCTTTGTATAAAGTCATTGTTCATTGTAAATGTATTTTATATGTAGAATGTATGATATATAAATATGATATAAAAAACTCCACCTATGCTTTACACACAGCAATCTAGATTGACATTATACAGTCCCTCCAGAAAAACGCGATTATGCGATCGCTTGATTTCATGCATAATCAGCCAAAGTCCGTATATTTATGCGGGGGTCGCATTTTTTCAAATATGCCGCACTTTCGCCGCATAAATTGCCGATTTCAGCTAGAAAAATATGCGGGGCTAGCATGATTTCATAATCCCTGTATTTTCGTTGCAAAAAAGTCTCATATATCTTAGCAGAAAGTTGAAAAATGTTGCGTTTACTTCACACAAGTAAAGCGCCATTATTTTCCCCCTATTGCCATGGGAACCTTATGAAGTGACGTAATGACGCGACGTGAACGTCATCTGTAAACCCCGCGGTGAAACCATGATGAAGCGCGCCAATAATTCTCATTCGCCAACAAAAATAAGCTCAAAAGAGCGCGCGAAGCAGTTTCCCGCTCTTTTACATGATAGTGGGGGCAAATTATTTTGCACTCCGTGCAACTGCGTGTCGGACCACAGACGCAAGTCGACGCTGGAAAACCACTTTGCAGTTTCAAGTATATTAGTAGTATGTAATATAATTTACGTTGCAGTAAGAGATTGCACTTTGTGCACTGGAAGCACTTCATTTAACAGAAGATGTGTGTTTTGTAGAGCTACCTCTGTTAAACAGGAAGCACACATTTTATTTTTTTATATTTTATTTATTCATTTTTACAGAAGTTGAATATTCCTTTTGTAAAGCGACAGAACTTATTTGACTCAATGTTTTTGTGTTGATGAAGGTCTGAAATAAAACAGAATGAGAACTTCAATATTCTGTGATTTAGTAATTCTGCCTCTTTACATGAAGGCAGTATCTAGAGAGAACAGGGTGTTGGGGGGGAATCACCTTTTTTTCCTCTTTTGCATCAAAAACCGCAGTTTTTGCAAGTTCCCGCAATTTCATCGCATAAAATTGCAAAAATGTCCCGCATATTCCATCGCATTTTTTAAGAAAACCTGCCGCATAATCAAGGATTTTTGCCCGCAACGATCACAAAAAAATCCCGCGTTTTTCTGGAGGGACTGATTATAGCGTGGATATGACATCGACACAGTTAAAATGACTGGTTAAGGGGCCGTTCACACATCGCGTCTTTTCCGCGCGCATATTCATTATATCCTATGGAAGCGACGCACGTGCGGTCCGGCGCGCTCGTTTTTTCCTTGCTCGCCTGTGCCGCCGCGAGATGAAAACATCTCAACTTTTCAGAATGTCGTAAGCGCACCGCGGGTCATGTGACAAGAGCTCTTGGACAAGTTTGTGAAATTCTCCATGTTTTTTACGTTTTTGAAGGATAGGGTGCACCCAAACACTGTAATAAATAAATAAATCCTGTACAAGAGCTCCTGCAAGGGCTTTTCGGTGATGGGAATCCATTTAAACTTCTGCGTAGTAGTGGAGAGTGTTGTTCATGGTTGCATAGCAACCACAGACGCCACAGAAGCGCGAGCTCCCGAACGCTTGCAAAAGAAGCGCGGCCGCGCTTTCCACGCGTTTTTAGGCGCGATATGCGAACGGCCCCTAAAACTGCTTATTTCTCTGGATTTAAACATTGTTGGAAACATTTGAGATAATACAAGTACACAAGTCAACATAATATATAACATCGTTCTAGTGGTTTTTGGATATTTTAAAGTAAAAATCTTACATGTTGTGCCTTTAAATGCTAATAATGATCTTGTTATCAGTAGTTTTTCCAAGTAAAATTGCAATAAATAGTAATAATAGCTCAATTTGTGAAATTAGAAGAGAACAGATGTTCTCAAGTTTGATTAATTGAGAAGGATAAGTTATTTCTTTTCAGTGTTTGCACTCAGGGGAGAGATCAGTGATGTACAGAAAACACTCGTCTATGCATTTTTTTATTTTTATGATTTTCTGTAAACATGTAAACTCTTCAAAAGTGCTGTGTGAAGAGTTATTGTAATTATTACAGTCTAGCCTATCATTTTTATTGCATGTTCGTCATATCAGATAATGTAGTAACAGATAATACCTTGGCATTGCGATACATACTATGGTACTGAATCATTACCATATTCATATAACATGATATTTACATTCAAAAATATATTGAATTACCATGATACCATGGTAATTCTTTGTATACATTAGTACCATTAGTATCAACTTGCAAGTGTTCCATCTGTCCACAAGGTGTCACTAACTCACCGCACAAAAAGCACTTGGCAGGGCGCTCAGAGATATTTGAGAATGAAACTATAAAACTAGGATGAAAAGGTTTCAGTCAGTTAAACATGATTTACGTGTGTGTCATATGCTGAAGAGGCCCATGAAGGTAGCGTGAGCTGTGAGGATGAGCTCTGCAGATTTGCGGGGAACAGAGAGCTGAAGGGAGGATCCAGACTCCAGGAAGTGAATTCCTATGACAGAAATACAGACTTCATAATCAGGCACAGAGTAAATATTTTGCTAATATTTCAAGATTTTAGTATGAACAAGAACTTCTACAACCGATGGCGAGAGATCTCCGATCTCTCCTTCATCAATCATCTAAAGCTAAAGCTGGAGTCCATAGAAGAAATGTGGAAACTTCTCTGTTGATGATTACTACAGAAAATGCTGTAATTCAAACACACTAATAGACAGGGCTGGGTAGGTTACTTTTAAAATGTATTTCACTACAGATTGATACATAAAATACATGCTTTAAAAAGTCATTTGTAACGTATTTCGTTACATTACTCAAGTTTAGTAACTTAATCTAAATACTTTGGAATACTAATAAGTGTGGAACAAACACAAAAAAGGTCATTGCAAGTTTTAATCTCACAATTCTGACCTTTTCCCTCAGAATTGCGTGATATAAAGTTGCAATTGTGAGTTATAAAGTCAGAATTATGAGATCTAAACTCACATACTAAATTCACAATTGCAAGAAAAAAAATTAAAGTTTTGCAAGTTAGTATTAGTATTAGTAAAAATTAGTATTGCAAGTTTATATCTCCAAATTCTGACTTTATATCTTGCAATTGTGAGTTTAAATCTCGCAATTCTGAGAAAAAGAAGTCAGAATTGTGAAATGCAAACTCAAAATTGAAGGAAAAAAACTAATTGTGAGAAAAAGTTGTAGTGGCGAGTGAATTATAAAATGACTCACAAAACATGAAAACAGTCAAAAACATGAAAACATGAAACAAAGTAATCACTTTGGTAATCTAAAACACTTTTCAGATGTAACTGTAATCTGATTACCACCCTTTTAAAATGTAACTGTAATGAAATACAGCTACTCAAATTTTGTATTTTAAATACGTAACTAAGTTACTTGTATTTCGTTACTCCCCAACCCTGCTGATAGATATAACCATACTTCCCCAGTTGATTAATCACCGCACCTTAAGACAATAGTCCTGCATTACAAGTTTTTTGAAATGTTATGTTTAAATATTAGGGGTGTAACGGGTCACAAACATGACGGTTTGGTATGTTTGAAGACCCAAGTTTGGTTTGAAGATGAAAAACGTACCAAGCACACGTACCTATCAGAGCAGGATTGAAAGTTGCTGCTCTCTGAATGTTTTTTCCATCCTCTCCGGTAGCTTTCATATGTAAATTGCATGAGGTTATTTTGTCCATTAGATCGAATGACCTGAAAAACCCATGCATTTACCCGCCCATAGACCCTCCCCTTGAAGAAATCAGGACAGAAGTGGTTGAACGTGGACAAAAGAGACGGATTAAAACACCAGGTGTAAACAGAAATGTCTCCCTCGTCTACTTGAACAAAACCCATCCTGACACCAAGTGAAAACAGGAACTTATTTAAACATATATTAGATAATTAAGACATTACTAACAGGTAAAGTGAATATATAAGATAATTTAGTGCATATATTTAGTGAAATGCTCCCTCTAGAGGTCATTTCTCTAGGGGACTAACATGCTGTGGACACTGAATGACTTGCCTGAGGTAAACATGAGATGTTATTCACAAGCTGTTTTATTGACGTCTTTCCGTGGATGAAATATGGTTGAGGGATTACATGTAAATATATCTATGGCCCTGTCCCAAACGGGGAACAAATTTCAGTGCACTGGAAGGATTTTACAAAACGAGACAGTGTCCTGACAGGGGAGTTGATTGAGACGCAAACTTTGTTGATACATTAGAGCTCAAAGGTTTTACAGGGAGGACACATTCATAATGTTTTTAGGAATAAAAATATAATATATTTAGAAATTAACATTTATATAAATTAGGATAATGATATATGAACAACAGGGTTGGAGAGTAACGAAATACAAGTAACTTAGTTACGTATTTAAAATACAAAATTTGAGTAACTGTATTTCATTTTAAATGGGTGGTAATCAGATTACAGTTCCATCTGAAAAGTGTTTTAGATTACCAAAGTGATTACTTTGAATTGTAATGTCATTTAAATATTAATGTAAACATTAATGGATGATCCACAACTGTTTTCATTTTTTCTCATAGTTGTTTTTGAGTCTCTTGCAATCGTAAAAAAGAGACTAAGGTAATAGAGACTTTTTAATGTCACAATTCGACTTTCTTCCTGGCAATTACGAGTTTGCATCTGACTTTTATTCTCCAAAATCTAAGATTTAATCTCACAGTTGCATTTTATAAAATCAGAACTAGGATATTTAAATTCATAATTGCAAGTTTTAAAGTCAGAATTGCATGATGATAACTTCTTTCCTTGCAATTCTGAATTTTCTCAATATTGTGAGTTTATATCTCACAATTCTGACTTTCTAACTTATAACTTTATAAATTGCAATTCTGAGAATTTTGAGATAAAAACTTGCAATTACCCTTTTTTGTGTTTCATATTTATTAGTATTCCAAAGCATTCTAAAGTATTTAGATTAAGTAACTAAACTTGAGTAATGTAACGAAATACGTTACAAATGAGTTTTTAAAGCACATATTTTGTAATCTGTAGTGAAATACATTTGAAAAGTAACCCACCCAGCCCTGACGAACAAACCCTTCTGTAAAAATGTTAAGAATATAAATAGGAGTAAAACTGTTAGTCTGGTGTGTGTAACTGCTGCGGATGTAAAGCTATAAACTCATTTTGAGAAAATGTTATACATTGTATATTATATATTGCACTTAAAATTGTGTGTAGTAAAACAAACACTTTAATGTGTATTTTGGATGTTCTCTTTCCATTAGTCTAAAAGAAGACAAGTTATGGAAGCAATGGTTTCATTGAAATATTCAAAAATATAGTATTCGTCTTAGTTTCTCACTTTTTAACACTGTTATGCAGAGACATTTTCCTTTTTTAAATTATGGTTTAATCTTTCAGCATATATGAGGGAGTGACATAAAGTCTTTTTGTTCATTTGGTTCAAGTTTTGCCTTCATTCAGCCCAATCAGTGATCTATGTTTGGGCACAAAGTACAAAATTTTGGTGATATTTTCATTTACAAAGGTACAATGAGTGTGATTTCTACTATCTGATGCATAAACAATGCAAGAGTTAATAGATTTTTTGAACATTGTTGCCCTGACGATAACTCACCTGCAGTGTAGCAAGTGTTGAGTGGCTGGCTGACGTTACTGGGCATGCTTTTTAGACACTTCATCAGCTTAGTCTCCGCCCCCTTCAGCCTCTTCGTGATCACATGACCCATTACCCAGGTGGTATCTTTATACAGCAGCTGTAGCAATCAAAAGAATTGAACCCTAATGCTTAAAATAAGTTATTGCATTGAGTAGGGGACAATTAAATAGTAGAAATAGTGTTGAAATAACTACGCCTTGATGTATCTGCACTCCCGCGGGACCCGACAGAACAAAGTGCATCCCCTTAAATTTGAATAATTCACCCAAAAATGAACATTATCCCATGATTTACTCACCCTCAAGCCATCCTAGGTGTATATGACTATCTTCTTTCAGATGAACACAATCAGAGATATTTTTAAAATTATCCTTAGTCCTCCAAGGTTTATAATGGTTGTGAATGGCAGCCCAAATTTTGAAGACAAAAAAATGCATCCATCCATACAAAAATTTAATCCATACGACTCCAAGGGGTTAATAAAGACCTTCTGAAGCAAATCAATGTGTTTTTTAGATAGGATAATTTCAGAATTAACCCCCTGGAGTCGTATGGATTAATTGTTTTATGGATGGATGCGTTTTTTTTGTCTTCAAAATTTGGGCTGCCATTCACAACCATTATAAACCTTGTAAGACTAAGGATATTTTTAAATAATTCTCTGATTGTGTTCCGTCTGAAAGAAGATAGTCATATACACCTCGGATGTCTTGAGGGTGAGTAAACCATGGGGTAATTTTCATTTTTGGGTGAACTATCCCTTTAAGTCTGTATTTAAATAAATAATTCACCCAAAAATGAACATTATCCCATGATTTACTCACCCTCAAGCCATCCTAGGTGTATATGACTATCTTCTTTCAGATGGAACACAATCAGAGATATTTTTAAAAAATATCCTTAGTCTTACAAGGTTTATAATGGTTGTGAATGGCAGCCCAAATTTTGAAGACAAAAAAATGCATCCATCCATACGACTGCAGGGGGTTAATAAAGACCTTCTGAAGCAAATCAATGTGTTTGTTTAAGGCAAATATCCAATTTTAGATAGGATAATTTCAGAATTAACCCCCTGGAGTCGTATGGATTAATTGTTTTATGGATGGATGCGTTTTTTTTTGTCTTCAAAATTTGGGCTGCCATTCACAACCATTATAAACCTTGTCAAGTCAAGTCAAGTCAAGTCATCTTTATTTATATAGCGCTTTTTACAATGCAAATTGTGGCAAAGCAGCTTTACATTAATAAGAAAATGGTGTCACTGTCCAGCTTATTCTATATATTATTGATTCATTCCGTTGCAAATATCAGTAATATCTTGTAAGACTAAGGATATTTTTAAATATTTCTCTGATTGTGTTCCGTCTGAAAGAAGTCATATACACCTCGGATGGCTTGAGGGTGAGTAAACCATGGGTAATTTTCATTTTTGGGTGAACTATCCCTTTAAGTCTGTATTTTGATAATGCAGAAGTATCAGTACCAAACAATACCAACCTGACTGTAAATGAAGTAGGTACCCTCGGCCTCCACTGTTACAGTATCACCTGATACCTGAAGCCCGTCCCCTTTGCTCTGCCCTAGTGCCCAAGACAGAACAGTGGTGTCATGATCATCTGAGAAAAACACAGAAAAGTCATGAGAGAAAAACACCTCTAACATATCAAGCTAGAAATCTATCTATGTATCGATCTGCTGAAGCACAGGAAATCTAAGAGCAGTTTCTTCAAAACATTTCCTTTTGTTTTTCATGGAACCAAGGAAGTCATACGGGATTGGAATGGTGTCAGGGTGTTTTTCATTTTGGTTGATCTATTGCGTTTAACTTTAGACACTGTGGGCGTTACACTCACTGTATGATTGCGTGGACACAGGAACAAGATGGAGAAATGTGTGGTGCTCTGCTAAAAGAAAGGACAACTCACATAAGATATCAGAGAGAAAATGTGTTTGTCTGTTTAAGACAGACAGAGATGGAGTGACAGAAGCAACTCACTTTGTCGTTTCTTTCTCTGCTTCCTCTGTTCGGTCACATCTCTCTTGTCTCGGCCCCATTCATGTCTCTCAGGGAATCTGTGATAACAGCTTACCTTAAAACAGAACGTATTGGAAGTTAGACACCACATACTAAAGCTCAACGGATTTCACTGGACATCCTCACTCAATCTCTCATTTGTTCTGTAATGCCAGTAAATCCAAAGAAAACATTGTCATGCGGAAAACCCTATTGGACCCTTCCCAAACCGTTGCAACAATGCCAAAAACAGTTCTTGGTCACTGTTCTCACAGATATTACTGGAATAGCTCGACCCATCCGAAGGGGGTGTCCACATATTGCGCACAGGCCCAACACAATATGCCGAATTGCTTGACATATATATATTTGAGCCAATTATCAACAAACATTTCTCCTTATTTAATCTTGTTTGGGTCAGTTGTTTTGTCGTAAATACTTTTGTTCATTGTTAACACTCCCTGTTACATGTTGATAAATCTGATATCCAGGAGTAAAGAAATACAAGTAACTTAGTTACGTATTTAAAATACAGAATTTGAGTACACTGTAAAAAGTCATACATAGATCTAACTTATAAAAAGTGAGGCAAGTGGCTGCATTGGATGTTTTAAGTTGAGTCAACTTGCAGCCTTTTTTAAGTATAATAAACACTGTAACATTACTTAATACAAACGCAACAAAATCAAGTTGAGTTAACTAATAATACTAGAATTACTCAGTTAGATAAACCTACTTTTCTTGGTTCAGGTAACTTATTTATGAGTTGCTACAAGTAACTTGTACTCATTTTAATTAGATTTTATGAACATTATTTTTATAGTAAAATTAACCAAATCATATGTGATTAAACATTTTAATTAGCTATAACCTCAAAAGAAATCTAAATGTCTATCTTCTAAGCACTACAGTGATTAACTTTACATAAACAGACTGTCAATAACAATTACAAATTCAATTGAAGAAGAAAGAGATGGGAAGATAGATTGAAGACAACAACATTTATTCAATGTCAACCAGTGTGACTTTTAATATTGACTACAAAGAAGCCAAGAAATGTGGCCACACATGTACACAATAATATACAACAAACACTGTATAAGTGTATTTTCAACCTGTTCTGAACAGTGAAGAGAAATATCCAAACTGCCCAATCTCTAATGATTAGATTAAAGTAAATGTGAGCCACAACATCACATTGTATCACACTGGAACTGCAATGTCAAAAATGATTACAGTATTTCTATATTTTGAACTACTATTATTTTTAAGAACTTCCAAATTAGGACGCATGGGGTCCAATCCCACAAAGAGCCTCTGATATACCTCTAATGTACACACCAGTTTTGATGGATACTTGAGGTCGAGGGCATAGGTAAGTCCAAATGTCCATAATGTAAATTTTCAGGGGGCAACTGCCATGCTCAGCGTGCACCTCTGTTTCATCACAACTCTATTGGTGGAGACACGAGAATCAAGAGTTTGGTCAGACAAACAGTAAATAACAGAAGGTAGAAGACAGATAAGACACAAAGTCAAAATTGTACTTTTGTTGCTAAAATTGGTGGATACTAGACAGAAACTGTGACTGGAGTGAAGTCTACCCTGACAATGCCATAGAGTGTGGGTACTAAACTATAATGATCTACTGTAGCATGAGTGTTCTACTTGTTGATTTTTACTGTTTGTTGTGGGGAGGAGACAGAAAGGTGATCATATCTGCCTTCTATTGATGGTTGGTACATAAAAACGTCTTCAGAAATGTAACTGTATAGAGCCCACACTATTGTTTTACTTCCCTGGGAATAGCTGTAATTGTATCTATTCTGAAGTTTTTCTTACCTGGATGTGAAGCTTGAAGACCCCAGGTAACAAAAGCGCTTGGGTATCTAAAGACCAGGAAAATACATGTTAGAATAAGGTTAAAAATCAGTGGTAAGTGTATCTTATTTAAGTAAAAGGTTAGAAATAGTTTTAGGGTTTTTTCCAACCAAAAATCTGTCATTCGTTGACTATATGCAACATTAAAAAACATGGATCAAATTTCGAAAATCAGACAGACTAACGTTTTTAACACGTCCATCCTAAATGTTGAAACAGTGGCGATGATGTTAGGTTAGCAGGCGAGCCAGTGCTATCTGCTACTGATAACGCGAGCACCCCCACCGGAGACCGTGTTGTTAATTTGAAATTACATAAGTGCTGTAGTCATGCATTCAACGTGTTTTAAGGCTACGTTGGCTTTAATTTTATTAATAATGTCACTTTTAATCGTTAGTTAGCGTTAACTTAAACTAATATTTGACATTAAACGGCAAAAGTCCTAGTAAAAACATGTTAACTTTAGTTAAGTTAACGCTAACTAACGATTAAAAGTGATATTATTGGTCTTAAAACATATAGTAGGCCTAGGCATGACTACAGCACTTATTTAATTTCATATTAACAACACGGTCTCAACCGCCGTTGTCTGCCGATCGTTGCCTACAAGACCACATTACACTACTGCAGCCATCTTAGCTTGCTATGTTTGCTGGATAGCTAGCTATACAAGACAACCTAACTTAAGCTCCATTGTGGAGTTAGCGATTTCGCGTGACTTTACATCACCAATCATTCAGCTAAATGTGCTCAACTTACCGTGTTAATCAGTGTCTGAAATTCAGATCCGCTGCAGCGAACAAACAGTTGAAGCGCCGAGGAAGATGTTGCGTCTGCCTGGAAGTCCCGCCAGTGAAAAAGGGATAATGCCAACTTACAATTTTTTTTTTTTTAAATATTTACGTTTGATGAACACACACCTGCCACATCGACAGCTACTCTAATAAATTGTGTATGTCAACTCACTTTTATAACATTTCTTGTACACAACAACCACATACAGATAACTACTCAAATAAATTGTGTATGTCAACTCACTTTTATAGTATTTCTTGTACACAACAACCACATACAGATAACTACTCAAATAAATTGCAATAGTTTTATTTAAAATATATTGTTATAGAAAAACTGATATATTTTAAGTAAAGAGGAAGTATTTTGATATTTTTTAGTGTAAAACAAATAAAATAAACTAGATTACAACTATTTAAAGTAAATTAAAACTACTTTGTGGGTGTAGCACTTTTTACAGTGTAACTGTGTTTCATTTCATTTAAACTCATAATTGCAAGTTATAAAGTCAGAAGTGGGAGATATAAACTTGCAGTACTAATTTTTTCCTTGCAATTGTGAATTTAGTATGAGTTTATATCTCATAATTCTGACTTTATAACTCACAATTGCAACTTTATATCACGCAATTCTGAGGGAAAAACTTGCAATGACCTTTTTTGTGTTTGTTCCACACTTATTAGTTTCCTAAAGTATTCTAAAGTATTTAGATTAAGTTACTAAACTTGAGTAATGTAACGAAATACGTTACAAATGACTTTTTAAAGCACGTATTTTGTAATCTGCAGTGAAATACATTTTAAAAGTAACTCACCCAGCCCTGCTGATATCCTACCAACATGAAATGGTTTGTTGGATTTATTATGTGCAATTAACGTAATTTGGTTTGGGGTTGTGGTTGATGGTTAGAGGTTTGAGCCCAGTCTTTTACTGTGTTGTTGTTGCACAACTCACTAAACTCACTTCAAACAGTGTTTGATGAATGACTACTGGATGGGTATAGAGAAGATTCCAACCTAAACTTTTGAGTAAAATGCTTTTGCTTGAGCGAGAATGAGTTTATTTATTTATTTCACATTTGTTGGAATGGTGTCCTAATTTTTGATATCAAAACTGACTGTTTGGCTCCAATTTAAAACGATTCAGTACATTGTGAACAGAAGGCAGCCATCAGAAGTGTAATTTTCTTTGTAAAACAGAAAGAGATGAGGAAGTGAAATAAGTTGTCCAATGAAACTCCAGCAAAAATTACTGTGGTGAATATAGGACAGTCGGCTACTAAATGATTAGCGTACACCACCAGCTTGTGATAGCACGATTTTTTTGAATGCCATTCGTGAAAATGTGTTGGAGAACCATGTAAATAAAAACAGTAGGCCATAGTCAATCAAAGTACTATAGTATTTTTGATACTGCCACATTATATTTTGTGCATAATGCATGATTACCATATTTTTTTTTATCATGGTGATGGTACTTCAATGTGTTTTAAAATGCCCAAAATTTTTTTTACATTTTCACTAGTTAAAATGTTAATTCTTGATATCAGGAATTAGATTTCCACTAGTATAAACTATAATTGTTGATGTCAAGTATTGTATTTTTACTAGTGAAATCTCGCCATAGGCTGCCATTCAAATTCAATTGTTGATATCAAGAATTAATTTCTTACTAGTTGAAATTCCAGTTTCACATATCAGGAATACAATTCTTACTAGTAAAAATGCTAATTTCTGATATCCACAATTACATTGTTACTAGTGCAAATGTCTGTTCTTGATATCAACAACTGAATTGCTGCTAGTAAAAATGTTCATTTCTGATATCATGAATGTGATTGTTACTAGTAAGAAAGCCGTTTTAGATATCAGAAATTATATTGATATCAGGAATTCATTTTCAGATATCAGAAGTGAACATTTATACTAGTAGCAATTCAGTTGATATCAAGAATAGACATTTGCACTAGTGACAATTGAATTCTTGATATCACACATTTCCATTTGCACTAGTAACAATGTAATTATTGATATCAAAAATGATTTTTTACTAAGAATTGTATTCCTGATCTGTGAAACTGTAATTTCAACTAGTAAGGAATGAATTCTTGAAATCAACAATTGAATTTGAATGGCAGCCTATGGTGAGATTTCACTAGTAAAAATACAATTCTTGACATCAACAATTATAGTTTATACTAGTGGAAATGTAACTGTTGATATCACAAGTTCATATGCTGAAAATGAATAAAAGTCAAAGCGGCTTGCCACATATACCTACCTATAACCAGGACATATGCAAAACAGGGCATTTGTTAGTGAAACGTTTAGTGGCGCAAATAGCGCATGAATTAAAGCACTCACCTACCCCGCAGCAGATCCCAGCTTCCGTTCCCGCTGGATCCAGAGGGCGGACACGCTGCGTTATTTCGGCCATTTCAGCCCTAAGCATCCAAATGTATGTCCACTGCATGTACATCACAGCCACACAGGTGCAGCCAACACTGACCACAAGAAACCACTTCAACACTTCCACGTTCACCTTCCAGACAGAAGCAGGAAAGTTGTGGTTGTTCATTGTGAACGCTGATGGTGATATTCCCGTTCTTTTGAGAATTGATCCTTTAACTTTCGGTTTCGCAACTTTCATCAGACACGTGAAAGCAGTGGGAGTGGAAAAAAAAAGTGTCAACACATGGTCGGTTTATTCCCTAATGGACATTTTATCCTATGCGTCAATGATAGGTTCAACGAATCAAATACGATCCTAGTGGATATGCCAGAAGTCCGAATGAAAGTAACGAATTCCATTAGCTTTCCTTTAGGAATTTTTTCAAGGATGTTGACAAATAACGAAACCTAATGCCATTTCATTCCAGAAAGCTTGATAAATACGAAAAAAGTGAGTGAATGTTGAAAAACAAAAAATTATACACTACAATATATATATATATTTATATATATATATATTTTTATAAATTCATGTTTGTTCGGCACATCCCACAGATGCTCGATTGGGTTGAGATCTGGGGAATTTGGAGGCCAAGTCAACACTTCAAACCATTCCTGAACCATTTCTGCTTTGTGTCAGGAGGATTATCCTGCTGAAAGAGCCACCGCCAGCAGGGAATACCATTTCCATGAAAGGATGTACATGGTCTGCAACAACGCTTGGGCAGGTGGTACGTGTCACAGTAACGTCCACATGGACGGTGTCCCACCAGAACATTGTCCAAAGCATCACACTGCCTCCACCTTCTTCCCATAGTGCATCCTGGTGCCACGTGTTCCCCAGGTAATTGACGCACCTGGCCATCCTTGTGATGCAAAAGAAAATGTGATTCATCTTCTTCCATTGCTCCGTGGTGCAGTTCTGATGCTCACGTCCCACTGTTGGCTCTTTCGGCGGAGGACAGGGGTCAACAAACTGATCCACTGTGTGTTCTGACAGCTTTCCATCAGGACCAGCATGAACTTCTTCAGCAGTTTGAGCTCCAGGAGCTCGTCTGTTGGATCGGTCCACACGCTCAATGAGCCTCGGCCGCCCGGTTCACCACTGTTCCTTCCTCTGACCACCACTGACCGGGACACCCCACGGGAGCTGCGGTTTTGGAGATGCTCTGTTGTCTAGCATCACGATTTGGTCCATGTCAAACTCGCTCAAATCCTTACGCATTTTTCCTGCTTCTAACATCAACTTTGAGGACAAAATCACTTGCTGCCTAATATATCCACTCACTGACCGATGATGAAGATGATGAGTGTTCTTCACTTCTCCTGTCAGTGTCATAATGGGATGCCTGATTGATGAATATAGGCCTATATATGGCTGGATCTTTTTTTCAGTTGTACCACATCATTATGTACCATAGTATTTACATTGTACTTCAAGTGTTTGATAAGCTATTGGTACATGTGCAAGAGAGTTAAGAGTTAAATTAGAGCTGCAACTAACGATTATTTTTTCCGATTAGTCGACTACTCTAACGATTGTTTTTATTAAGTTTTTTTTTAAATTAATCTAGTGAACTTTTTTTTACATAAGAAGTTAGAACTAATTCAGCAGTTCATTGATGTGTAGAAACACTGGGACACGCCATTATATAACAATACGATTTGATTTTGATTAAAAATAAGCCGCTTATGTGTGCTCGTCCAGTGGTAGACATTTGAACTTTAACATGAAGAGTGTCAAAGACTTTCAATACAGTCTTAAAGGAACTTTGATAGTGTTCAAGCCATTGAACAAACGTCTCCTGAACCGTGTGTTTTTCCTCTTGCGCTGTCTGTTCAGAATTTAGCAGCCTCATCTCTGATTGGCTGGAATTTTGGCACATTGTAACGCTGGTTTGTGTTGAGCAGGCGAGCGGTCGGCGCATAGCGAGCGCGCAGGGCGGGTATGAGGAGCGCGAGCAACTCAAACCTTACACGTGCGAAAGAGAACGTCCGCGCACATCCAAATAAACTTCTTTAAAATGCAAAACTGATTTTCGTTCACTCAAAATATTTTCTTATTTGCGAGACGAAGATTTTCTCCTCAACTCAGTTCACGCGCGCTCAAAATATGATCTTGCGCGCGCAAAAATTTGGCAGAGCTCCAATTCCATTGGTGGAACGCCATTTCGGTTCTGCAAAGGGAACAAAGGAGCGTTTTATTTGGCCTCTGTTTAAAGAATTCCCACACTTTTGATAATCGTGGTCTGGGTTTTTGTGATAGAAAGGAACTTTCTCCGTTCCCAGGAGCAGAAGCCGCCGTTACGCCAGATGAATGTAAACAGTGTGACGTCGTTGCAGCACTATAATAAATAAGTACAAACAATACTGTAGCAGCAAAAAGGTCCAACAAGTACAAAAATGAAACTGGATCCAATTTTCAATTTATTATTTACTGTCTGTTTATCTGTTGGGACTAAGCAGACACATTAAAACTCATACTGACAATTTCTGGCAATACAGTAAACGTGTAACTCCATTTCATTGGCGTATCAGAACTGAACTTTGGTCTAATAAGCCAACTGCATCAAACACTGGAAATGTTATACCAATTTTCTGACAGAGCATTATGAGCTCTTCATAAACGCAGAACTCTGAAAAAACATTTGCTATGAATAAATTCCTTAACAACAGACTTAACAACAGTAGATGTTACAAGAAAAAAGAGCTGATCATAGAACTAGGCCTAAATGACTCAAACAGTGTAAAGTTTATTTAAAAGAACTCAAGGTTCTGGAGAAGTGATATCTCCTCTTCAGGACTTCTGGGGAACACATCAGATCCTTCGGGATTCACGGTAGCACATGCATCATCGAACATCAAGAGCGATCTCTGGGCTGTTTCTGCAACAAACGCCATCATGGGGTTCCCTCCTGGAGCAAGGTCAAGAAACTGCTCATTTCCTCTAAATAGGAACTGCTGGGGAGAAATTAATTACTTTTTTTTTTTTCAGTCACCTTCTCAATAAATTTTCAGTTCTCCTTACCAACTTTCAACGTGGCGCAGCTGTTAATTTCACATTAAAAATGCACTAAAACTACCAGAACACTTCAAAAGTTGTCAACCACCAAACACACTTTGTCGCTCATAAAACAATGACCTAAAAACACGAACAACAAGTAGCATTATACAATGTTTCTTTTGTAATAGTTCACAAAACAACAACACTCTCTACTGTTTCGAATTCATCCATGTTTACATCACCGCACAAAATTACTCATAAATTGTGCCCTTTGAAATGAAAAGGCATCTTTATTTACATCTGTATTTCATTTTTTGGATTTTGAATATATTTCAATATGGTATTACTGTACAAACGTAGCAAATTTTGGTCTTATTAAATTTTGTATTACAAGTTTTGAACTTAAGTTGACAGTTTTTTTTACAATCGCTCGGACACATTTCTCGATACTTAGGTCACTTTTTCAAAACTCTTCACACAACTGAGGACAACATCAGTCTTGTGTGCGAAACTGTAGAGCAGAGCTTCCCAAACTTAAGAGGGGTAAGGCCCCCCCAAAAACATTGCAAAAGCTCCACGACCCCGCCGTTAAAAAATATATACCTACATTTTTACTTTTGTAAAGAATTTCATGTGAATTATGAGAACTAAACATTCTTTACAAATATATTTAAAGCCATAACTCTAACCTTACGTACTTTCAAAAAAATCTAATTTTAGAACAATTGGAATATTTTAATTATTTTAATAAATTGATTTGGACTAGCTACGGCCTCCCTGCAATACCGCTACGGCCCACCGGGGGCACACAGTTTGGGAAGCACTGCTGTCGATTATTTATCATTGCTTTGGAACAAAATGGATTAAATTCCTAAGAATTTTTTCAGTTTACATGAACTCTTTTCTCACTTAGGGGCCGTTCACACAATACCATTTTTAACTGTGTGAAGAGTCTTGAAAAAGTATTGAAAAATGGGTCTTAGTGGAAAGAAAGGTTCTTCTTTAATCAAATGTTCTTCACACTGGCTCTTTTAAAGGATTAGTTCAACCAAAAATTACATTTCTGTCATTAATTGCTCACTCTCATGTCGTTCCACATCCGTAAGAGGTTTGTTCATCTTCAGAACACAAATTAAGATATTCTTGATGAAATCCAAGAGGTATAGGACTCGTCCAATATAATCAACACTTTCATGGGTATCCTTGAAATTGAGCGAAAACGAAAGCTGTGGCCAAAGCTGTGACACGTGAGCAGCATGACGACGGCCAATAATGCATTGGCGTAAACAACATAGAAAAAGACACGGAAGAGAAGATGTTGTTGAATAAAGTCGTTATTTTTGCATACAAAAAGTATTCGCGTCGCTTCATAAAATTGCACTGCAGTCGTGTGGACTGTTTTAACAACGTTTTTACTACTTTTCTGGACCTTGAAAGTGTTGATTATATAGAACAAGTCAAATACCTCTTGGATTTCATCAAAAATATCTTAATTTGTGGTTCGAAGATGAACGAAGGGGTGTGGAACGACGTGAGGTTGAGGAATCAATGACAGTGTTTCATTTTTGGCTGAAATAACCCTTTAAGAACTGTTCACTGAAAGGCTCCTTGGGGAACCCAAAATGGTTCTTCTGTGGCATTGCTGCGATACCCCTCTTTTGGAGCCTATATTTTTAAAGAGTATAAGACAAAAAAATACCCCTCCCTTTCAGCAAATAAATGCTACCTCCTGAGTTAGTGAGGAATCAGCTTCAGGAACATCAGGATTGTCCATTAGTGAAGAACTGAAGCTAACACCAGCTTTATGACCAAGAAGCTGCTCATTCCGGGCCTCAGTTGGACTTCTCTCCACTGGGCTTGACATGGCGGTGGCACCAAACCATTTGTCCACCTTCAACCTGGAAAAAAATAGACTCCTCTATCACATATTTTCTAATCCTTAATGCCTCACAAAATCCCTTTCTCTCTCTCCCTCACGCATTTATAAGACGCTGTCTCCTCCTGAGTTCTCGTAGATGATTCAGAACTTTTGTATTCCCTTTCTGCAGTCTCTTCTTTCCACGCATCAGCTTTGAAGGGTGCGGCAGCTGATCATGAGTCAGGCCAACACTCACTCTGTTATGTCTGCCCACCTGAAAGAACGAGTTTACAGCGGCTGATGTGATGGTTCCATAGTAAAGTGATGATAATACCATTCCAGAGTTCTGCAACCCTTGTGAAAAAGAACTGTGCTAATTGTATTGAATGTTACAGTGTAACAAAATACAAGTAACTTAGTTACGTATTTAAAATACAAAATTTGAGTAGCTGTATTTCATGACAGTTACATTTGAAATGGGTGGTAATCAGATTACAGTTCCATCTGAAAAGTGTTTTAGATTACCAAAGTGATTACTTTGAGTTTTAATTTGAGTCATTTAAACAGCGATTGGTGATTCTCTGACTCTGACCGTCTGAAAAAGACGAGTTCAGTTTCATGTTTTCCACTGTTTTCATGTTTTGTGAGTCATTTTATAATTCACTCGTCACTGCGACTTTTTCTCACAATTTGTTTTTTTCCCTCACAATTGTGAGTTTGCATTTCACAATTCTGACTTCTTTTTCTCAGAATTGCGAGATTTAAACTCATAATTGCAAGTTATAAAGTCAGAATTGGGTGATATGAACTTGCAATACTAATTTTTTTTCTTGCAATTGTGAATTTAGTATGTGAGTTTATATCTCATAATTCTGACTTTTCTCAAGATTGCGAGTTTATATCTCATAATTCTGACTTTATAACTCACAATTGCAACTTTATATCACACAATTCTGAGGGAAAAAGTCAGAATTGTGAGATAAAAACTTGCAATGACCTTTTTTGTGTTTGTTCCACACTTATTAGTATTCCAAAGTATTTAGATTAAGTAACTAAACTTGAGTAATGTAACGAAATACGTTACAAATGACTTTTTAAAGCATGTATTTTGTAATCTGTAGTGAAATACATTTGAAAAGTAACCTACCCAGCCCTGACCTCAGGAAAGCATTTTAAGACTATAAATAGGGTAAAGTTAGTTGCACGATGACTTTAAATAGATCTAATATGCTTTGAAGTGATAAAAGTGCATCCGAGTCCCTCACCATCCCAGCAGGTGATGTGGAATACAGGCCTGGATCAAGAAAGGGTTCACATCTGAAGAACTCCTCACTGCCAACAACCACACAAACACAATCAAACTTTCAGAGCTCCCTGAAGTACCTTCGAGCTCTTTTCTCCTGAGATAAGACTATTAAATGAACAGTTTTACCACGGCAGTGGCACCTCTGGCCTCCAGAAAGTCTCGGGATTTTGATGTTGCACAGGTAATTCAGTCTCTTCACTGTGGCGATTCACTTCCTTTGATCGCCTGTAGATGGCGCAACAACATTACTATGCTCATAAATGACAGTAAACCAGAGAAATATACAGGAATATAGAAAGAAAACACTATAAAAAAGGGTTTATAAACACTCAGAAATTGCTAGTAAATTTCACAAACAGTTATAAAGAAACAGCAAGTAACACATTAAATAAAACGTTAGATTTTAAAGTAAAAAAACCCTGAAATTTTCCTGTAAAACGTACTCCAATGATATGATTATTCTAAAAAATATTGTTTACAGTGCATTTTGCTTCATTTTTGGGCATAACTGACAGAAACTTACTTTAGGGAAAGCGGAAAGAGGTCCAAATCCTCCTCTTCAGTTTGTGGAGATGGATATTTCGGCATCCACATTTCTTTTAGGCACTTTAAACTTTGCCTAAACGTGTATGTTTTTCGTTTATTATATATTAGCGATATTCTAAGGCTGAAATAGGTTATCTTGTGGAATATGAGACCTAAAATGGGTTGAAAATGTCTCTTCAAAAGCGCTGTAGCCTACGACGTTTGATATTTGAAAGAATTTTTCGCGCCTCTGACATGACTGCGCGTGAGAGGATGATATGGATTAGTTGGATGGTTTTTCAAACTGTCAGAGTAAGAGAATCATTAATTGCTGTTTACATTTATTGTCTGTCACATTTACATGAATGTTTAAATAACAAACTAATCACTTTGGTAATCTAAAACACTTTTCAGATGTAACTGTAATCTGATTACCATCCATTTAAAATGTAACCAATGAAATACAGTTACTCAAATTTTGAATAACTAAATTACTTGTACTTCATTAATCCCCAACCCTGTATATAATTCAGTATATCCTCGAGCCCTATTTGATCCAACAATAAAACTAAAACAGCAAATACATTTAATAATTTATATAATGGGTCATAGGAAAAAGGCTATGTATGTATGTATGTATTTATTAATTATTTTATTTATTTTTATTTCAATGAAATTTTAAATATGTAGCGGACGAGCAGGACTTTTAACTGCTCTCGAGTCTGCTGACGTCATGCTCTGATCTTTGGGAAGAGTGACGGCTGGGCTCTAAACTTTCACATACCGGCGATTGTTTAATTCATCCGCCTTCATTCAGTAAGATATGTCAGTGTTCTAAAGAGTATAAAATAGTTTCGATATCATTCACGATATTGTTGGGTTTACTTCGTCTGCAAGTTTTAACGCTTGTTTTGTTTGAAGTGCGGAGATTTGGGACGTTAAACGGACGCACGTTTATGTATGCGAGTGAAATAAACATACACAACTTTTCAGTACTGGAAAGAAACACGAAGGATTGGCTTTTCTGCTTCTTTTTGACACGTTTAGGTTTTGTGCGAATTCCAGTGGACGGAAAAACTTCCACCCAACTTTTCCTGCTGTTGGTCGTCGTGTGATCCAGCAGGTGGAGAAACACGAGCCGCTGTTTCATCAGAGAAAAAGAACATTGGAAATCGAATTTAAAGGAAATCCCCCTGGATTTAATTTCACGACTCGAAAACGCAACTACCCAGAACCGGTAAGTGGAACAAATGTCTCTATAATGAACAAATGTTTCATAATAAATGTCAAAACTTGAAATGGGACCTCATCTAAGAATACAAAAATGTGCTTTTTGTTTCTCGTCATGTCTTTCAGTTCACAATTGAAGTGAATTGCTTGTAAATTCACATATACCAGAACATCAGGATTATTTTGGACAATTCTTTTGACTTGTGTTGTTTACAGATTGAGTTTGCTGTATCCTATTCTACATCTACTCATGACTCTTATGACCATTTCTGCACTAGGGAACTAGTTTCACTTTGTATGGCAAGCTGCTTTGACTTTTATTCATCCTCAGGATATGAACTTGTGATATCAACAATTACATTTTCACTAGTTAAAATGTTCATTTTAGATATCAAGAATCACATTTCCACTAGTATAAACTATAATTCTTGATATCAACAATTGTATGTTTACTAGTGAAATCTTGCCATAGGCTGCCATTCAAATTCAATTCTTGATATCAGCAATTGAATTGCTACTAGTGAAAATGTTCATTTCTGATATCTGAAAATGAATTCTTGATATCAATATAATTTCTGATATCTAAAACGGCTTTCTTACTATTAACAATCACTTTCATGATATCAGAAATTAACATTTTTACTAGTAGCAATTCAATTGTTGATATCAAGAATAGACATTTGCACTAGTAATTTTTGATATCAGAAATTTGCATTTTTACTAGTAAGAATTGTATTCCTGATATGTGAAACTGGAATTTCAACTAGTAAGAAATTAATTCTTGATATCAACAATTGAATTTGAATGGCGAGATTTCACTAGTAAAAATACAATTGTTGATATCAACAATTATAGTTTATACTAGTGGAAATTGAATAGTTGATATCAAAAATTGCCATTGTTACTAGTGGAAATTTAATTCCTGATATCAAGAATTAACATTTTAACTAGTGAAAATGTAAGTGTTGATATCACAAGTTCATATCCTGAGAATGAATAAAAGTCAAAATGGCTTGCCATAGCAGTAATTCAATTGTTGATATCAAGAATTAACATTTTAACTAGTGAAAATGTAAGTGTTGATATCACAAGTTCATATCCTGAGAATGAATAAAAGCTAAAACGGCTTGCCATAGACTTTGTCCAAAAGTTCCAAAGAAATGACTCATTTTAGAAAAGGATTACATTGAATTGTGTGCTGTTTTTGAATACTGTTTATTGTACAGTTTTTTTTTTTTTAATAAAATAGAATCGTGATAGAGATTTCGCACTTATTGCGAACAGACAGTAAGATGATGTGTGGCTTCTTGAATTCATGAATAAACGTGTCGAGTTGCTCCAGGTGTCCGGAGTACATGAGTTGGTTTGATTCATGCTGTTGGCTCCAGGCACTGATTTGACAGCATGTTTCGAATGTAATATCATAGTAATGCCGTGATTTTTGGACTTACACCTTGATATTCCTTGAAGTACCATGTAAATATAATGGTATATAATTATTCAGCACCATCAGAATATCAGATTTAATCTCAGACGTCTCTGCACACTGTACCTCAAAAGTGGCGTTGACGTTGCTCATGAGGTTTTGAGAGGGAAACCGTATTTCTTATCTTGGTTCCGGTTCAGGTGTATTGATGCACTTTATTTGACCTTGTATGTATTTATGTATGGCAAGCCGTTTTGTCTTTTATTCATTTTCAGGATATGAACTTGTGATTTCAACAATTACATTTTCACTAGTTAAATTCTTGAAATCAAGAATTATATTTCCAATAGTTACAATGTTAAGTCTTGATATCAACAATTCAATTTCCATTAATATAAACTATAATTCTTGATATCAACAATTGTATTTTTACTAGTGAAATCTCGCCATAGGCTGCCATTCAAATTCAATTGTTGATATCAAGAATTAATTTCTTACTAGTTGAAATTCCAGTTTCACAGATCAGGAATACAATTCTTACTAGTAAAATGCAAATTTCTGATATCAACAATTACATTGTTACTAGTGCAAATGTCTATTCTTGATATCAAGAATTCAATTGTCACTAGTTGAAATGTCTATTCTTGATATCAACAATTGAATTGCTACTAGTAAAAATGTTCATTTCTGATATCATGAATGTGATTGTTACTAGTAAGAAAGCCGTTTTAGATATCAGAAATTATATTGATATCAGGAATTCATTTTCAGATATCAGAAATGAACATTTTTACTAGTAGCAATTCAATTGTTGATATCAAGAATAGACATTTCAACCAGTGACAATTGAATTCTTGATATCAAAAATGATGATATTTACTAGTAACAATGTAATTCTTGATATCAACAATTGAACTTGAATAGCAGCCTATGGTGAGATTTCACTAGTAAAAATACAATTCTTGATATCAACAATTATAGTTTATACTAGTGGAAATCTAATTCCTGACATCAAGAATTAACATTTTAACTAGTGAAAATTGATTTGTTGATATCAAGAATTCATATCCTGAGAATGAATAAAAGTCAAAGTGGCTTGCCATAATTTATGCATAGCTGTATAACGTGTTATGTCTGGCTTGCACTGATTCTCTGTTTGTACTCTCAGTCTGTATTCTGCCTGACTCATGCCTGTATTCTGCACTACAGCTGCTTGTCTTTAGGGACTTTATTACAGGGTACACACACACACACACACACTTAATGACAGACCAACATTCCTCAGTCTCAGAAAGGTATGCCGTTTCTGTCTTTCTCATTTTAGCGGCCCATCTCTCTCTGTCTCATTCTTTCTCTCAGATGGCTCGTGTCCAAACAGAATCTGGCTGAAAGTTAATTATATGACTTGTTCAGTCTTTAATGTGCCATAGTTTAGTTCTTACATAGATGGTGTAGTGAAAAAGTTTAAGAATATAACCTTAGAGGCCGGGTACAAAGTTGGGAAGACGGGTGGCATATGTTGCATTCCCAGATGAAATTATAGTCTTCTCTCTGAAGCACACAGCGTAGAGTTGCTTGCTTGTTGCAAATAAAAGATCATAATGCACTGGGTGATATGACCAAATTAAAAAAGCTAAATATATTTTTTTTTGCTAGAAATGAGATTAGTCTGATTGATTTAAAAATGGTGAAAATTTCACAATTCTTGATACCAATTTCAATTCCACAGCACTAATACTAGGAAAAATACTCGCTTTCAAATGACCCCAAGCTTTGCTCACTCTCAAGCCATTATAGGTGTATATGACTTTCTTTTTTCTGATGAAGACCGTCAGAGAAATATTAATAAATATCCTGACACACATGAGCTTTATAATGGCAGGGATGAGCTACCAAACCAGTATGAGATGAAGAAAATGTCTCCATCCACATCCATCCATCGTAAACATATTCCACATGGGTTAATGAAGGCCTTCTGAAGCGTTTGTGTAAAATCAAAAACAAAAAAGAACATATGTAGCTTCTGCCCGACAGACTTCCATATTCAACTTATAGAGAAAACGTTACAGGCGTCGCATCAGTTCCGTAAGTTGAATAGGGAAGGCGTTGGACGTACAGCATAAACTTTTTAAAGAATACGGAAAGCTGTCTGGCGGAAGCTACATATTTTACTTCATAACTTTTTTTCCATACAAACGCTTCGCTTCAGAAGAACTTCATTACCCCTCCGGAGCCGCATGGAATATGTTTATGATGGATGGATGTGGATGGAGACAGTTTCTTCAGCTCGTAATCGTTTGGTAGCTCATCACTGGCATTATAAAGCTCAGATTTGTCAGGATATTTGTTAATATTTCTCAGATCGTCTTTGTTAGAAAGAAGAAAGTCATATATACCTATGATGGCTTGAGGGTGAGTAAAGCTTGGGGTAATTTTCATTTAAAAGTGAACTAATCCTTTTGACCTTTTTGTCAATTTCAAAAATGTACTCCCCTTCATTCTAGGTGTATATAACTTTCTTCTTTCAGTCAAACAAAATCAGTTATATTAAACAGTCCCTCCAGAAAAACGCGGGATTTTTTTGTGATTGTTGCGGGCAAAAATCCTTGATTATGCGGAATGTTTTCTTTAAAAATGCGATGGAATATGCGGGATATTTTTGCAATTTTATGCGATGAAATTGCGGGAACTTGCAAAAACTGCGGTTTTTGATGCAAAAGAGGAGAGAAAGCTGTCATTACGTCACTTCATGAGGTTCCCATGGCAATAGGGGAAAATAACGGCGCTTTACTTGTGTGAAGTAAACGCAACATTTCTCAACTTTCTGCTAAGAGAAATGTGACTTTTTTGCAACGAAAATACAGGGATTATGAAATCACGCTATAGCCCCGCATATTTTTCTTGCTGAAATCGGCAATTTATGCGGCGAAAGTGCGGCGTATTTGAAAAAATGCGACCCCCGCATAAATATGCGGACTTTGGCTGATTATGCATGAAATCAAGCGATCGCATAATCGCGTTTTTCCGGAGGGACTGATTAAAAATGTCCTATTTCGAGTCAGAGGTCACCTTTCCGCCCAAAAAATAGACTCTCTCGTGAACGCTTACCAGAAGCTGGCGATTATATAAAGTTACAAGTATGGATATTTTTATTAGAAAAAGACGTTTATTAACCACCTGGAGCCGTGTGGATTATTTTTATGATGGATGGATGCACTTTTTTTTTTTATTCTTTTTCTTTTTTTTGGGCTTAAAAATCTAGGGCACCATTTAGTCCCATTTCCAAGCTGGGAAGAGCCAGAATATATATATTTTTTTTAATATAACCCTGATCGTGTTCGGCTGAAAGAATAAAGTCATATGGGATGGGTTGAGGGTGAGTAAATCAAGGGATAATTTTCATTTTTGGGTGAACTATCCCTTTAAGTAAAGAGCCAAGTCATTCAGCACTTATAATGACGCGTCATCATAATCCATTTCGTAATTTAGTCGATTTGTTGTAAATTCGTTGCATTGTTTATGTTCATCCCCGATGATGGCGGCTGGTGCTGAAAATCAACCGTTGATGAAAAATTAACCGTTATTACAAAAATATTGAGCTTCATATAAAACGTGGGATTTAAAATAAAGTGGTGCTCCGTAAAACTGGAATGGCAAACCGTGGCAGCACAACTTCTATGCAAGAGCATCTGAAAAGAAAACATCCTGGCGCTCTCCTACCTCAAAACAATGAGACGACAACGTAAACATTTGGACTATTATACTGAATTTACCGGAATACGGTTGTCAGTTCCATATTTTGTGCTTAATACGGCTGCGTTCATACAACAGTCTGTTTTTCCGAGCTGGCATGGGTGCGAGGCTGTAATATAGCTGTAATATAGCTAATGGATTACTTTTATGCATTTTTTTTAAAGCTTGACATGCCAAGTCTCCATTTACTTTCTTATATACTGAAGAGCAGCATGGACATTCTGCTTAATATCTCTTGTGTGCCACAGAGAAAGATAGGAATAGATGACAGAAGTTTCATGTCTGTTTGAACTACCCCTTTAAATGGATAATAGCAAAGTTCAGAATTGACAGCGGAAGATTTGGTCTTAGATCAGCATTCTTCTTTTATCAGTGGGCTGTTTGTGTTAGCAGCTGTGATTTGGTTCTCTGCTCCAGATTCCAACCCTTATTACTAAAATGTGACCAACATTAAAGTTCCAGACATTACAGAAACACTGTGCTGGAGGGGAAAGGGAACATGAGTAAAAGGGCATGAAAGAGCGCTCTTTTTGTAGGAAGTGCTTTATTTTGGCTTTTTTCAGGGATTGATTTTTATTGATTTTACCTCAAAACTCAATTGATTTTTTTTTTTTTTTTTTTTGCCATTTTTGCTGCTGTCATCATTCGACACAAAATACTTCCCTGATAATATTAGAGCGGGTCTCATATCATGGGGAAGATGTTGCAATCGTATGACCATGCAAATAGGACCACAACAGTGTCCGGCTGCAGAACCACGACTCCAGCAGGTTCAGACCAGCAGAGCGCATACATGTCATTTTTTTTATTAAATATGAGCTGTTTTCACATTGATTTTGATATTTAAAAACAATAATATTTTAAATGTTAATTATTTAAAGTATTTTAAAACATGTTTAAAGTTAGTAAATACAAACACAAGTTAGTTGAAATAATAATTATAGTTAAAAAATATATTAATAATTGTGTCACTGTGTTGTAAAGCGTTTCCCATTTGACTGATTATTATCATTGCAAATAACAGTTAATGTGATGTATTAAATATGTCAAATTAACCATGAAATTCAACATTTAAATGCTTGCAAGATATTTTTGAAAAATATTGCTAAAATAATCATTTTAATCATAATTTAAAAACAAACTTTATACAGCAAATAATCTTGTTCCTAAATTATGAGCGCTCATTTATATTCATAAATAATAAATACAAAGCATTTAGTAATTGAAACTGAACGCAGGAATATATTCTATACATTAAAATATGACTGCAAATTCAATAATAAAATGCGAAAGACGTGCACAGATTGGACATTGTTGATTGAGTTGTCCGTAATATTTCTGTCATGATGTAAAAATGCTGAATCGTACATATCTCTTCTATGATGAGCATGGCAATTTAATTTTCTGTTTTAAGATATTTGATTGACTTTAATGTCAGGGTGATGCAACTGTCCTGTTATAGTGACGTAAAAAGCCTCATTAAAAGAATGAAAGTTTAAAAACAAATGTTGTAAAGAATCTGTTACTATTTCTTACACATTTTATATATATATATATATATATATATATATATGTATATATATATATATATATTAAAAAAAGTATAAAAAAATTAAATGTATATATATTTTTATATACATTTATATATATATATATATATTTTATATACATTTTTATATATATATATATTTATATACATTTATTTATATATATATATGTATATGTGTGTGTGTATAAATATGTATATATATAAATGTATATAAAAAATTTATATATATATATATATATATATAAATATTGCTGGGAAAAACCTTTAGTCTCCAAAATCAAATGAATGTGGTGCAACTCACAGCAGTTTTGAAAAGATGACCCAAATTTTGAGAAATATGTCCTAGTGATTGTGAAAAACAACTGTAGCAATATTAGTTCTAGCATTGCATATTTAATAATTTTAGGGAGGAGATCTGCACACACACACACACACACACACACACACACATGTAAGCAAAGTAGACTTAAAAAAAGTATGGCACAATCTGCAGCATGTAATCTCATTTGAGTGTGTGAGTCAGGACTGTGAAACTTTAGATGCACTGCTCGGCTGACAGAGACACCCAGTCACCTGCTGCAGTTGCATAAGCCAGCAATATGTGTGTAATGTAGACTATGAGTGCTATGCGGGCCGTGGCAGAGAGTGTGTTTGTGTTGTCTGAGCTGAAGGGTGTTGCTCTGTTCCTGTAACTTGATTGCAATGCAGATCTTTGAGAGTCTTTGTTCAGGTTCCAGAAATCACAGCCTCTACATGATTCACATACTAATTTTACTTAACCTTTTTCCTCCACTCCTCCCGATTTGTCTGAACTTATTTTCACCTACTAGACCATAGTATCAACTACTTTTGTTTCTGTGTATTCAAATTTGTACATACAACACACACACACACACACACAATCCCTCAGGGTGCATTGCTGACTAGCCCATACTGTCCCTTCATGCCAAGCTGCTGATGCCTGAAATACATTGGAATGTGTTTACAATGGGAAACATGCATGTGCTGTTACACTAACCCAAGAGAGAACAAGTGTGGGTAAAAATATGTTGTAGGGATGCACAATATATTAACATATTATTGTAAATCAGTCTCAGTTTTGAAAGCTAATACCTGAAACAATTTGACACTTACATTTAAGCAATTTTATCCAAAGTGACTTACAAACTAGATGAGATGAGCAATGCAGGTGTTTGTTTTATGAGTGTGTGCGTTGATTTAAAATTGAAACAAAGTCATGATTGGCATTATTATGACGCACTGATGAGCCGAAACAATATGACCGGTCGAAGGTTAAGCAGATATCGTTGATCATCTCTTAACAAGGCCACATATTAAGGTCTGGGTAGATACAATCAGTTCCCGTAATCAGGAGAAATATTGGATGCAGGAGTAAAGAACGACTTTTACAAGGGCCAGATTGGCAAGGCGACTGGTCAGAGTATTTCTGAAATGGCAAAGCTTGTGCGTTGCTCCGGTCAACAGTGGTCCGAGGAGGGACAAACCACAAACCGGCGAAACCCAAAACTCATCAATGCATTAAGCGCTATCCCGTCGCGTCCAAGCCGACGGAACAGGTCTGCTGTGGCACAAGTCACACAAAATTTAAATGATTGTTATACGTGGAATGCTGCCGCCGATTAAAGATTTTTCTATTCGACTAGTGGTCGTTCATTTAAGCCTATGGCAAGCCATTTTGAATTTTTATTCATTCTCTTAAAATGCTAATTCTTGATATCAGGAATCACATTTCTGAGCCGAGCCGGACGATTACGTCACTGTTTTCCGCAGTGCTGCTATACCTAAATTAACTAGACTAATAACTACTGATATTTGCAACGGAATGAATCAATAATATACAGAATAAGCTGCACAATGACACCATTTTCTTATTAATGTAAAGCTGCGTTGCCACAATTTGCATTGTAAAAAGCGCTATATAAATAAAGATGACTTGACTTGACATTTCCACTTGTAAAAGTGTTAATTTCTGATATCAACAATTCAATTCTTGATATCAATAATTCAATTCTAGATATCAAGAATTACATTTCCACAAGTAAAAACTATAATTCTTGATATCAAGAATTACATTGTTACTAGTAAAAATGCAAATGTCTGATATCAAGAACTCAATTGTCACTATAGTTGAAATGTCTATTCTTGATATCAACAATTGAATTGCTACTAGTGAAAATGTTCATTTCTGATATCTGAAAATGAATTCCTGATATCAATATAATTTCTGATATCCAAAACGGCTTTCTTACTAGTAAAAATCACATTCATGATATCAGAAATGAACATTTTTACTAGTAGAAATTCAGTTGTTTATATCAAGAATAGACATTTGCACTAGTAACAATGTAATTGTGGATATCAGAAATTAGCATTTTTACTAGTAAGAATTGTATTCCTGAAATGTGAAACTGGAATTTCAACTAGTAAGAAATTAATTCTTGATATCAACAATTGAATTTGAATGGCAGCCTATGGCGAGATTTCACTAGTAAAAATACAATTACAGAAATCTGTTCACTCAATTCTTGATATCTGCTCAAGTTCACAGAGATCGTGACATAGTCGTGGCCTAGTGGTGAGGGAGTCGGGCTTGTAATCTGAAGGTTGCTGGTTCGATTCCCACGCCGGCAGGAATTGAAAGTGGGGATTGTGAATGAACAACACTCTCTCCACCTTCAATGCCATGACTAAAGTGTCCTTGAGCAAGACACCTAACCCCTAAATGCTCCCCTTGTAAGTCGCTTTGGATAAAAGCGTCTGCTAAATGATGAAAAAAATGAAAAATAAATCACATCCTGATTGTTTTCATTATTTTACAAAAGCGCAACGTTTTGCTGTCATTGTGAGTTTACAGAAATAAAAGTAGATCCTTTACAGTTTGCATTACTCTTATCTGAATGACTAAAATGGCGGAGTATTTTAAAATGAAAAAGTGTTCGCAACGGCGCCTCCATGTCGTCCAGTAAGCGCGCTCTCAGCACAAACACTTACATATGCGCATAACAATAGCGCACATTTATCTAGAACGAGGCTAACATTAGAGTGAATGGACTTGTAAAGTTGCTTCTACTTACATGTTTTGAATAATTTATTAGCTATATTTGAGGTCGATGAATGATGAATGATATGCGAATGTTTGGATTTCCTGCCGATAACAATGTTCATCGCCACTTCCTGTGCAAATTTTTTTTTTTCTGCGACTAACCAACAAATTAAATCTTGCTCGACCAAGCCTCTTCTAATGGACTGTTGGTTAGTCGACTATTAGGGGGCAGCCCTAGTCACGACACTGAGTTTATGATGATCTTGTCGAAAGCACCGTTGAAAGCTCCTACAATGGGCACGCAAGTGTCGGAACTGGACTTTGGAGCAGTGGAAGAAGTTTGCCTGGTCTGCCGAGTCCAGTTTTCTTTTACTTCACGTGGACGGTACCATCTTCCATGGTGCACATGTACATGGCTGTCCGCTTACCTGTGGAAGTGATGCACTGTGGGACAGCCTTTCAAATTTGACACATGCCACCTAACTAAACATTGTTGCCGACCAGGTTCATCTCTTCATGACACCGGTGTTGCTGGCGGAAGCACCTTGCCACATTGAACGCATTGTTCAGGAATGGTTTGAGGAACAAGCCGTTCAAGGTGTTTCCCTGGCCTCCAAATTCCTCAGATCACAATCCAGTTGTGCATCTTGGAGACGTGCTGAACCAACAAGTTCGATCCACAGCCTACTTTCAAAACGGAAATACTCACGCGAATTTCTAACACTAACAGAAATTAGAAATCAGTGCTTGTAATTTGACTGGTGGAAGTTTTCCGTGCAAACGCGACTGATCGATTATTATCGATTAGTTGTTGCAGCCCTATTACCTGATCAGCATATTAGAATGATTTCTGAAGGATCATGTGACACTGAAGATTTGAGTGACGATGTTTCTTGAACATAAAGTTATTTTAATTTGTAATATTTTGCAATATTACAGTTTTTACTGTGTTTTTGGATTAATTAAATGCAGCCTTGGTGAACAGAAGAGACTTCTTTCAAAAGGTTTGACAGGTACTGACACTTTTGACAGGTGCTGTCAATTTTCACTGGGTCACTGGGCTAATGTGATCGTACAATAACAGTAGCAAGTGTGAATGGTCTTTGTGTGGTGGAATTGGCAGAATAAGCATTGTTTTCGTCTGTTTGCTGGTTTCATGCGTTTTATTGTATCTGTTGTAATGCCGCACAGCAGTAATTATCATCTTTTATAGTAACAGTGGATGTTCCGTGTTTTTGTTGTAGTTAAAGTGGTAATAATGTCCTGAGGTAGTTCGCTTCGTGTGTGATTTCTCTTGAGTTGACTTGTGTAAACGGCTCATTGGCTGCTGGCCAGACTCTCATCCTGACGCTGAAGACACCTTGTTGTAAACCAGTTGTAAACAAGTGATGACATAGGGAGAGCTGAGAAATGATGTGAGAATGTACAATAGTTTTTGGTTACACTTTATTTTAAGGAGACGGTGTTACAGTGTAATTATACATTTTAAGTACTGAGGAATATTAATTAACTACATGTACTTACTATAGGGTTAGGGTTAGAATGAGGGTTTGGTTTAGGGTTAATTGCATGTAATTATGCATAATGTATAGTTATTACAACAGTAACTACATGTAACATATGTAACAATGACACTGTAAAATAAAGTGTTACCTAGTTTTTAAAACATATTTATCGTATTTAATATTTGCAATTATCACAATTAATGTAAATTTAAAATTCTACTTACACTGGCAGGTCAGATCAAATAATCATGATCAGGTGATTATGTGATAATCATGAACAACATATAGTGCAGTGTTTGTTTTTTAGTATGTATATATATAAACGTGTATGTATATATATAAAATATAAAAATATATATATACATTTATACATTTTATATATTTTATTTTTATAATTTATATATTTATTGATATATATATATATATATATATATATATATATATATATATATATATATATATATATATAAATAAATATATAAATTATAAAAATAAAATGTATAAATGTATATATATATATTATATATAATTTATATATTTTTTATATATATATATATATATATAATTTTATATTATATATATATATAAATATAATATATATATATTATTTTATATTATATATACATATATACACAAACATATATATGACATATATATGACTATCCTTATATATAACATATAGTGCAGTGTTTGTTTTTTAGTATGTATATATATAAACGTGTATGTATATGTATAAAATATAAAAATATATATATACATTTATACATTTTATATATTTTATTTTTATTATATATATATATATATATATATATATATATATATATATACACAAACATATATAACACATATATATGACTATCCTTTCTTCCCAGGAAAACAAACCTTTTAGATATATTTATTTAATTTTTTATTTATTCTATCGGTCTTCTTTTTTTGTCAGAATACGCATCAACTTTTGAATGGCCATCAACGGAGATAAATGCTTTTTGCATCCAGATGGTATAGTTACGGCATCTACCAGCATGGGCTAACATCATGACAACCAACAAAACTTTGGTCGCTTGGTCATAACACAGGAATGTTTCTTGTATCAACCACCATTTCTGTGCTCTTTCCTTGTACATTCTTAAGTTTTACATTCTGAGAAACGGATTAACCTGTTGAAGAATAGGGTGTGTAATTTTCCAGCCTTTAATAAGTGGTTCATGAATAAAATTTATATGATTTTGTGAATTCTGAATGTTGTTTCACTTCCAGGTGCTGAGTAGTTTGGCTGCTGGTTGTCATGGCGTCATCCTCGGTGAAGGTGGCGGTGCGTGTGCGGCCTTTCAACAGCCGAGAGACGAACCGAGGAGCCAAGTGTGTGATTCAGATGCAGGACAAGAGCACCTGTGAGCACAACACACACACACACACACACACACTGTTTTTCTTTCATTTTATACCTTCATTTTTCTGTCTACGTTGTGCTTCGATACAGTAAGATGAGATCTTGAACACCACCTTATCTTTGTGTTCCAAAAAAAAACGTTCCTTTCGTGTGAACGCATAAATTCCAAATATTTTCTCCACTGTAGTCATGGAGGTGGATATTTCTTTTTATTTTTTATTGTTATGCTTCTCTTTGATAGCCTGTAAGTAAACATTCATCAGCCTGTTAGTTTTGAAATAAACATTTTGCTCTTTTCAAGTCGCCCTGCACATAATTTGTTGCCACAATTCTGCAATATTTCCACAGAATTCCTACATTCTTAGAATTCTTATTACCTTCCGCTTTCACAGTGCTTGATGCTTACTTTTCCCAAGGAGCACTTTGAACTTTTGAAAATTTATCAAACAGTATTTTTTTCAAACTGAATTTAATATCTTGTAAATATTTATAGGCCTGCTTTAAACTATATACATGTACCATTTAAAGCAGACCTATAAATATTTACATTATTAGAATAGTTTGATGTAGAAATATTGTACCTAGTGTTCTTTTACGATCATAAAATACTCAGAAACATTTAGATGTTTCAGGAGCAGCAAGAGCAGCCCCATGGAATCTGTGGGAAGAAAACTGGTATCAGTAGGCTTATACTAATATTCATGTTCGCAAAGTTACAAAAACACCTCATGCCATCTGGTCTGTCAGACATTTAGGTTTCAACTTTAAGTTTGAGATCAGAAACGCTTCTATGATAGTCAGTGTACCGCGTATATATATATATATATATATGCATATAACATATACACTCACCTAAAGGATTATTAGGAACGCCTGTTCAATTTCTCATTAATGCAATTATCTAATCAACCAATCACATGGCAGTTGCTTCAATGCATTTAGGGGTGTGGTCCTGGTCAGGACAATCTCCTGAACTCCAAACTGAATGTCAGAATGGGAAAGAAAGGTGATTTAAGCAGTTTTGAGCGTGGCATGGTTGTTGGTGCCAGACGGGCCGGTCTGAGTATTTCACAATCTGCTCAGTTACTGGGATTTTCACAACCATTTCTAGGGTTTACAAAGAATGGTGTGAAAAGGGGAAAACATCCAGTGTGCGGCAGTCCTGTGGGAGAAAATGCCTTGTTGATGCTAGAGGTCCGAGGAGAATGGGCCGACTGATTCAAGCTGATAGAAGGGCAACTTTGACTGAAATAACCACTCGTTACAACCGAGTACAAAATTGGACAGTTGAAGACTGTAAAAATGTTGCCTGGTCTGATGAGTCTCGATTTCTGTTGAGACATTCAGATGGTAGAGTCAGAATTTGGCGTAAACAGAATGAGAACATGGATCCATCGTGCCTTGTTACCACTGTGCAGGCTGGTGGTGGTGGTGTAATGGTGTGGGGGCTGTTTGTAATTACGAGCTCTACGAGGATGTGGCTGCTTTTTACAATTTAAAATCTCGTAATTATGGTAATTATGACACAACGTGAACGCAATTAAAATGTACTGCACATATAACAATATAAACACCATAAAGTGAACATTGTCATAATTCATCAACGGGTAATCTGTTTTTAATTGGTAATTAATTGTGAACAACATGCTTCTACTTTGTGGGCAGTGCTTATATTTATTTAATGAAATCATTACTTTTCAACTTTTCATAATCATAATTTTTCCATCGGCAAATTTAAGAACTTTTTAAAATGATCATTAAGTCATTTTATTGCCGTTTACTAAATATTTAATTACTTGATAAAATATAATTTTCATCTCTCAAAGACAATAGTTTCTATAGTAACACATTTTATGATGTTTAAATCCATGTCATTTTAAAACATTTTCATAAAACATAAAATATTGCATGACAATCAAGCTTGATTTCATTAGTACAATCAAGTCAAGGCCCGGGAGTTGTTGTGATGTGATCCTGAAAAATCTCGCCCCACACTTTTACTAGTTACTCTCCGTGAACTTTTCCATGGTAATATCCAAAAATACTTGTCTCCACCCACACATTGAAAGAGGGGGAATTTCTGAGAGTTTGGAAACACGCCTCCAAACCACAGTCCTAAACCGCTGTAAAATCCTGCCGTTCGCAGGACTGCCTGCCAAACCTCACATTCCCGTCTTCCTCAACGCAGCATTTCCTCATCACACTCTCTTCCACTGCATCCTGCAGCACTGCCACTGCATTTGCCTTACCCCTCTTTCTCTCTCTTTCTCTCTCTTTCTCGCACTCTCTATCTAAAGAATCTGCCGGGCTGGCAGTCTGTTTGCTTTGACCCCCCTCCAACACAAACACAGAGCTGTGTGAGCTCAAGGCAGCAGTGCTCCATTGTTAACCAGCAGTGCTTTATTCTGCTGGGGCCTTCTCCACCCTTTGGCTTCCTTTTAATGACCCCACTCACTGGAGTTTCACTTTTACGCTCATCTCAAATTAACTACATCAAACTGAATTTTAGAGAGGGCAACACTGATCTAGATTATGCTTTGACGCTTCCTGATTCGCCATCAATTCTTAAGGTCTGCAGAATCGAGTATGATGTTAATTTTTAACTACAGCTTCATGTCACGATGGCACATTTGTGTGCCAGAGACACTTCTGCTTCCTGCCAATTCCACACACAAAAAACCTTGTATAATTATCTAAACTTCAATAAAGTTAGGATATATATATATATATATATATATATATTTTTTTTTTTTTATATATATAATAATAATATATATATATATATATATATATATATATATATATATAAATAAATCTCTCTCTCTCTCTCTCTCTATATATATATATATATATATATATATTTTTTTTTTTTTAAATTATTTTATGTATGTATGTGTATATATGTATATATATATATATATACACACATACATACATATACACATACATATATATAAAATAATTAAAAAAAAAAAAAATATATATATATATATATATATAACTAACCTAACTTTATTGAAGTTTAGATAATTATACAAGGTTTTTTGTGTGTGGAATTGGCAGGAAACAGAACCAAGACTTCATAATGTAATTTTGCACCTCAAGTAAATATTTTATTTTTTATATATTTATTTATATATATATATATATATATATATATATATATATATATATATATATATATATATATATATATATTTATAAAAATAAAATATTTACTTGAGGTGCAAAATTACATTATGAAATCTTGGTTTCTGAAAAAATTTAAAACTTAAGTTAAAACAAGTTAAAACAGCTTAAAATAAGAACAAATATCTTAATGAGGTATGAAAACATTTCATAGAACATAACTTCGACTCTAATGTCATTTTTGCTTCTTATAAAGAGGAATCTTGATTGAAGAATCTTTAGTCATATGCGCTGGAAAACAAAACAAAAATACTAAGGAAGAACATCACTTGTTTGCAGTGTGATGAGAACGTACAGTAGAAGTTATTTCCATATTGTATTGGTTGGCAGCATAGGTATTCAACCCTTAAGATTCCCTATATTTTGTTGAATTGGCCTGACTTTGAAAAAAAGTCTTCAATTTACCTTCATAAAACCTGCAGAAACCCTGTATTTGCTGTCGTCTCACGTTCATCACTACAGAAGTTTTCCCATTAATTTGATGCCACTTTATTTAATGTTATGTTATCTATATCTGTGGCGTTTTTAGGTGTATGTACTTTTGAGCTCTGTATGAGATTTTTTTGTATGCAGCTTCAGTTTTCCCTGAGTTTTTATTGTGTGCAGGGCCTGGTAGGGATATGGTGTCAAAGGTCATTCTAAAGCTACTGAAAGAAATGTGTATGGACGGGAAGCGCTGTGGCCCTGCTGTGTTTACAGAGCTGGGATCTTTCCAAGCTCATTATGATGGCCAGACATGTGTGTTGACATGACTTGAGAAATGGTATCTCCTAAGGAAAGCCTCCATTGCTCCCAGATTCTCTCATTCAAATCTACTTTTAAGTAGCAAGGACTGCTTACCAGTAAATGTGAATGTAACACAAATAGTTCTGGCCTTGGATGCTGATTGGTCAGTACAGCATTACAGACATGTTAAATTATATAATATAGTAACCGCTATGACAACTGTATCCCTGTGCAGCATTTATAGTAGGGATGTGCAAAACATTTAAATGTTATAAATCAACTAGTCTGTGGGTTTCTGAACAATTATTCCACTAGTATGTGTTCAGGAATCCCTGTATACTTTAATAGGATGCTCCAACGTATCTGCCAATAATCGGTATCGGCCGATTAAAAGCAATTATCTCCACTATTGGCGGATTGTTTAAAAACGGCTGATGATCAGGGCCGATTATGTCCTGTCAATCAAAAAGGGGGCGGGAAAATGCCAGAAATACTCTGTGTGATGAAAATGTAAAAGAATTAAATGGATTTAGCTATTAAGTCACTCAAGACTGTGATTTATTGAGAATATAGTCACTGCTGAAGAGGATTGCAGGAACTCTTTTTTACGTTTTTATATTATATTTTATAAAGTATGTTAATGTGGATCATTTTAGTTTCTAAATTTGCCCCTTAAAAATTGTTATATTATATTATATTATGCTATGTTATATTATATTATGTTATAGTATATTATATTATGTTATGTTATGTTATATTATATATTATATTATGTTATGTTATGTTATGTTATGTTATGTTATGTTATGTTATGTTATGTTATATTATATTATATATTATATTATGTTATGTTATAGTATATTATATTATGTTATGTTATGTTATATTATATATTATATTATGTTATAGTATATTATATTATGTTATGTTATATTATATTATGTTATAGTATATTATATTATATTATGTTATATTATATTATATTACAGTAAATTATATTATATTATGCTATGTTATATTATATTATGTTATAGTATATTATATTATATTATGTTATATTATATTATATTACAGTATATTATATTATATTATGCTATGTTATATTATATTATGTTATAGTATATTATATTATGTTATAGTATATTATATTATATTATGTTATATTATATTATATTACAGTATATTATATTATATTATGCTATGTTATATTATATTATGTTATAGTATATTATGTTATATTATGATATAGTATATTATATTATGTTATGTTATATTATATTATATTATGTTATATTATATTATATTATATTATAGTATATTATATTATGTTATATTATATATTATATAATATTATATTATGTTATAGTATGTTATGTTATGTTATTATATTTCAGTCTAAATTCTAATTTATTTACTTGCTTTTACCTAAAAATTGCTATCAATATTTTGTGTGAAATTAGTGTGCTGAATTATGTGTATGTTTTACAGGTATTATAAATCCCAAACAACCCAAGGAATCGCCCAAGAACTTCACGTTTGATTATTCATACTGGTCACACAGCTCAGTAAGTTTGAAAACCTTTTTGTTTTTTGTTGTTGTTTTGCTGTCAATATTAATAAATGTATTTGTATAGTGATTTCAAAGCAGCTTTACAGAAATGTAAACCATAAAAGAAAGTCACATCAACTTTCTTTAGTGTGTAAAACAGTGCACACTGTTTCTGAACATCCTGAAACGCCTCCTTTTGTAGTCTTGAGTGTTTTTGAGTATTCCTTGACCAATTGCTTGACCAATCAGAGCACATTGTGACTTTCAGAAGGAGGGGCTTCATAGAGACAGGAACTAAACTGAGTGTTACTGACAGACAGAGAAATGCTGCACAATGTAAATCTTTGAAAAATAATGTTTTTTAAACAGTCAAGCATGAAAAGCTGTTCTTGTCAACACCCCACCCCAAAAAAATCAAAATCAAGAATTTGTAAAAGGGCGTAATAGATCCTTGATTGAAAGTCACGCCACATATTATTGCATGCAGTCGCAAATATTTCACAAATGGGTCCGTGCAATTCTGCATTACTACATACTCAAAAGTATGCACTTTCGGCTTTGTGCGAGAGCTCATCGGTGACGTGCAGCCCACATTAGCTCAAGATATCGATTACAGAACCACTGATGTACACACACATTCAGTTTGTTGAAAAGTATGTGAATTGGGCCTTATCAAACACTCTCCCGCTTATCTTCCTCAGACATCCATCTGAACGCAGAAAACTCCTTGTGACTTTGTTCCTGTTTACTGTGTTGCAGGAAGAAGACCCATCGTTCGCATCTCAGAGGAAGGTGTATCAGGACATTGGCGAGGAGATGCTGCTTCATGCTTTCGAGGGCTATAATGTGTGTATCTTTGCTTATGGACAGACTGGAGCAGGGAAGTCGTACACGATGATGGGAAAACAGGATCCTGGGCAGCAAGGCATCATACCACAGGTGTTTGTATGAAGATATCACAAATGAAAGCTTCCTGCGACATGGCGTTTTTATATCCACCATTGAAATGCACAAAGCAATGGAATCGCAGCCAATCAGTATATATTTGATGTTTCATTTAAAGCTGTGTGACATTTTGGACAAGTGAGATTTCTCTAGAAATTACAAAAAACGAACCAATTGACTGAAAAAAAATAGTCTATAGATGAGCGAAGCTATGTTTTCAAAATCTATTAGTAGGTGGGTTGTCTGAATGACTAGTTGATTTCTTTTTTTTTTTTTTTTTTTTTTTTACTTTTTATTTATGATTTTTATATTTTAACAGAACATCCCCAACATTCAAACCCCTTACACATGAGGGACAGACAAATAATAATAATAATAATAGAATAGATAAGTAAAATAATAATAAATGATAAAAAAAAAATATATAAATAATAAAAAATAAAAGCAAATATAATAAATAATATTATATTATTATATTATATATATATTATTAATAATAAATAATAAATAAATATATAATATAATAATTAAATAAATATATAAATATAATAAATAATAAAATATTAAATAAAAGCAACAACAAATAGTAATAACAATAATAATAAATGAATAAAATGAAATAAAATTCACTGTTGTTATGCATTCTCTTTGCGGAGGAAACATTTGTACATCAAATCACAAGAGCAGGTTACATATTACATTAGTTTGCCCAACTTAAGTTATGGTTAGTTGATTGATCTGTTTTTTAATGTTTTTGCACATAACCGAATGAACGGCGCTCGAGAAAGGTCTTCGCGCGAGGAATCGAATATTCTTTGATCTTTTCACTTGCTGTACTACTCTTTGTAAGTCTCAGACCTCTCAATTTTGCTAAAATGATAAGCCAGTAATCGCTGTGAGCATCTTAAAGGAGATGCATCACCAAAACCAAAGGGTCAGAATGAGATTACAAAATAATTATTTTGCAAATGTGACTGTGCAAAAACAAAAAAAAACATACTAACCATATAAATCGACAACAAGGAGCATACTAAAATAACAAAAGTCTCATCATGACCACTTTAAAATCACGTTTATAACACCACTACTCATAATTATGTGGACATGAAATATTGATTTGAGTTGAAATTCTTCAAGGCTTGCCTATTATTCTTAATATTATCTTATGATGCACACACACATCATAAAATATTACCTTAATATTATCTTGTGCATTCCACTAAGAATAAATTAATCCATTACAACGAATAAAACAAACTGGCAACAAGACAAACACTACAACAATATTACAGTAATATTAATGCAGAAGTTCTTTGATTCCATTTTCAAAAAACTGATAATTGAGACATAACATGGCACCAGTTCACTTTGAACGAGAGTGAGTCTGGTGATTATAATAGAAATTCTATTCATTTTCTCCATAGAGTAATTGATTTTTAATATTAACTTTTAAACCGTTAAACAGCCCTACTTTGTTTTTCCTGCTTTGCAAGTGCTGTTCATATGCTTTTGTTAAAGCCTGCACTTGCAATTTAATTTTAAATAATGATGTTAACCGTGGAATTCTTGGTGAGACTACATTACCCATGATTCTGCACAGATTTCCACCAATCAGAGAATCATGACAAGCAAATGATCTCAAAAGAGCTTTTTAGTGGCCTTTCGCTCCCATGAAGCTCTACGAAAGACAAATTCAGTCTCTCAAACTACGTAAATACACCTGTTAGTAAAGATGTGTCATGTGAAAAAATACCAGCCTATGTTAGATGGCTTTATTATAAGAGAGATGTTATAAGTGTTATTAGCCTACTCAATTGCTTACTCATGACGCATCGTAAAAGGGCTAAAAGTGCTTGTGAAATTAACCTGTTGAGACATGCTGTGTTTGTGACGTTTGAGTTGGAGGTGAAAAGCCCTTTTCCAATCTTTGCTTGATAATATGCATTATTTGTGTAATTCCGCAACGTGCCACTGGTGTCGCAGAAACTACGACACTTGTCTGTCTTTAAGGCTTGTGTGCCAACGTGATTGATTATATTCTGTCATAGATTACTCACCCTCGCGCCGGGAACAAAGATGAAATCGGATAAATTACCATCCCTCCATTTAAAGTCCATTCACGCAAAAAACAATCATAAAGAAATCCATATTAATCGAGCGGTTTAATCCAAGTCTTCTGAAAAGAAAGCATCACTTTAAACGATGAACACAGTTAATTTGGGCTTTTATTCTATTGGGGGTAGTCGTGGCCTAATGGTGAGGGAGTCGGGCTTGTAGCCTGAAGGTTGCCGGTTCGATTCCCACGCCGGCAGGAATTAAAAGTGGGGATTCGATACCACGACTAAAGTGCCCTTGAGCAAGACACCTAACCCCGAATTGCCTCACTTGTAAGTCGCTTTGGATAAGTGACTAAAAAAAAAAAGTCACTCACATTTGGCAGTTAAAGCATGCCTGCAATTTGTAATACACAAAAACAACAGTTGTGTCCATTTATTAGGGAGTAGTGAGTTAGTGGTTCTTCAAACACACTGAAAGAATTGTAATTGCTTGAAATCATTTATTCTGTACTTTTAATGATCGCATCTCTCTCATTGTGCTTTTTTCCCCCCCATAGATGTGTGAGGATTTGTTCAGACAAACGGCAGATAACGCTGACCCTGACCTGTCCTTCTCTGTCGAGGTATGTTTGTGTGTGTCTGAGCCACTGTGTGCTGGAGTGTCCATTTGCAGCGTTAAAGTGCCCCATTATGCTTTTCCAAACATTACCTTTCATGCAGTGTGTAATATAGCTGTTTGCGGATGTAAACAGCCTGCAAAGTTTTAAAGGTCAAAGTGCGAGACAAATTAAGTTATTGTCTTCTAAAAGAAAGAAACGGCATGGCGTCATAAAGCATTTGAATTCAGATTAAACTTGATATAAAATGAGCCGACTCATTATATGTTATATCGTCAATAATGGATTTGATGTAATTCTATGTATAATAGGGGTGGCACGGTTCACAAAACCCACGGTTGGGTTCGTATCACGGTTTTCGGTTCTGTACGGTTCTTGTTGTTATTTTTTCTTATAATCTTTAACACTCCAGAAATTTCCTTCATAGCTTCATGATATATTGCTTATTAGTTTAATTATCCACAATTTAGGATACAGTATTAACATTTTTGCAATGTAATCGTGCACTAACTGAATTTGACTTGACTTTAAGCACATTATTGGGACCGTCTCTGAGTAAAAGCTGGTGAGATTTTGATACAGCGAGAGAGAAAACATTGATGATGACGTGCTTTTCGTTTGTTTGGCATAAAAAAGAGTCTTTTTAGCACTCAAAGATTGAAACAAACTTGCATTTATCAAACTGCTCTCTCCTGTTTGTGCTTATCGACACATTGGCGTGATGTCTTCTCAAATGAACTGTCATATTAGAAGTGTTTCCATCAGCATATTGAATGCATTTTGCACAGTCGCAGTTCTATCTACTGTTTTATTATTTTATTATTATCGTAAGTAACATGAAATCCAAAATGTTCCCACACACGGGCGCGTCCGCCAACTCCGGGCAGCCTTCATTAGGGGCCGTTCACATATCGCGCCTAAAAAAGCGTGGAAAGCGCGGCCGCGTTGCTTCCATTTTGAGCGCGCGTGCCGCGCGCCTACATAGGAAATAATGAAAATGCGCGTGAAAAAGACGCGATATGTGAACGGCCCCTTCCTCTACTTTTACTGTCTATATGTATGTTCGTGCGAAACTGTCTGAATACGGGGCAACATTGCGCATGCGTCGAACCGTGCGACGCACACACAAAGCGAACCGAACGGTTTTTCATGTACCGTGCCACCCCTAATGTATAATATGTTTTTAGGTTTCATATATGGAGATTTACTGTGAGCGAGTTCGGGACTTGTTGAACCCAAAAAGCAAAGGGTCCTTGAGGGTCAGAGAGCACCCTATAATGGGCCCTTATGTTGAAGACCTCTCCAAAATGGCGGTTACGAACTACAATGATATTGCCGATCTCATGGACACTGGCAACAAAGCCAGGTATTATTATTATACACACAAACATGATTATGATTCAGCTAGAAAATAAGCACTCTTTTGGTAATCGATTAATCTGTTTTAATGTTGCTGAAAGGACGGTTGCTGCTACCAACATGAACGAGACCAGCAGTCGCTCGCATGCAGTCTTCACCATCCTCTTCACACAGCGTCGACACGACCACATGACCAGCCTGGACACTGAGAAGGTGTGTGTGTAAGAGATTAGAAAACACTCCTTTTTTTGTTCTTTTTTTACTCACTCTGGTTTCTCTGTGTACTGCTCAGGTGAGCAAGATCAGCCTGGTTGATCTGGCAGGAAGTGAGAGAGCAGACTCATCTGGAGCCAAAGGCATGAGGTTAAAGGTGTGTTTGATGTCATATTTAAAAAAAAAATTCTGTGAGATATTCTGAAGCACGTTCATGCAGCTCTTTTTCGTACAGTGGGATGTCAAAATTAAAATACTCCATACATGTATCATAAAAGTAGTACTTATGACTTGTTATAAATGAAGTACACGGACAGATGCACACAACTGGTCAAAAGAAAACAGTAAAATCAGTCATTTTAAGTTGTAATATTTCACAATGTTCCTGTTTTTACTGTGGTTTTTGATCAAATAAATGCAGCCTGAGTGAGCAGAAGAAACTTGTGTCAAAAACACAAGACAAAAGTGACAATCTTAACTATTCTAAACTTTTAACTGGTTGAGTGTGTATGTGTGTGTGTATATATGCACTAGGGCAGTGGGTCTCAACTGGTTTGGCCATGGGACCCACATTTTCCTGTGGTCATCAAGCCGCATGGGTGGTAGTCAGATTACAGTTCCATCTGAAAAGTGTTTTAGATTACCAAAGTGATTACTTTGAGTTTTAATGTCATTTAAACAGCGATTGGTGATTCTCTGACTCTGACCGTCTGAAAAAGACGAGTTCAGTTTCATCAACATTTTAATACTTTTAAAGGGGGGATCATAAAAAATTTGTGATTTTTATTTAGTACTGTCCTGAACAATTTTAATGTTTACTACTGTCCTGAACTGAATTTATAAAAAAAATTGCCCAACTGTTTTATGATAGTTGTTTGTGAGTCATTTTATAATTCACTCGTCATTGCTACTTTTTCTCACAATGTTTTTTCCCCTCAAAATCGTGAGTTTGCATTTCACAATTCTGACTTCTTTTTCTCAGAATTGCAAGATTTAAACTCACAATTGCAAGTTATAAAGTCAGAATTGGGAGATATAAACTTATCTCATAATTCTGACTTTTTTCAATATTGTGATTTTATCATATTTTGACTTTTCTCAATATTGTGAGTTTATATCTCTGACTTTATAACTCGCAATTGCAACTTTATATCTTCAATTCTGAGGGAAACATTTTGTAAAAAAACTTGCAATGACCTTTTTTGTGTTTGTTCCACACTTATTAGTATTCCAAAGTATTTAGATTAAGTTACTAAACTTGAGTAATGTAACGAAATACGTTACAAATGACTTTTTAAAGCATGTATTTTGTAATCTGTAGTGAAATACATTTTAAAAGTAACCCACCCAGCCCTGTTTATCTCCCATAGAAGGCAACAAAATGACCACATTCAAGGTCCAGAGAAGTAGTAAAGTCATTGTTAAAATAGTCCATGTGAGTGAACGCAGTGCGGGGCTTCCGTGTTCCACATCAGAACGCGACTCATTATTGGCCGGCTCCTGCGCCAGCATCACGTGAATGTGTTATCACGAGTCGTGGTGCTCACGGGAACTGTGTCGGCCAATAATGAGTCACGTTCTGACGTAGAACTTGGAAGCCCTGCACTGCGTTCACTGCATCCACTGCACATGACTATTAAAAGTGTTAAATATAGTCGTTATTTTTGTTTTGTAGTTATTTTAACGATGTTTTTTCTACCTTTCTGGACCTCAAAAGTTGATATTGCTGCCTATGTTTGCTTCAGAAAGCTTAGGATTTCATCAAAAGTATCTTAATTTGTGTTCTGAAGATGAACGAAGGTCCTACGGGTTTGGAACGACATAAGGACGAGTAATGACAGAATTTCATTTTTGGGTGAACTAACCCTTCAAGTCAACTAAAGCTGACATGTATGATATGTGTATAAGTATATGATGCATTTGAGAGTGTGGAAGTTTTATGAAGTTATATGAGTGGAAGGGAATTTGACCTCTAAATTATGGCTTAAATTGGAGTCAGATGCAACCTTTTGTTTTGTTTTTTTGTACTTTTTGGAGCACGACGTCTCAAATTACTTAACTGTATATAAAATCTTTAGACATTCTGCTGAGTAAATTGAGACAAATGACTCTTTCAGCGGAATTAACCGTTTATAGTTAAAAGCATTGTTTGTTTTTTTAGGAGGGAGCCAATATTAACAAATCTCTGACAACACTGGGTAAAGTCATCTCAGCACTAGCAGACATGGTAAGAACTTCTTTTTCTTGTGTTCATTCGTTTTTCTCTCTCTCCTCTGCTGTTTGTTTCCCATCTGTCGTCTCCTTCGCTTCTCTTGTCTTTCAGTGTTTTGTCTCAAATGAGTTCTTTGTCAAGAGTAACAATGTACTTCCCCTCCACAGCACGGCTCGAAGAAGAGACGCTCTGATTTCATTCCTTACAGGGATTCTGTGCTCACATGGTTATTGAGAGAAAATCTAGGTATGTCTTGCCGTCTAAAGGCCTATTCACAGGCTGTGAATTGAAACGACGCAGTGCATTCCTATAGATCTGCTCACACCAGGGCTTAAAATTGGTCTGACGAGAACTTTGTTTTTCTCCGTTTAGAGAGTCACTGAAATAAAAACTCATCGACCAATAAGATGCTTTTGGGTCACGTGTTGTTAGACCCTGTTATCACACCAGGAATGTACCATTAGAAGATCTGCATCTAAAACCAGTTCGCACAGAGTTTGGTCTGACGCCTAAAACCAGTCGACAAGAAGTTTATTTGATATCCAGCTATTTATTAACCTACTCTTCTATCAGTCAAGAGCAAGAGATCGTCTGAAGACAAGCTTAGCACACAGCAAAAGACTCAACTGTAACAAAAAGTATTATAAAATGAGTAAATCGTGTGTATCTTGCATATTTTTCACGCAGGGTTCTGGTAACTTAGAGATGCAGATATGCAGATAAAATTGCCATATTTAAATAATTCATTTAAATTTGTCATCATTGACTTGAAATACAAATGAAGATGAATTTTAAAGTTGAAAGTCCATGCAACCAAAATATTTTACCGTTCTGACGTTTTTTTTTTTTAAGAAAATAAAACTTTTATTCAGCAAGGATACATTGAATTGATCAAAAATGACAGTAAAGACATGTATAATGTTACAGAAGATTTCAAATTCAACTAAATTCTGTTTTTTTAGAACTGAGAATCCTAAAAAAAAAATCATGTTTTCCACAAAACTCTGTTTTCAACATCGATAATAACCAGAAATGTTTTTTGAGCAGCAAATCATCATATCAGAATGATTTCTGAAGGATCATGTGACTCTGAAGACTGGAGGAATGATGCTGACAACTCAGTTTTGATCAAATTGCATTTTAAAATATTCAAATATATGTAAAATTTAAAAAATATTAATATTAATATATATATTTTATATATATTAATATAAAAATATTTTTAAAAAATTGTAATAATATTTCACAATATTACTGTTTTTACTGTATTTTTGGTCAGATAATGCAGCCTCGGTATAAACAGATGTGCAAAAATGGCGTGTTATAGACCTGTCACTCTTATTTTGTTAATATTAATCAAACCACTTCTCTTGATTTATTTCTGTATTACTGTCTTGAATAATTGCTTGAAAACATTGAGAACTACTCGAAAGCTTCATATCATTGCTGTTAATGTATAAATATTCGACTTTAACGATCACATAAAGGAGTGTGTTCAGTAGTACACTCTTTAAACGTCTTTGGGTTTGTGTTTGAAGGTGGAAACTCTCGCACGGCCATGATCGCTGCTCTGAGCCCAGCAGATATTAATTATGAAGAAACACTCAGTACTCTCAGGTAAAAACAGTTCTTTCTTTTTAAACATAAAGTTGATGTACATTGTCTTGATGTACATGTGTCCCACTGCAGGTATGCAGACAGAGCTAAACAGATCAAGTGTAACGCTATCATAAATGAGGATCCAAACGCACGTCTTGTCCGGGAGCTCAAAGACGAGGTCAACAGACTCAAAGAACTCCTCTTGTCTCAGGGACTCAGCAACCTCATCACTGCCTCAGGTACTCTTTACACCTGATTTTAACAACTCTGAGAGGTCCGTTCACACTTAAATGAGTATAAACATGGGTAATGTGTCATTATGTGTCATGTCATTTAAAGTCGGCGTGAAAGGGAAGCTGGGATAGACTATTGTGATGTATATCCAAGTGGAATGGCTTCTGGAACAAGAACAAATGTAGGCGGGACTTGTTTTTGTCAATGGGGAGTTGATTGGACGGCTGTGGTTTGCTATTGGTGGATCTCACGTGAGTGACAGGTTGCCCCGCCCTCATCATCAGAGAAGAGAGGCCGCTAGAGGGCGAGGAAATTATTTTGACATGTGAATATTAAAAAACATTATGAATAATTTATGATAAGTATTGGCAATATCCATAAAAAATAAGAGTGGTCCATTTTGATTGCATATTGTTTTCTATTTGAATATATTTTAATATGTAACTTATTCCTGTGATGCAAAGCTGAATTTTCAGCATCATTAATCCAGTATTCAGTGTCACGTGATCCTTCAGAAATCATTGCTGATTTGCTGCTCAAGAAACATTTCTGATTATCATCAATATTTAAAATAGCTTCGTATTTTTGTGGAAACCATGAGCATTTTTTTCATAGAACGTTCAAGAAAACATTTTCATCATTTATTTGAAATACACATTTTAAATGTCAATTTTGATCAATTTAATGTCTCCTTTCTGAACAAAAGTAAATAAAAAAAAAAGTATGAATGGTAGTTTATTTTTTCTAAGCAGAGAAATGAGATATTTTTTGCATTACAGTAAGGAGAATTGGGGAGGGAAATCTGATTGCATGGACTAAAGCCCACAAACTGTTGACTTTTTTTGATTTCCTGGTGTCTTTTCGCTGTGCAAAGTCAGTCATATGCCATAATGCATAACTCACGTGCTCATTCTCTCTCAGGATCTGAAGCAGGCCGTCCTGCTGTGGGAGGTGCGTCAGGTGAGCTCCATCAGCCCTCGCTCTCATATGTACAGTCTACCTCTGACGCACCGATGGAGGGTGTGACGCCCGCCAGTCCTACTGAGCACATCAGCAAAGAGGAGGCCGTGGAGAGACTCAAGGTACACACCACAGACACTTTCTTACCAACAACAGCCAAAAACGAATTAATTCAATAGCTTATAGAGGTGTCGATGCACGATATGCTCAAGACGATTTATTGGGTTCACGAGAATGAGTTGAAATGATATTTTTAAGAAACACTATATTTAAGAAAGAAATCATCAATGACAAAAGTCTTTTATTCAACTGAAAGTCACAAAAATGCAAAACGGCGAAGGTGCATTTTATTTATTTAACTAATCAAGGGCTTTCATGAATGAGTAATTGGTCCGTTATTTTGACAAGTGATCGGATCATATTTTATGTGTAATAAAAATAGAGCTATGCGAACAATAGCCTTTGAAATAACCTAAAATGCATATAAAATCGAGGCAGTAATAATTGGTTTAAATAAAGTATCAGCAAGCAAGTAATTCTTATTTTATTTTTATTTAACAACACTGTTATAATGCATAATGTAATATACATAATATTCTAAACAATCAACTTGTGTACATGTGCATTATAACAAATGCCTCCAGAGGGCGCCCAACTGCCCGGTTAATGTTGTTGTTACACTTGGCACGATCAAATCCTTGTTTAATATTGGCTAAACGACATTAATTGTCCACTTAATCTTCAATATTTGGCCACTATAGATCTCATCACACTCCTGGAAGTTTAGTAATAAAGAAGGTAACGGTTGTACTTTCAGATGTTTTACTAAATTCAGCAGCTACACCACTCTCCAAAAGATTGTCACCCAATCCGACGTCAGCAAATGCAGAATGTTTCTAACTGATTAGATTTTTTTTAATATAAATACTTACAAAATATTAGTGTAAAATACCATTGTTGTCTCTAACAGGAAACGGAGAAGATAATCGCAGAGCTGAATGAAACATGGGAGGAGAAACTCAGGAAAACAGAGTCGATACGACAAGAGAGGTGAGAGCAATGAAGTCTTCACAGTATTCAAAATGTGGACACAATTACATCACAAACTGTTGTAAAGGACTGAATTAGGATGTAGTTTATGGAATAACTTTACCATGTGAATATCCAGACGAACCAAAACGACAATGTAGTAGAGACGACAAAAGCCGGCTGTGCTGTCGCGTGCATCTGGACTGGAAGTTGAGCTTGAATGCACTGTAAAGACTATAGCCAATGGCCACTTACACTCTCTGCCTGTAAGATGGGAAATAACTATTCATACAAGCACGTGGCAGTAATCTTTCAAAAAGGGATGCAGATATACAATCTGTAAACAAAGTCGTGTTATTAGATGTAAGCATCACCTTAATGGCAAATTATTACATTTCATCAGTACATTAATACTGTTACCAAATGAAATCCATATCAACAAAATGCTTTTTTGCACTGCATGTGAAGTGGCATTTAGATGCTTTTACACAGACTGTTTAATGCAGCTCAGAGGTGGCTTGAATGCATTAACACTGCATGTATAATTGCACAAAGCTATGAATCTTTAAATATTGTTTTGTTCAAAACGCGAAGCATCGCTGTGCTTTGACAAAATAAATGCAATATTAAAGGGTTAGTTCACTCAAAAGTGAAAATTATCCCATAATTTACTGACCCTCAAGCTGTCTTGGGTGTATATGACTTTCTTATTTCAATACAGTCGGAGTTATATTAAAAAATATTCTGGCTTTTCTAAGCTTTATATTTAGAGTGAACGGTACCTTTTTTTTCTTTCTTTTTTGAAACCGTGTGGATTACTTTTAGGAGGGATGGATGTGCTTTTTTTGGGCTTCTAGCTTGGAAAAGCCAGAATATTTTTAATATAATGCCGATTGTGTTGGTCTGGAAGAAGATAATTTGAAATAGTGTTGTGTAATCACATTGTGTGTGTATATATATATATATATATATATATATATATATATTATTTTATTTTTTTTATTTATTTATTTTTTTTAAATGAATATTGCAATTGCGATTTATTTTGGTAATTGTTTTTGCTTTTTCAAACATGCTACATTCTGGATGTTTTCAGTGCACAAGAAGTACATAACAAAATGTTTCACAATGAAGTAACTGTATTTACAGCTTCATAAACAAAACTGTAATTAACTGTCTTTAAAATTAAATAAATGAAGGTAAACTAACCTAATTTCCAGTCATAATAAGAAAACTTCAACACATTTCACAATGAAGTAACACACTGTACAGTAGGATTAACTGCTTGATAAACAAAAGTGTAATAAATTGTGTCTTAAAAACAGACAACATAAAATAAATTAAGATTATTTCACCTGCTTTAACTCGTATTCAACGCCCCCGCCTTACATTTCTCATTCAGCAGCTTGTGTGAAATAAGTGCGAGTTGGCAGCTGGTGTCTTTTGTCCAGCGTTTGAATCTCAAACGACTGATGTTGAATTTCTCTTTGGTACCAAATCATTTTTATTCTGAACTGCATCCATATTTTTTCTTCTTTCCTCCCGTTTGCCCATTCTGTTCTCCCGCTTTGCTTTGTTCTAATTTGTGCGGTGTGCTGAGTGAGCTCTGATCGGTTAACGTCTTAAACATGCACACAATAATGTTACAGTATTCTGAATTAAAATATAACTAAATGAATAAATAAAATTGCATACTCATGCGATTGAGAAATTGCATGTGCTCAAATCAGTTGCACAGCCCTAATTTGAAACAATTTTATTATAAATATAAAACAAAACTCTTGAATTTTGGGTGCATTCGAACGGCTTTCAATACACTGCACACACAGCTGCATCAATGTGTTTTTTTGCAAAGCAAGCGACCTACACAAATGTCAGCTTGCACATCATTAAAACAATAATTATATCGTAGACCAGGGGTTTTCAACCTGTGCGACACCAACACACCAAAAGTGAAAGTGAAAAAGTTGTAAATGTGAGATTTTACTAGCAAATCTTTAGTCATCCACTAGAGGGGGCAATTTGAATATTCTTCATTTTTACATTTTTCATCATTTAGCAGACGTTTTTATCCAAAGCGACTTACAAGGAGATCAGTTAGGGGTTAGGTGTCTTGCTCAAGGACACTTTAGTCATGGTATTGAAGGTGGAGAGAGTGCTGTTCATTCACAATCCCCACTTTCAATTCCTGCCGGCGTGGGAATCGAACCGGCAACCTTCAGGTTACAAGCCCGACTCCATCACCATTAGGCCACGACTACCCTACGACTTCTTCCGACTTCTTCCAGATAGTAATTGGCTATGGTTCCTCCAGGTTTAACACAACTGAATTTGAACAAAAACGACTAAAAACATAATGGACTGGTGGCTTGTAAAAATCAAGAATAGCAGAGATGAACAAAACTAAGGTTAAACTGAACAAAAAACAAGCTCAACCTTCGCCCCAAAGGCGGTAAGCTGCTCCAAAACTCCTGCGTTTCATTTGATACAAAGAACAAATTGATTTGCAATGGTCACTTTCCAGTGTTCACGTCCTCGAAGTGTTGCAGCAAGACGTAAAGTGACTACAACGGTCACGTCCGGTGTAGAAATGGGTTTTGCACACTGTATTCATTCAAAAAATTGGATAAATGTGCGAGTGAAATTCGATAAATGTAGGGGGGCACGTGTCCAAAAAGGTTGAAAAGCCCTGTCGTAGACGATGCATATCGCACACCACCTTAACCAAATAATGGTTTGTTGGATAGTCAACACTCCTGACCCATGTGTTCTTTACATGACAGTCAGGTGACTCCACACTCAGTCCTTGGCTAGAATAATGTGGATCACACTTTATGCTGATAGTCTCACAGAACCAGACTTTTGACTAATATAAATGTCAAAGCCACACTGTTTGTTTGTTGTGACACATTAGGGAGTCACTGCTGTCTGAGATGGGTGTGTCCGTGAAAGAGGATGGAGGAACAGTGGGTGTTTTCTCACCCAAAAGAGTGAGTCAAGTCATATTTATCTGAATTGTGTTGTATACAAGAAACATTTTGACAAAGCAGCTTTAAAGGTGCGGTCACATTTATGCTTCCTCAGACGAAACCCAGTCATTGGAATTGATCAATCAGGAATTTTGCGTGAGGGCGAAAGATCGCCCCGTGCTGATTTGACAACGGGTTCAAGTTGGTATGGCAAGCCATTTAGACTTTTATTCATTCTCAGGATATGAGCTTGTGATATCAACAATTACATTTTCACTAGTACAAACTATAATTCTTGATTTCTGTAATTGTATTTTTACTTGTGAAATTTCGCCATTCAAATTCAATTGTTGATATCAAGAATTAATTTCTTACTAGTTGAAATTCCAGTTTCACATATCAGGAATACAATTCTTACTAGTAAAAATGCAAATTTCTGATATCAACAATTACATTGTTACTAGTGCAAATGTCTATTCTTGATATCAACAATTGAATTGCTACTAGTAAAAATGTTAATTTCTGAAATCATGAATGTGATTGTTAATAGTAAGAAAGGCGTTTTAGATATTAGAAATTATATTGATATCAGGAATGTGATTGTTACTAGTAAGAAAGCCGTTTTAGATATCAGAAATTATATTGATATCAGGAATTCATTTTCTGATATCAGAAATGAACATTTTTACTAGTAGCAATTCAATTGTTGATATCAAGAATAGACATTTGCACTAGTAAGAATTGTATTCCTGATATGTGAAACTGTAATTTCAACTAGTAAGAAATGAATTCTTGATATCAACAATTGAATTTGAATGGCGAGATTTCACTAGTAAAAATACAATTCTTGATATCAAGAATTATAGTTTATACTAGTGGAAATGGAATTGTTGATATCAAGAAATAATATTTTAACTAGTGAAAATGTAACTGTTGATATCACAAGTTCATATCCTGTAAATGAATAAACGTCAAAACGGCTTGCCATAATCCGAAATGAACAATTTTACTAGTAGAAATTCAATTGTTTATATCAAGAATAGACATTTGCACTAGTAACAATGTAATTGTTGATTTCAGAAATTGGCATTTTTACTAGTAAGAATTGTATTCTTGATATATGAAACTGGAATTTTAACTAGTAAGAAATTAATTCTTGATATCAACAATTGAATTTGAATGGCAGCCAATGGTGAGATTTGATATCAAGAATTATAGTTTATACTAGTGGAAATTGAATTGTTGATCTCAAGAATGAACGTTGTTAAAAGTGAAAATGTATTTCTTGATATCAAGAATTAACATTTCAACTAGTGAAAATGTAACTGTTGATATCGCAAGTTCATATCCTGAGAATGAATAAACGTCAAAACGGCTTGCCATAAGTTGGTCAAGCAAACTTGCTTCATTGACTAATTAGAATCTACTTGGTTTGAAAGTGACTTCAGTGTGAGCCGTGCTCCATACACCGCTACACTATTGATGATAGACAACGGAACTTTTTGCCCATGAAATTTCACTGAGATTTTGCTGAAGTGACCACACCTTGAGTCTCAAAGTTTCCCAAAACATACAAATACGATTTCTGTTCACACTCAACTATGCTAGCACGTAACATGCCCTCATTAGGTCATGTGTTTTCTCCACAGACGCCCCACCTGGTGAATCTGAACGAGGATCCTCTGATGTCAGAGTGTCTGATCTATTATATTAAAGATGGAGTCACCAGGTGAGCAGTGAGTTTGTGAAGGAGTGATGTTTCTGTGTAAATACTGGACTGTGTGTCTCATGCCTGTGTGTGTGTGTTGCAGGGTTGGTCAGGAGGATGTGGATATTCGTCTTAGCGGTCAGTTTATAAAGGAGCTGCATTGCGTCTTCTGCAGTGAAGTCAATGACAATAACGAGGGTGAGAGCCGTCACATGACTTTCATTACAGTCACTGATTCGCACAAAAGTGACACTAAAGACAATGTTACAAAAGGTTTATATTTAAAATCAGTTCTGTTCTGTTGAACTTTCTATTACTAGAACTTTTTAGATCATGTGACACTCAATGATGCTGAAAATTAAGCTTTGATCATATATTTTGAGATACATTCACATTGAAAAGTTATATTCTTTTGGAATCGTATTTCTCAATATTAAGTGTTTTACTGTATTTTTGACTCCTTTCAAAAATTTTCAAAAAATCTTAGCGACATGGTAGTGTAGAGCTATTTATTGCATAAATGTCCGTAGGTTTTTAATGTCACATAAGGAGCTAAATAGTTATGAAGTAGTTATTCGCGCTGTCAGTCGATTACAAAAAAATCAACTAATTAATCGCACATTTTTCTCTAATTAATCATGATTAATCACACCTAACCTTTAAAGTATTTCATATTTTTATATTGTAATAATTTCTGTAATTAATCGTGATTAATCACACCTAACATTTAAAGTATTTCATATTTTTATATTGTAATAATTTCTGTAATTAATCGTGATTAATCACACCTAACATTTAAAGTATTTCGTATTTTTATATTGTAATAATTTCTGTAATTAATCGTGATTAATCGCACCTAACATTTAAAGTATTTCATATTTTTATATTGTAATAATTTCTGTAATTAATCACGATTAATCGCACCTAACATTTAAAGTATGTCATATTTTTATATTGTAATAATTTCTGTAATTAATCACGATTAATCACACCTAGCATTTAAAGTATTTCATATTTTTATATTGTAATAATTTCTGTAATTAATCGTGATTAATCACACCTAACATTTAAAGTATTTCATATTTTTATATTGTAATAATTTCTGTAATTAATCGTGATTAATCACACCTAACATTTAAAGTATTTCATATTTTTATATTGTAATAATTTCTGTAATTAATCGTGATTAATCACACCTAACATTTAAAGTATTTCATATTTTTATATTGTAATAATTTCTGTAATTAATCATGATTAATCACACCTAACATTTAAAGTATTTCATATTTTTATATTGTAATCATTTCTGTAATTAATCACGATTAATCGCACCTAACATTTAAAGTATTTCATATTTTTATATTGTAATCATTTCTGTAATTAATCACGATTAATCGCACCTAACATTTAAAGTATTTCATATTTTTATATTGTAATAATTTCTGTAATTAATCACGATTAATCGCACCTAACATTTAAAGTATTTAATATTTTTATATTGTAATAATTTCTGTAATTAATCATGATTAATCACACCTAGCATTTAAAGTATTTCATATTTTTATATTGTAATAATTTCTGTAATTAATCATGATTAATCACACCTAACATTTAAAGTATTTCATATTTTTATATTGTAATAATTTCTGTAATTAATCATGATTAATCACACCTAACATTTAAAGTATTTCGTATTTTTATATTGTAATAATTTCTGTAATTAATCGTGATTAATCACACCTAACATTTAAAGTATTTAGTATTTTTATATTGTAATAATTTCTGTAATTAATCGTGATTAATCACACCTAACATTTAAAGTATTTAGTATTTTTATATTGTAATAATTTCTGTAATTAATCGTGATTAATCGCACCTAACATTTAAAGTATTTCATATTTTTATATTGTAATAATTTCTGTAATTAATCACGATTAATTGCACCTAATATTTAAAGTATTTCATATTTTTATATTGTAATAATTTCTGTAATTAATCACGATTAATCGCACCTAACATTTAAAGTATTTCATATTTTTATATTGTAATAATTTCACATTTAATCTGTAAAAAACAACACAAAGACGGTATATTTTATATATTTCAACTAACGGGTAGAAAAATATACAGAAACTGAATAACGTTATCAAACACTTCACAGTCTGCACTGCATTAGCATTAATGACGGACATCACAGCAGCAGGTTTATTAGGCTGCTGTCACTTTAAGATCTGACGCACATCTGATGAACTCTTTACGGTCATTTAAGACTTTATTTAACTCAAGCCTGTGCTGTCTGTCACAGATTCACAGACAGCGCTCCAGTACAGATTTAAGTTATCTTTTGCATCTTATCGCGCACTTGAATACGATAGTGTGATCATATAATGTAATGCTAGCTAAAGGATGATGGAGGAAAAACGGATGTTATGTTGGGCATGACAAAGCCATCGCTTGTGCTTTTAGTGTTTGAAATGCATGTGATCACATCTCAAACTAAATATTTGTGTGTGTGTGTCTGCAGTTGTGGTGACTTTGGAGCCTTTAGTTGGAGCAGAAACGTACGTCAATGGCAAACGCATCAATGACGGTGTTGTACTCAAACAAGGTGACTTTTATTCAATTCAGTTTTTGAATTTTGTATTTCCGTGGTTCAGAATGGAGCACTAGTGTATTGTCTACTATACTATTTATTTTAAATAAAACGCTGTTATGCAGGACTTGCCGTGCAACAGTAACATTTCAAATACTTTCATTTGGAAATAACTGCATTTTTTTTTTTTTTTTTTCAAAAAATGTCTTAAAGGGATAGTTCACCCAAAAATGAAAATTGTCATGAATTGTGGTGCGTTCAAGTCCTCCTGGGAAGTTCGTATTTATGACGGCATGTGCGTTAAGATGGTGGTGTGCCTTCTCTTAATTAATTACACAAAAATCCAGCACTTCTACTTATCGCAAATGAATGTTTTTAATTTATGAAGCCACTGCAGACTTTATCGTTACATATTTTGTGCAGACAATAGAAAAGCCTGACAATGTCACTGCTAAATCCCTATAATATTGTGGCATTCCTCCATGTTTCTCACTGACACGCCTCCAGATCGGGGCTTAAAGAAAATTTCCCGCTTGTATTTACGACATTCATGTACGTTCAGCTGGTAAATATGATGTTTCCCACATGACTTGAACACACCATTACTCAGCCTTGTGTTGTTCCACATCCGTAAGACTTTCATTCACCTTCGGAAAAATAAATAGACCCTTTTCAGGGTTCTCGGAAGCAGTTGGGTAAACTTTTATAGCGATGAGTGAGAGATTACAATAAATGTTTTTTTATCGTATAGCAAAAGAGAAACTCCTCAATCGTTTTCACAACTTTCAAAAAGAGGAAAAAAAATAGAGATCGATAACGGCAGTCAGAAGAGAGAAAGATGTCTCTTTTACCGTCGTTCCCGCTTTCCAGTCGATGAGTCTAGAAAGAAGGAAAGTCAAGTTGAATTATGGGATACAGCAACCAGTACATTGCTCTCTGGTTGTATACTTTACTTTATGGCAAATGGTCATTCTGTTCCCAGAAAATTCTGTGTGATACAGAAATAGTGATCTAGTAGGATGTGATTCCCAAAATGCATCTTTAACATAGGATCATCCTATAGCTTGAAAACTCTTTCACTTTGTTCTGTATAGGTAACCGTATAGTGATGGGGAAGAACCATGTGTTCCGGTTTAACCACCCTGAGCAGGCCCGTCTGGAGAGAGAGCGCAGTGCCACACAGGAACAGCAGGGGGAGCCAGTGGACTGGAGCTACGCACAGAAAGAACTGCTGGAGAAACAAGGCATTGACATAAAGCAGGAGATGGAGAAGAGGTAAAACACATTTAAGAGACGTTCCTATATGGATGGATCTGTGTTCAGGTCATTGTCTCGTATATATGTGTCTGAAATCTGAAAATGTGTTTTTGGAACGAGGTTTCTGGTCTACAGGCCAACCTCAGCAAGACCACTTGGTAGTTGATTTTTTAGACCAGTTTGGACCAGCAAAAAAAAACGTGTAAAAGCTTGTTTTTCTTTTTTTTTTTTCTTTTCTTTCAGCAGGCGTTTCCTTGCTAATGTTTCTCTCTCCATCAAACTCATTCTCTCTTAGACTGCAGGATCTGGAGAATCAGTACCGCAAAGAGAAGGAGGAGGCTGACCAGATACTGGAGCAGCAGAGACTGGTAAGAAATCACACTGTTAAAGACGGGAGAGGAGGGTTGTCAAAAGTACCAGCGTGAAAGAAACTCTAAAAGAACTTCGTTTTGGTCTGATTTTGTCACATCAGTTTGTTCTTCAGTTTCAACTGAAATATATGAGGGCCTTTTGTCTACCCACACATTGTGTCCCAACCAGGGTTGGGGAGTAACGAAATACAAGTAACTTAGTTACGTATTTAAAATACAAAATTTGAGTAACTGTATTTCATTACAGTTTCATTTTAAATGGGTGGTAATCAGATTACAGTTCCATCTGAAAAGTGTTTTAGATTACCAAAGTGATTACTTTGAGTTTTAATGTCATTTAAACAGCGATTGGTGATTCTCTGACTCTGACCGTCTGAAAAAGAGGAGTTCAGTTTCACCAACATTTTAATACTTTTAAAGATGTTGTTATTTTTATTTAGTTCTGTCCTGAACAAGACAAAATGACTGAATTTATTTTAAAAAATTGCCCAACTCTCAACTGAACTGCCCTGTCATGACCTGATGATCCACGACTGTTTTCATGATTTGAGAGTCATTTTATAATTCACTCGACACTGTGACTTTTTCTCACTATTAGTTTTTTTCCCTCACAATTGTGAGTTTGCATTTCACAATTCTGACTTTTTCTCAGAATTGCGAGATTTAAACTCACAATTGCAAGTTATAAAGTCAGAATTGGGAGATATAAACTTGCTTTACTAACTTTTTTTCTTGCAGTTGTGAATTTAGAATGTGAGTTTATATCTCATAATTCTGACTTTTCTCAATATTGTGAGTTTATATCTCATAATTCTGACTTTTCTCAATATTGTGAGTTTATATCTCATAATTCTGACTTTTCTCAATATTGTGAGTTTATATCTCATAATTCTGACTTTTCTCAATATTGTGAGTTTATATCTCATAATTCTGACTTTTATCAATATTGTGAGTTTATATCTCATAATTCTGACTTTTCTCAATATTGTGAGTTTATATCTCATAATTCTGACTTTTCTCAATATTGTGAGTTTATATCTCATAATTCTGACTTTTCTCAATATTGTGAGTTTATATCTCATAATTCTGACTTTTCTCAATATTGTGAGTTTATATCTCATAATTCTGACTTTTATCAATATTGTGAGTTTATATCTCATAATTCTGACTTTTCTCAATATTGTGAGTTTATATCTCATAATTCTGACTTTTCTCAATATTGTGAGTTTATATCTCATAATTCTGACTTTTCTCAATATTGTGAGTTTATATCTCATAATTCTGACTTTTCTCAATATTGTGAGTTTATATCTCATAATTCTGACTTTTCTCAATATTGTGAGTTTATATCTCATAATTCTGACTTTTCTCAATATTGTGAGTTTATATCTCATAATTCTGACTTTTATCAATATTGTGAGTTTATATCTCATAATTCTGACTTTTCTCAATATTGTGAGTTTATATCTCATAATTCTGACTTTTCTCAATATTGTGAGTTTATATCTCATAATTCTGACTTTTCTCAATATTGTGAGTTTATATCTCATAATTCTGACTTTTCTCAATATTGTGAGTTTATATCTCATAATTCTGACTTTTCTCAATATTGTGAGTTTATATCTCATAATTCTGACTTTTCTCAATATTGCGAGTTTATATCTCATAATTCTGACTTTTCTCAATATTGCGAGTTTATATCTCATAATTCTGTGGGAAAAAGTCAGAATTGTGAGATAAAAACTTGCAATGACCTTTTTTGTTTGTTCCACACTTATTAATATTCCAAAGTGTTCTAAAGTATTTAGATGAAGTGACTAAACTTGAGTAATGTAACGAAATGCGTTACAAATGACTTTTTAAAGCATGTATTTTGTAATCTGTAGTGAAATACATTTTAAAAGTAACCAGCCCAGCCCTGGTCCTAATCATTCTTGTTTAGAAAGATCAAGATGGGCAGGGGTCAGTCTGGTATACCCTTGTTATAATCTTTTTCCTTTGTTTCAAGCGATAGTGCAAAATATTTTTAAATTAAATTAGTCTTTGTATCGATGTGGATGTATCTTTGCATCAAACTGCACAGTGAGTCCAGTCTCCTGTGTGTTTTGTGTGTGGTGTGCA